>JAXLNO010001207.1:0-232830 GCA_038087875.1 Malacoraja senta | reverse complement strand
CTTGAACATTTCAAATGATGGGGCAAGGTGGCCTATTTCTCTGCCTATTTTCTTGTGAGTCTTGCCTTGTCTTCTGAATGCCCTCAAATTCCACCATGATAAACCATCTTTAAGATGGTTTATCATTCATATAAATCCAAGGACATGAATGTGTTCTGGATAAATGACTACAAGACTGCTTCAATAGCATCAACATTGTCTTTTAGTGGTTAGCATCACTTGAACTCATCTTGGAAACAAGGACATCACATTTGCTCAGCATGGGAGTCATTGGCAACTATATCAGGCATAACTGTACCCTGCTCATGTTATTGCAACAGTACAAAACCACATGTCACTGAGATGTGGGGAAAACCAGAGTACCAGGATGGCACAGTGCCGCAGCTTAGAGTTGCTGCCTTACAGCACCAGAGACCCGGGTTCAATCCTGACCATGGGTGCTGTTTGCACAGAGTTTATATGTTCTCCAAGTGACCACGTTGGTTTTCTCTGGGTGCTCCGGTTTCCTCCTACATTCCACAGAAATTCGGGTTTGTAGGTTAATTGACTTCCGTAACTTGTCCCTGGTGTTTAGGATAGAACTGGTGTAAGGAGGATCGTTGGTTGCCATGGACCTGGTGGGCTATAGGGCCTGTTCATGCTGTATCTCTAAACTAAAACTAAACACTCGGATGAAATGCAAGCAGCCACAGGGAGAATGTGCAAACTCCACACAGACATCCGAGGTCAGCATCAAACCTGGGTCTCAGTCATTGTAAAGGAAGCAGCTCTACCAACTGCGACACTGTGCAGGGAAATAAAGGGCTGGTAAGTCTTACCTCCCGCATCCTGAGAGCGCTCTGGATGCTACTTGGTCAGGCGAGGGAAGTGCCCCTGGGGCACAAAGACTGAATGGCGGGTAGACAGTTTACTGACCCATGTGCAGATCTGTATTGAGGCAACAGTGGTGTGAACTGCTGGAGGCCTGGGCTCAACTGGATCAGGCACCACTCCAAGAGACCGAGCATGCAGTCCAGACACGACCTACAGTGGCACGGACCTGTGGAGCAGTGGTGGACCAACGGCTTCGCTTGGCCAGGCCGACCCTGCAATGCCACCAAGACAATGGGCCTTTATGGCCAGGTTAAAAACTCAGCACATTCAACAACGTTGACTTGA
Source organism: Malacoraja senta (assembly GCA_038087875.1). Lineage (NCBI taxonomy): Eukaryota > Metazoa > Chordata > Chondrichthyes > Rajiformes > Rajidae > Malacoraja > Malacoraja senta. The sequence goes on along the minus strand of JAXLNO010001207.1, from coordinate 231,672 downwards.
AAATGGTGCCAAAACCATGCGACTCTTAGACACGTGTACTCCATCTAAGATTATGTTTATGTACAGTAATACTATTACTGAACTGTATGCAAATAATTAATTTCACTGTACCTCAGTACATGTGAGAATAAAGTACGATTGAAACCATTGAATTAGGAACCAGTTGTAGATTGGAGGCCATTCATATCAGCAACAAGCCTTCATTATGGATGGCCATCTATGAAGGACTTTAATATATCATAAGGGTGTGTATATATACACACACTGAACTTTTTTTTCTCGTTTATTACTGTATATTGTCCCTGTACCCAAAAAGGCAAGGATTACTTGTCTTAATGACTTCAGGCCTGTCGCACTGACCTCCGTAGTCATGAAGGCCCTTGAAAGGCTTGTGCTGGACACTCTGCAGTTTGCATATCGGGCCAATAGATCTGTGGATGACGCAGTCAACCTGGGCCTGCACTTCATCCTCCAGCACCTAGACCATCAGGGGACCTATGCAAGAATTTTGTATGTTGATTTTAGCTCTGCATTCAACACCATTGTGCCAGAGCAACTACATTCCAAACTTTCTGAGTTGACTGTGCCCTGAACCCCTCTGTCGGTGGATCACCAGCTTCCTGACAGACAGGAAGCAGCATGTGAGGCTGGGAAAGCACATCTTGGACCCGCAGACCCTCAACATAGGAGCACCACAAGGCTGCGTACTCTCCCCTCTCTCTACCTCTCTCTACACCAATGACTGCACCTCCACAGACACCTCTGTCAAGCTTCTCAAGTTTGTGGACGACACAACCCTGATTGGACTGATCCAGGATGGGGAAGAATCTGCCTACAGACAGGAAGTGTCACAGCTGGCAGCCTGGTGCTATCGCAACAACCTGGAGCTCAATGATCTTAAGACAGTGGAATTGATTGTACACTTTAGGAGAGCTCCCACTCCCCTCACCCCACTCACCATCAACAACACCACAGTCACATCTGTGGAGTCTTTTAAGTTCCTGGGAACCATCATCTCCAAGGACCTTAAATTGGGGGCTACCACAGTCAAATAGGCACAACAGAGGATGTACTTCCTGAGGAAGCTGAGGAAGCACAATCTGCCACAGGCAATGATGGTCCAATTCAATACTGCCATCGTAGAGTCTGTCCTCACCTTCTCCATCATGGTCTGGTTTTGGCTCAGCCACCAAGCACGACATCTGGAGGCTGCAGCGAATCGTCCGATCAGCTGAGAAGGTTATTGGCTGCAACCTTCCCTCCATTGATGAACTGTACACTCCAAGGGCCAGGGAGCGAGCGGGTAAGATCATCTCTGACCCTTCTCACACTGGCCACAAACTCTTTGAATCACTTCCCTCTGGAAGGCGACTCCGGACTGTCAAAGCTGCCACAGCCAGACATAAAAACAGCTTTTTTTCCACGAGTAGTAGCTCTACTCAATAACCAAACATCTGTAGCCTCCTTTTGCTCTGGTATTTTACTTAAATCACATGTTTAATCAATAATGTTTTATTATTAATGTTTAAAATTTTATGTGTCATTCCTAACTGTCACTGTATGTCATGTTGTCACTTGCGGGCGGAGCACCAATGCAAATTCCTTGTATGTGAATACGTGGCCAATAAACGTATTCATTCATTCATTCATTATTTACAGTGTACTATGTTCACATATTCTGTTGTGCTGCTGCAAGTAAGAATTTCATTATTCTATCTGGGACAATAAAACACTCTTGACTCTTGGAATAATATATCCTGCCTACTCCTTTTACACAACCTATTATATTCAGTTTCAACATCATGGTCACATATCTATCCATGTCCTTTATTCAAGGCCTGGGTTACTTAAATCCATTGCTTTGTTCGAATGATTGTGACAAACACAATGGGGAAGATATCATCCATTTCCAGAGATGTGGTTCAGGTAGTTGAATCAAAGATGAACCATACATGTTATACCCTATGTGTAGGAAGGAACTGCTGATGCTGTTTAAACCGAAAGATAGACACAAAAAGCTGGAGTAACTCAGTCAGTCAGACAGCATCTCTGAAAAACAGGGACCCGCTGAGTTACTCCAGCTTTTTGTGTCTATCTTCATGTTATACTATATATCTCCTTGCAGGATATTCAGCATTCCAGAGAAGAAAAATCTATAAATGACAATTATAATGCCTTGTCTGAGAACTGAAATATATGAGAAAAATAGGGATAGCAAGGTCATCAGCATTGCTTTGGTTTCCAATGCAATATTGAAGATTCTACCCCTCCTCTGGGACCGAACTTGTTAACTGATGTAACCTCAATAAGATTCAGCTATTTATAAATTGGAAACTCTTGTTGAGCTGAGGAACAATAAACTTGGAAGATAACTGCAACTTAGATCAGTCATAAAATATACCAGACAAGATTCTAATAAAATCTCTTTGTTCGAAGTTGGTCTTTACAATGCTTTACTTTGCAGATCTCCCCGCCCCGATATCCTGGCGGGGAGATCTGCAAAGGCTACTGGGGAGACTTTAAACTAGAATGGTTGGGGGGAGGGACTCAAATAGAGAATGCTATTAGACAGTGTGTGAGGCAGGAGGCAGAGAAGGAAAGCACTCAGACACAACATGTAGGGGGGAAAGAAGAAAACAATAATAAACAGAGAATAATAATAATAATAATAATAATAATCATTTTATTTACTGGCGCCTTTCTAAAACCCAAGGACACCTTACAAGGCATAGAATCACAAAAATACAAAACACATTATCGGAATAAATTAAATGTAAAAACACCACAGTACACAAATCAAGGACAGAATTCAATTTCAAAAGCACAAAAGAAAATAAGAAACACAATTTGAGGAGAGAGCAGCGGCGACCAATTCGCGCCAGCGTCCACTCTCCCCTCCGACCGCCATCTTGCACACAGACTAACAGGCACAGAATAAGAGGTGGTGGGGTTTCTTAAATGGGTGAGCAGAGAAACAGAGGGGTGTAAAATGCGGGCGGAAGCAATAGGTAGCAAGGTGAAAAGTAAAAGTGGCAGGCAGACAAATCCAGGGCAAAAATCAAAAAGGGCCACTTTTCAACATAATTGTATAAGGGGTAAGAGCGTTGTAAAAACAAGCCTGAAGGCTTTGTGTCTCAATGCAAGGAGCGTTCGTAATAAGGTGGATGAGTTGAACGTGCAGATAGCAATTAATGATTATGATATAGTTGGGATCACGGAGACATGGCTCCAGGGTGACCAAGGCTGGGAGCTGAACATCCAGGGATATTCAATATTCAGGAGGGATAGAGAGAAAGGAAAAGGAGGTTGGGTAGCGTTGCTGGTTAGAGAGGAGATTAACGCAGTGGAAAGGAAGGACATTAGCTTGGAGGATGTGGAATCGGTATGGGTAGAGCTGCGAAACACTAAGGGGCAGAAAACGCTGGTGGGTGTTGTGTACAGGCCACCTAACAGTAGTAGTGAAGTTGGGGATGGCATCAAACAGGAAATTAGAAATGCGTGCAACAAAGGCAAAACAGTTGTAATGGGTGACTTCAATCTACATATAGATTGGGTGAATCAAATTGGCAGGGGTGCTGAGGAAGAGGATTTCTTGGAATGTATGCGGGATAGTTATCTAAACCAACATGTAGAGGAACCAACGAGAGAGCAGGCTATTCTAGACTGGGTATTGAGTAATGAGGAAGGGTTAGTTAGCAGTCTTGTTGTGCGTGCTCCCTTGGGCAAGAGTGACCATAATATGGTTGAGTTCTTCATTAGGATGGAGAGTGACATTGTTAATTCAGAAACAACGGTTCTGAACTTAAAGAACGGTAACTTTGAGGGTATGAGACGTGAATTGGCCAAGATTGACTGGCAATTAGTTCTAAAAGGGTTGACGGTGGATATGCAATGGAAGGCATTTAAAGACTGCATGGATGAACTACAAAAATTGTTCATCCCAGTTTGGCAAAAGAATAAATCAGGGAAGGTAGTGCATCCGTGGATAAAAAGGGAAATCAGGGATAGTATCAAAGCAAAAGATGATGCGTACAAATTAGCCACGAAAAGCAGCATACCAGAGGACAGGGAGAAATTCAGAGACCAGCAGAGGAGGATAAAGGTCTTAATTAGGAAATGGAAAGGGAAAATAGATTATGAAAGAAACCTGGCAGGGAACATAAAAACTGACTGCAAAAGTTTTTATAGATATGTGAAGAGAAAGAGATTAGTTTAAACAAATGTAGGTCCCTTGCAGTCAGAAACAGGTGAATTGATCATGGGGAACAAGGATATGGCGGACCAATTGAATAACTACTTTGGTTCCGTCTTCACTAAAGAAGACATAAATAATCTGCCGGAAATAGCAGGGGGCCGCGGGTCAAAGGAGATGGAGGAACTGAGTGAAATCCAGGTTAGTTGGGAAGTGGTTGTAGATGAGATATGCATGTGCCTTTAACATAGTGACCTCACACCCACTAACCACTCCCCATATCACAAGTATAACTACAACCTCCACACCCACAGATCGCTCTCTAGTTCCTGTGACAGACCACGTACAGCTAGTGCAATGTATAATGATCCAGTATGAATAAAGATAGTAAAGTAACGATGCCTCGTTATCAATCCTTTACATGGTGTCAAATAACTTACCTTGCGCCTCCCGTTTATCGGTTTATCATTTAATTTTGACCCAGTTTTTTGTTTCCCCCCCTAACTGTTTTTGTTATGGCCTCTTCTGCCCGTAAGCCCGATGCGCTCGTTTTCGATTTTGACATCGCCCTTCGATGGGACATATTCAAACGCGACTTTGAACACTATTTCACGATTGCCCATCCTGGCGCCACCCCCGCTCTCAAAGCCTCACTGCTTCTCAACTTGGCTGGTCCCAACGCCTTGACTCGCTCTGACTTCTTCGTCTACGCTCCTGGAGAATCAGCTCGGGACCCGGCATGTCTGTTGGCTAAGTTTGACGCTATTTGTGACATTCCGACTAATTGCATTTTAGAACGTTTTAAACTGTTCGCGCGGCGTCAGCTCCCTGGGGAATCTGCTGAGAACTATGTCATTGCGCTGCGGGACCTGGGCAGGCGCTGCCGCCTCGAGACGTGGACCCCCGATAATGTCATCAGGGACCTACTGGTTTACGGTCTCCGTGATGAGAAGCTCAGGTCCGAACTACTTCGCAAGCCGGATCTGACCTTGGCCGATGCAATGCACGCTACTCGCTTAGCCGACGCTGTTTCCGCGGCGGCGCCGCCGGCTGAACAGGCGATCAACTTTGCCAGCACTCCTAGCTATCTCATGAACGCACCCCAGTCGCGACCCCCGGTGTCGCTCGCTGCTCGAGGGGGACGCGCCCCGGGGTTCGGTGGTGCCACAAGGGGAGGCACCCAGCAAAGGTGCCCTAATTGCAACTTCACAACTCATCAGTTCAATGTGTGTCCTGCGCTGGGAAAGAACTGCAATTCCTGTAATAAGTTGAACCATTTTGCTGCAGCTTGTCATTCCCGTGGGAAGCCTGTCGCTGCTCGAAGGCAAAATTTAAACAACCTTCTACAGTCGGATAATGATCTCAGCTCCCAGCACTATTCCGATGAACATTCTGTTCCTACATCTAACTCCTCTCAGGGGGAAACCAGCTTGTTTACCGTGGTGGACGCACCTGCTATGATAACGGATCCTTCTGTGCAAGTCACTGTGAACAACTCGACCTTCACGGCCAAAATCGACACTGGGGCGGTTACCAATGTTATGTCAACATCTCTTTTCAACCAGATAAGGACTAATGAGAAGATATTTTCTCAGAGCTCAAACCTGCATGCCTACGGTGGGGAGATCCTTACTCCTGTGGGCAAGGCCACACTACACTGTAAGATACTGAAGGCCACTCGGCCCCTCACCTTCTTTCTCCTCAATCGAAGTTGCGTTCCCCTGCTGGGGATCCAGGCATGCCAGGAAATGGGACTGGTGTCCTTCCACCGGGACATCCACCACGTGCAGGCTCTTATGGACCCGCTGGCCGAGTATCCCGACCGCTTTCATGATAAGCTAGGCAAACTACCCTGCAGCTACAAGATTGAAGTGGACCATAAGATCGTTCCTGTGGTCCATGCTCCTCACCGTATTTCCTTCGCCATGAGGGACAAAGTGGAGGCGACCCTACACAGTATGGTACAAATGGGCGTCCTAAAGGCGGTCGTCGAGCCCACCAGCTGGGTCTCTTCCATGGTTGTTGCTGCTAAAAAGGACATGAGTGAGATACGCATCTGCATCAACCCCAGAGACCTCAACCTGGCCATTCGGCGCCCTCACTACCCTATGAGAACGGTGGAAGACGTCGCTGCACGGGTTGGTCCAGCAACGGTCTTTTCGGTCCTCGATGCCAAGAGTTCATTCTGGCAGATACCACTGGACGAGCGGTCGTCCATTTTGACAACCTTCGCCACCCCCTACGGAAGGTTTCGGTTCCTCCGTATGCCCTTCGGAATCAACTCTGCCAGTGAGGTATTCCAGCGAACCATGGAACAGTTGTTTTCAGATCTGCCTTGCGCCATAATTGTTGACGACATCCTCGTTTACGGTAAGGATGTTGCCGAACACGATGTCAACCTCCGCCTGATCCTGGACCGGGCCAGGCAAATCAACTTGAAACTGAACCCCAAGAAGTGCCGATTCCGCGTCTCGGAGGTCACCTATGTTGGACACGTATTCACCGCTGAGGGGCTAAAGCCAGACCCGCAGAAAACGACTGCCATCTCAGGGATGCCTCCTCCTACTAACGTGGCAGGCCTGCAACGCTTCCTCGTCTTGGTAAACTACCTGGGGAAGTTCATCCCCGACCTAAGCGAGCTCAGCGCTCCCCTGAGGGATCTGATCAAAAAGGACACTTCCTGGCTTTGGTTACCCAATCATCAGAAGGCATTTGACATTCTTAAGTCTAAACTGATCAGCACACCCACGCTCAAGTTCTTTGACCTGCGGCATCCCATTGTCCTCACCTGCGACGCCTCTCAATTCGGACTCGGTGCCGCCTGCCTCCAGGTCCATGACGGCCTGCAGCTGCCTGTCTCATTCGCGTCCCGCACCATGACCGCCACCGAACAGCACTACGCGCAGATTGAGAAGGAGCTACTGGCCGTGGTGTTTGCCTGCTCCAAATTCCGGGACTACATCGTGGGCAACACTTTCACCGTTGAAACTGACCATCAACCACTTGTTACCATCCTCAACAAACCGATCCATGTGGCCTCATCACGTCTGCAGCGCATGCTGCTGCAGCTCCAGCGTTTCACGTTCACGGTGGTTTATCGTAAGGGGAAGGACATGTTCGTAGCCGACACGCTGTCTCGTGCCCCGCTGACGTCCACTGCTCGCCACCAATATGAAAGGTCCGAGTTACTAGTACTACGATTGAACTTCGTCCCCTCGCCACAGATGAAGTCCCTGGTTGAACACACTACCAACGACCCTGCCCTGCAACAGCTGTCTGCCGTCATCCGGCAGGGCTGGCCTGACCGTCGCTCGGCACTGCCGGCTGGAGCCATGCCCTACTTCCTGATTCGGGACGAGCTCGTATTGCACGACGGCGTGGTGGTGAAGGGTCACAAAGTGGTCGTGCCCGTGGCGCTGCACGACCACTATTTTCAGGTCGCACACCGCGGTCACACTGGGGCCGAAGCCACTTTGTCTCTCGCCAAGGCACAGTTCTATTGGCCGGATATGGCAAAGTACATCCGGGAGAGGGTCTCATCGTGTTCCACCTGCAACAGCCGCGCCCCCCATCAGCAGCGTCAGCCGCTTCTACAGCAGCCCGCGCCCGGACTGCCCTGGATGGCGCTCGCCACAGACATTTTCGAGTGGCGGGGCAAACATTTCCTGGTACTCGTTGACTTCTACTCCAGCTGGTTTGCGGTTGACCGGCTGCCTTCCGTGACCTCTTCGGCCGTCATCGACAGGTTGGACCCTCACTTTAGCACTTTTGGCCCCCCGGCAAGCTTTCAGTCGGACAATGGCAGCCAGTTCACGAGCTCCGAGTTTAAAGCGTTCGCTTCCAGATGGAACTTTCGCCATTTCACAAGCAGCCCGGAGTACCCGCAAAGCAACGGTTTGGCCGAGCGCGCGGTCCGCAGTGCTAAGCACCTGTTGGAACAGTGTGGTGGCATTAACTCCGACTTCCACCTGGCCCTCCTCAGCCTTCGGAACATTTCTCGTGACCCCGCCATGGGTTCACCTGCTCAGCGGCTCCTGTCTCGCGCTACCAGGCTCCCACTCCCGGTGGCCCAGCGATCCCTCATACCCTCGGTCCTTCCACCTGCGGCGGTTCAGAAACGAATTGCCTTCAGGCAAGACGTCCAAAAGCGGTCCCATGACAGGTCCTGCCACCCGCTGCCGCCCCTCTTCCCCGGTCAAGTAGTCCGTATGCAGACCACTCCCGGTCACTCCAAGCTCGCTACTGTCGTCGGCTCTGCGGGGTCGCCCAGGTCCTATTTCGTCGACTACGCTGGGACCATTTACCGACGGTCCCGCCAGCACCTTCGGCTCGTCCACGAGCCGCGTCCTCCTGCCGCCGATCCCTTTGCTCCCCCGCTGCCTGTTTCGCGTCCGGCCGTTGCCCTGCCCGTGATTCCCTACATGCCTCGCTCTGCTCCTCCTTCACCCCCTCCGCTCCAACACACTCCGACTAGTCCTCGCACACCCCCCCGCGCTCTTCCCGGTCCCGGCCCCGCATCCCCTCCGGTTTCGGTGCCGCGATCTCTTCCGTTTCCTCCCGTTTCTCCCTTTCAGGTTCGTCTGTCCCCGCTGGTGCCTCTTCCTCCTCCAGGAAGGGTGGATGGCGAGACGCGAACCCGGGCGGGACGTCTGGTCAAACCGCCTGACCGCTATGGCGATGTTGCCTAGCTATCCTAGCGCATGAGCCGTGGTCGCCATGTCACCTTTGTATTTGCCTGTCGTTTCGGGGAGGAAGGATGTAGATGAGATATGCATGTGCCTTTAACATAGTGACCTCACACCCACTAACCACTCCCCATATCACAAGTATAACTACAACCTCCACACCCACAGATCGCTCTCTAGTTCCTGTGACAGACCACGTACAGCTAGTGCAATGTATAATGATCCAGTATGAATAAAGATAGTAAAGTAACGATGCCTCGTTATCAATCCTTTACAGTGGTGTTGGGTAAATTAAATGGATTAAAGGCCGATAAATCACCAGGGCCAGATAGGCTGCATCCCAGAGTACTTAAGGAAGTAGCTCCAGAAATAGTGGAAGCATTAGTGATAATTTTTCAAAACTCTTTAGATTCTGGAGTAGTTCCTGAGGATTGGAGGGTAGCAAACGTAACCCCACTTTTTAAGAAGGGAGGGAGAGAGAAAACGGGGAATTACAGACCAGTTAGTCTAACATCGGTAGTGGGGAAACTGCTAGAGTCAGTTATTAAAGATGGGATTGCAGCACATTTGGAAAGTGGTGAAATCATTGGACAAAGTCAGCAGGGATTTACGAAAGGTAAATCGTGTCTGACGAATCTTATAGAATTTTTCGAGGATGTAACTAGTAGAGTGGATAGGGGAGAACCAGTGGATGTCTTGTATCTGGACTTTCAGAAGGCTTTCGACAAGGTACCACATAAGAGATTAGTATACAAACTTAAAGCACACGGTATTGGGGGTTCAGTATTGATGTGGATAGAGAACTGGCTGGCAAACAGGAAGCAAAGAGTAGGAGTAAACGGGTCCTTTTCACAATGGCAGGCAGTGACTAGTGGGGTACCGCAAGGCTCAGTGCTGGGACCCCAGCTATTTACAATTTATATTAATGAGCTGGATGAGGGAATTGAAGGCAACATGTCCAAGTTTGCGGATGACACTAAGCTGGGGGGCAGTGTTAGCTGTGAGGAGGATGCTAGGAGACTGCAAGGTGACTTGGATAGGCTGGGTGAGTGGGAAAATGTTTGGCAGATGCAGTATAATGTGGATAAATGTGAGGTTATCCACTTTGGTGGCAAAAACAGGAAAGCAGACTATTTTCTAAATGGTGGCCGATTAGGAAATGGGGAGATGCAGCGAGACCTGGGTGTCATGGTACACCAGTCATTGAAAGTAGGCATGCAGGTGCAGCAGGCAGTGAAGAAAGCGAATGGTATGTTAGCTTTCATAGCAAAAGGATTTGAGTATAGGAGCAGGGAGGTTCTACTGCAGTTGTACAGGGTCTTGGTGAGACCACACCTGAAGTATTGCGTACAGTTTTGGTCTCCAAATCTGAGGAAGGACATTATAGCCATAGAGGGAGTGCAGAGAAGGTTCACCAGACTGATTCCTGGGATGTCAGCACCTTCATATCAAGAAAGACTGGATAGACTTGGCTTATACTCGCTAGAATTTAGGAGATTGAGAGGGGATCTTATAGAAACGTACAAATTTCTTATGGGGTTGGACAGGCTAGATGCAGGAAGATTGTTCCCGATGTTGGGGAAGTCCAGGACAAGGGGTCACAGCTTAAGGATAAGGGGGAAATCCTTTAAGACCGAGATGAGGAAAAACGTTTTCACACAGAGAGTGGTGAATCTCTGGAACTCTCTGCCACAGAGGGTAGTTGAGGCCAGTTCATTGGCTATATTTGAGAGGGAGTTAGATGTGGCCCTTGTGGCTAAAGGAATCAGGGGGTATGGAGAGAAGGCAGGTACGGGATACTGAGTTGGATGATCAGCCATGATCATATTGAATGGCGGTGCAGGCTCGAAGGGCCGAATGGCCTACTCCTGCACCTATTTTCTATGTATCTATCTATCTATGTAAAGCCAAGGATCAGACACTTTGAATATCAATACCAACACATTTTTGATAACATAGCTGAGAAGCTTGGGATTACTGGGCTTTTGATTTAAGAGATTTAAGAACAGATATAAATCTCATTGAATGGCATTAAGCCCAGATTCAATTGAACTACTTCATCGTTTTAAACGTTTAAGTTTGAACCTCAGAAAATTAAAAAATATTGGTTGAAAGGATCAGTTCTGTTTTTATAGAATGTGTAACTTTCAAATTTTGATTCAAACGTGGATTTCACAACAGGGTTTCAAAAGGTAATATTAAAGGAACCGTTATGCTGTCTCACGCATCACAACAAAAAATAAAACAATGCAATAGAATGTAATTCCTATTAAATTAATAAATAAAGGAATGAATGAATGAATGAATGAATGAATGAATGAATGAATGAATGAATGAATGAATGAATACTTTATTGTCACGTGTGACAAGTCACAGTGAAGTTTTTTGCTTGCATTCCCAAGGCATGCAAATAGTCACCACATAAAGGGCATTGAATGTTTGCTGCCAACCTCTTATGGATTCATTGGAGAGCGGCAGAGAAGACTTTGAATGATTTTTGTATTTTGCCTGAAATCGCTTTATTTTCCCAAAGATACCACCAGCAGATTTGGCACAAGCTTTAAAACTCACCTCTAGTCTATGACCTTCAAAGTTCCAAAGCAGCTTTACAATAGATGTCCCTGCACAAACACAGAGGCATCTTGAATTGATTCAGTATTCCTGGAAAGCCTGAAGGAAGAGTGCAGCATTGGCAACATCATCATCGGTGGTCACTCGAAACGAGTATGACTGTCCTCTCCTCACCATAGGGTCGTCTACTTGTGGGTCTGCAGATATCTGTAGAGGCCGATCCGTGATCCACACACCTTGGTGCAACGTGGGCAGTGGAGACTGGCGGTGGTTGGTAGTCGTCGAGCCCCCTTCTCTCTCTCCTTACGGTGCTGTCGCTTTGTCTCTACGACACGGCGTAGTTCCGTTTCATGACGTGCAGCTCCTTCCTGCACGGATTTCCTCCAGGAGCGCCTGTCCAATGCAATGTGCTCCCAGTTGCTCGATGTGATGTGGAATTTCTTCAGACTGTTCTTGATGTTGTCCTTGAAGCATTTCTTTGGTCCGCCAGGGGCTCGCCGACCTTCCTTCAATTGAGAACAGGATTTGTTTAGGGAGACGTGTGTTGGACATGTGGATGACATGGCCAGTCCATTGAAGTTGGTGCTGCATTATTGTAGTAGTGATGCTGGTCATATTGGCTTCCTCCAAAACGCTGATGTTTGTCCTCCCAGCTGATCCTCAGAATCTTTCGTAAGGATCTTTGATGGTATTCTTCCAGGGCTCTCAGGTGCCTGCTGTCGGTGGTCCATGACTCGGTTCCATACAACAGGGTGGGGAGGACAACGGCTCTGTAGACCAGCTGTTTTGGTTGAGCCTTTAGGTCTCGGTCTTCAAAGACTCTTTTCCTGAGTCTGGCGTAGGCTCCGCTGGCACAACTTAGGTGATGGTTGACCTCAGAGTCGATGTCAGCTTTTGAGGAAAGAATGCTGCCAAGGTAGGGGAAGTGGTCAACGTTTTCAAGAGTGGTGTCGTCCACTTTCATAGTGGCTGGGTAGACGGCTGGTTGGGTGGAGGTTGATGTAGGACCTGGGTCTTCTTGATATTTAAGGCTAGGCCCATGGCTCTGTATGCCTTGACAAAGGCATTCAGGATTCCCTGGAGGTCTTCTGCAGAGTGTGTTGCAATGGCGCAGTCGTCCACTAACTGAAGCTCCATGATGGCGGTGTTACAGACTTTGCTCTTGGCCTTCAACCTATTAAGGTTGAAGAGCCCACCGTTAGTTCTGTGGAGGACTGGGATCCCCTGTGGCAGCTCTTCACCAATGAGGTGAAGTATGGCAGCAATGAAGACGACAAACGGGGTGAGTGCGATGATGCATCCCCTGTTTCCACAGTGAAGGGCTCGGACTCAGAGCTGCAGTTGCTGAACACTGTGACCGACATGTCATCATGTAGAAGCCGCAATATTCTGATGTACTCAATATTCCTGGAAAGCCTGAAGGAAGAGTGCAGCATTGGTAACAGAACCGGGACCAATACTAATGAACATGAGATGCTGCTATTGATGTTGACACATTTATCGTTGCTTGACTGGAGAATCAGCTAAGCAGACAGAGAGTAAAGCTCATATCAGATCTGTGCATCCAATGTAATCTAATTGAGTGGAATGGGGACGCAGCGGTATAGATGCTGCCTCACAGAGCCAGAGTCCCGGGTTCGATCCCAACTTCGGGTTATGTCTGTACGGTGTTTGTCCGTTCATCCCGTGACCGCGTGAGTTTTCTCCGAAATCTTCGGTTTTCTCCCACACTCCAAAGACGTACAGGTTTGTAGGTTAATTGTCTTGGTATGAATGTAAAAATTGTCCCTAGTGTGGGTTGGATAGTGTTAATGTGCTGGGATCGCTGATCGGTATGGACTCTGTGGGCCGAAGGGCCTGTTTCCACACTGTATCTCTAAAATAAAACTAAAAACTAAAAAATCGAATGTAGATCAGACCCCAACCCAAATTTATTGGTTTTAACAATTAATTAAAAAATAACCCTAATTTATTGACCCAACTACAGTAAATGGGCCTGACTACTGTTTAAGCAACCTGGTAACTGGGGTTAACTGGTAGGGTCTCAACCCGGAATTGTGACAGTCCCTTTGCCTCAATAGATGCTGTTTGACCACTGAGTTCCTCTAGTAGCGTGTTTTCTGCCTCAGATTACAGCATCAGCAATCCCTTTTGTCTCTAAGTAACTAGAACATGAATCTGGTGTTTCAGCGAAGGAAGATGCACCATTGTGTGGTTGAATACAGAGAAAGTAATAGGTAGCTCATGTATGCAAGTTATTAAGTCTGTGTAAGTGATTAAAGTTATTTGCAGCAAGTTTGTTTACAGTCAATTCCTACATAACTATAGATAGACACAAATGTCATCCATTTCTTCTATCCAGAGATACTGCCTGTCCCGCTGAGTTACTCCAGCATTTTGGGCCTGTTTCCGTGCTGTATGACTATGACTATGACTATGACCATGAGGGACATGGATAAGATGAAAAGCCAGTCTGTGCCACAGGGTAGACTAGGGGAGCCTTGGTATCTTCAATGTAAACCAGCATCTGCAGTTCCTTCCTGCACATAGACACAACTATGTTGTTCTTTAAATTTATTCTGCTTGCACTGCATGTTTAAGGACGGCCCGGTATCGCAGCGGTAGAGTTGCTGCTTTACTGCATCAGACCCAGGTTTGATTCTGACTACGGGTGCTGTCTGTACATGGTTGGAACGTTCTCCCTGTGACCTGCGTGGGTTTTCTCCAGGTCCTTCGGTTTCCTCCCACACTCCAAGGACGTACAGGTTGGTTGGATTAATTGGCTTGGTATAATTGTAAATTGTCCCCAGTGTGTGTCGGATGGCATTAGTGTGCGGGGATCGCTGGTCAGTGCAGACTCGGTGGGCCAAAGGGCCTGTTTCCGCGCTATCTATAAACTAAACAGCTCTTTTGCATATTTGTAGCAATTTCTATACCAATTTTTGCTTCAATCGATTTGAAACATCTCCTTCTATAATCCAGGCTAGATGAGCTAGAAATGGTTGTATGAATTATGCTGTTCATGGTATTCTGCATGAGCCAATTCTTGATGGTCAGTTAGATAGATTCTCAGCTTTGCACAGATCGGGGTATTGGTCTCCTTATCTGAGAAGGGATATGAGAGCAGTGAGCAGTTCAGGGAAGGCTCGCTGGATGAATGTCTAGGATGAAAGGGATGTATTATGGAAATAATTCATTGGTGTTGGAAAGAATAAGAGACAATCTTTTTGAAATATGTAATCTGAGGGGACTTGCAACTGTGGGTTCCGAGGAAAGGGATCAGGAATCTATAACTGAGTGTAGGGATTTAATGGCGCAGAGGATGGTAAACCTCTTGAATCTTTACCCCAGATGGCATTGAAGATTAGATGTCTAGCAGTATTCAGAGAGGAAAGATAACGGTTTGGAAATGGAGGGCGATATGGAACTAGCATAGACCAAGAGTTGAGGGCTGAGGCAGATTATCAATGATCCTGCTGAATGAGGGAGCAGACTTGAGAGTAAAGGGCCTGTCCCACTTGGCTGTCATTCGCGCGCCAATTACGCGACCTGCTAGCATGTGGGTAGCGTGTGGGTAGCATGTGGGTAGCGTGTGGGTAGCACGTGGGTAGCGCGGGGCGGGCGCATGGAGTGGTGTGGAGGAGTGTGGACTTCGTCCTGGACAAAATCTTTGTGCGCCACCAGCCTGTCGCGTAACTGACGACCAAAGTGGGACAGGCCCAAGACCCTGGCGCGATGCAATGTTGCATCTCCAACAGCAGCAGAAGCAGGCAAACGATCGCTGAGCTCCGCCTGGGGCTCACGGCCGTTGCGGTCCGGATCCGCCCCCACTCCTACTCCCAGAGCGGGGCCAAGAAGATTGAAGATAGACACAAAATGCAGGAGTAACTCAGCGGGACCGGCAGCATCTCTGGAGAGAAGCAATGGGTGACGTTTAGGGTCAAGACCCTTCTTCGGACTGAAGAAGGGTCTCGACCCGAAACATCATCCATTCCTTCTCTGCAGAGATCCTGTCGGTCCCGCTGAGTTACTCCTGCATTTTGTGTCCATCTTCAAATGACATCACGTGCTCCAGACGTCTGTACGGACGCATGATGACGTGTACTCCTGTCGCTCGACCGTCGCGCGTCAGTCACTGACAGCCCAAGTGAGACAGGCCCTTAAATGTGAGTGACCTACTCCTCCTTCTCTTTTCATAGGTATTTTTTCCCTATGGAAAAACTAAAATTAGAGGTCATTGTATTAGAATGAAGGTTTGCCCATTTATAGCTAAAACAAGGAGGAATATATTATCTCTTAAATCGTTGGAATTCTCTACCCCAGAGTCATTGAATATATTCAAGGCACTGGTTCCTGGACTACAGAAGAGTCACGATCGAGTAGGAATGACACAGAATGGTGAAAGTGAAATCAAGATCTGATCTGGCATGGAGGAGCAGATTTAAGTGGTTCTAAAACCTACCCTTCATTCTAAAGGCCCTGTCCCATGGGCAGGCGGTTACAGGCGGTAAGCGCAGTGTAGCAGGAAGTGGGGACCGCACGTGGACCGCTAGGGGACCGCGCGGGGCCCGCGGGGTCGGTCCCACGCAGATCGCCGGAGCCGTATGTAGTTGGTCCCGACACCGCGCGGTGCTCAGAAAAACCGACACTGTCCAAAAATTTTGTGCGGCCACCTCGACGCCGCGAGCACCGACTGTACGCCGCGCACTGTCTCGACGGAGTAGGCTAGCACGTTGCGTTGCGCGATGACATCATCACCCGACGCCGCGCTCGCCGCATACATTCGCATGCTCGTGGGACAGGCCGTACGGTAAACACTCGGCCTCCGTGCGACAACCGCTTCCGGTTAGGTTGCGCTTGCCGCATGCTCATGGGACAGGCCGTACGGTGGCACCCACACGGCAGCCGCACGGTCCCCACTTCCTGCTACGCCGCGCTTACCGACTGTAACCGCCTGTAACCGCCTGTAACCGCCTGTAACCGCCTGCCCGTGGGACAGGGCCTTAAGTTCAGCTGAGAAAAAAATGGACATTTAAAATGGACTGCAATTGTGGTGAGTATTTAAAAGGCTTTATAAATCACATCTAAAGAGATATAATTTACTACAAAACTTACATTGAAAAGGCATTTCTGTTACGGTGGTCTGACGTACTTTCTACTGTTTAGTTTATTAGGAATTATTTGTTCATATTGTTAATTCCCTGGATTTGGAATCTGTTTTGTGCATTGGCATCAGTTTCCTAATTCTTTATCTAGGATTTAAACTATCTTTACAAGATTTTGCCACATGTTTGTCTACAGCTCAGTTTCAACTGTAATAGCCTAGCTTGTGAGATTTGACGTATTACTGATTTTTAATTCCTACCTATCATTAGCAATGGCAACTACCAGCTGGTTTTATTTGATTGTGCCATTAATTTGAACACTGTCGTAAATGTACAGCAGAATCCAACACACTGGTTTTACAGTCCTGTAAGGGCCAGAATAAGGAGAAACAGACACCACTCATGATTTTTTTTAAAGAATTGCTCCTTCTCACTTTGATGTTGCAGAACCAGTGTGCCATCACTGTGTGCCATTACAGTGTGCCATCACTATCAAGACGTATCTGTGGAGTGGGAGGATATTTGTCACAAATATTTGTCTTTAGCTATAATCAAATTGCTGCTCTACATTGAACTAGAATACCTCAAGAACACAGGTTATCTGAATAGTGTTTTAGGTCAGTTTAGAGATACAGTGAGTCCAGTGATCCCCGCACATTAACACTATCCTACTCACACTACGGACAATTTATATTTATACCACGGCAATTAACCTACAAACCTGTACGTCCGTGGAGTGTGGCAGGAAACCAAAGATCTCGATGAAAACCCACGCGGTCACGGGGAGAACGTACAAACTCTGTACAGAGTGTAATCCTTCTTTTCCTGCTTGCAACACAAGAGACAGCAAATGGTAAATAGCTGGATTAACTGGCTCTGTAACTTTATTAACAACAGCCAGTGCAATTTCTACAGTTTTATCTTTTTGTTGTCCATTTGTAATTATTTTTGGCAATATTTTGGGATATTAACTAAAGAGATATTTAGCAATTGTCATTTTTTAAGATTTCCTCCTAATCACGTAAAAATAAATTTAATATTAAGGTGATGTTGGGATTGTTAAAAATCATAATTTATCCCTTCCCCTCCATCCACTCCCTTCTCTTCACACCAAACACACACACACATTTATTTGTAATCACTTGATGTATGTGTTGTGGCATTACTGGGAAATAGGGGAAGATGGAATGGGACTGATGGGATTGCTCCCTGGTTAGCCTGTACCCTATGGACCAACTGGTTTCCTTCTGTTCCACCACAGATATAAGATGTGAGATAAGACAGGCAATGCCACAAACTGCCTGACAGTATCAAGTCAAATTGAGTTTATTGTCATATGTACAAGTACAGCGTGACACAAAATTGCATGCAGCGTCAAGAGTTAATGCCTATGATAACTTGAATCCAAACATAACGTTGCCCACTTCCAGTGGAACATACAAATACTCCTTCACTTTGATACTTTACCACCAATGCGAAGTTAAATGGCAAGACTGACAAGACGCTTTGAATTCTGTCTATAAATAAATTCTAGTTTTATTTTCACTTTGTTTTTTTGAAGGGAGAGAAGTTTGCTTCCAAAGCATTCCTAGCGCAGGTGCTGAAGGGAAAATCTATATCAGAGATTACTTGCTGTCAGAACCAACTTTGTGCATCAAAATACATCCTGCCAATAAACCATAGTACGCAATGCCAGTCACCTGTATCTACTGGTTTTGGGGTCAGGAAGGATGTATGTCTTCTTCATAGGGAAGATCTATCTGCAGCCATGTGAACTAATGCTGTCACTCTGATGAAAGATCTTTGACCCAAAAGGTGAATTGTCTTTTTTTCAGTGTGTGCTGCCTGACCCGCTCAGCATTTCCAACATTTTCTGTTTTTTGTTTCAGCTTGCCATTATCAGTCATGGTCGACTTACAGGTATCTCAAGTTCTGATGACGCTTTGTTTTCCTAAAATATCAACTCTCTTTCTCTTTCCACAGATGCTGCCTGATCTGCTAAGTAGTTGCACGGTTTCTGCTTTTATCTTGAGCTCAGCACTTTCAGAAGTTTCCTAGCTTTGAAACAACAAAGATTGTAAAAGTCTCAAGCATTCTTGGTCATTGCTTTCAGTTGAATACTGAAACATTCACTCATTTCAATTAACATCTTAGATAAAAACATTGGACAGTAATTCTTATAACCACATTCTATCCTCAACAAAAAAATGTGTAAGCAAGTTCATAAGTTCATAAATCATAGGAGCAGAATTGGGAAAATCTGCCCACCAACTCTACTCCACTATTCAATCGTGGCTGATCTATCTTTCTCTCTCAATCCCATTTTCCTGTCTTCTCCCTGTAACCCCTGACAAACATACTAATCAAGATTCTGCCATTCTCCGCCTTAACAATATCTTTATCAGTTCATATACAGTAATATCAGTTAATGCCTGTAGAGACCATTAACTTGGCCACCACAGCTGGCTGAAGCAATGAATTCTACAGATTCACCACCGTCTGGCTAAAGAAATTCCTCCTCATCTCCCAATCATTCCTGGGGTCATTCTTGTAAACTTCCTCTTGACCCTCTCCAACATGAGCACATCCTTCCTCAGGTATGGGGCCCAAAACTGCTTACAATATTCCAAACACAGTCTGACCAGTGCCTTATAAAGCCTCTGCATTACATCCCTGCTTTTATATTCTAGTCCTTTTGAAATAAATGCTAACATTTGCCTTCCTTACTACCAATTCAACTTGCAAATTAACTTTTGGGAAATCCTGCACCATGACTCTCAAGTATCTCTGCACCTCTGATTTCTGTATTCTCTTCACATTTCGAAAATTGTCTACGCCTTTATTCCTACTACCAAAATGCATGACTCCACACTTTGCTACACTGTATTCCATCTGCCACTTCTCCACCCACTGTCCCAACCTGTCTAAGTCCTTCTGCCCTCCCACCTATCTTCGTATCATCTGCAAACTTGACCACAAAGCCTTAGCAAGTGGTAATTTTAATACTATTTTATCTGAATTCTTGAGAACCCATGAGGAGAAGGTGACCATGAGTCTTCCTGAACTAGTGCTACTTGCCTGCATTTGGCCTGTATCCCTCCGAACCATCAAGTTGAGATACCTGACTTAAAGCAACATTGGAACACCTCCAATTATTTCATCCCACGGCCAGCTCTTTGGAAATGGAGAGCCTGCTTACATACTGCTATCATTATGGCATAAATACTGACACCTCACGAAGGTCTCACAAAAATATACCATGTCCCAGGTGTCAGTTGCTTCTTGATTATTTTAGCTTCACAACGGTTCTGTATCATTTCAGAAATTTCTAATGAACTGTGCGGGGAAAATACAACCGTTGCCAGAGTTGGAAGTGTGCATTATCCACAAGTATTTTAATATATTTTCCATATAAATTAAAATACTTTATTGACAGGAGCATTTTGCAATGCCTAATATATTCTGACAACTGCTTAAGAAATGGTAATGACTTGAACATTACTACTCTATTAAAAATGGACATTATCCACATCCTATATAACTGGTGCACATTTATTATATTCCTGACATGACCGAATCTTATTGTAAGAGGCATGTTGCCAAAGATGTAATATCTGTCTCTGTTCTCCATTGTATTACTTCTCCATATCTGAAGACCTTTAGCTTTATGAAAACTCTTCATTCTTCAAACTCTGGAGTTCTGTGCATTCCTATTTGCTTTGCAGCCACCCACACCCACACCCACACCCACACACACACACACACCCACACCCACACCCACACCCTAGCACAGAGTCTGCCTTGTTGAAGGTACACAATGACCTACTGCTCACCGTTAACTCCGGCGACTCTGCTCGGCGAAGGTGCAATTCTGTTCCTTCTTGACCTCAGCGCAGCATTTGATACTGTCGACCACACCATCCTAATTGACTGTATGGGGTTGGTATTGATGGGACTGCCCTGAGCTGGTTCATCTCCTACCTCAAAGGTAGGAGTTTCTCGACTAACATAGGGAAATCTTTCTCCTCCCCAGCTAATCTCTGCTGTGGGGTTCCACAAGGTTCCATCCTTGGCCCCATTCTCTTCTCCCTGTATATGCTCCCCTTAGGCCAAGTCATTGAAAGGCACGGCATTTCCTTCCATTGCTACGCAGGCGATACACAACTCTATCTCCCCCTGAAGCCCAAAAACCAATCAAATCTGTTTAACCTTACCCACTGCCTCGAGGATATAAAGTGTTGGATGGCCCAGAACTTCCTCCAACTAAACGAGAGTAAGTCTGAGGTCATCCTTCTCGGCCCCTCGGACTCAATCAAAATGATAGCAGGCAGCCTTGGAAGCCTTACCCCACTACTCAAACCTCACGTCAAAAACCTTGGCGTGATATTTGACTCAGCACTGAAATTTGACAAACAAGTCAATGTCGTGGTAAAAGCTAGCTTCTTTCAGCTTCGGACGATAGCTAAAATAAAACAATTCCTCCAGTTTGATGACCTCGAAAAGATCATCCACACATTCATCTCCTCCCGCCTAGATTATTGCAACTCCCTTTACACTGGCATCAGCCAATCTTCCTAGTCCCGCCTGCAACTGGTCCAAAACGTTGCAGTGAGACTCCTGACGGGCACCCGAAAAAGGGACCACATCACCCCGATCCTGGCCTCTCTCCACTGGCTCCCTGTGTGGTTCCGTATAAACTTCAAGATCCTCCTCCATGTCTACAAAGCCCTCAATGGGCTTGCACCTACCTACATAAAAAGTATTCTCACCCACCACTCCACCTCCAGGTCCCTCAGATTGACCAACTTGGCGTTGCTGAATATCCCGCGGTCTAGGCATGAGCTCAGGGGCGACCGATCCTTTGCGGTTGCAACCCCTAGACTGTGGAACAGCATCACCTTTCCCATCAGAACTGCCCCCTCCATCGACTCTTTTAAGTCAAGACTAAAGACTTATCTATACTCCCAAGCCTTTCCTGACGTCCTCTGAGTGAGGGCTACATGTATATATGTATGTAGTTTGTTTTGTTTGTGCTATTCTTATAACAAATGTAAAGCACTTTGGCCAACGAGAGTTGTTTTTTAAATGTGCTATATAAATAAATATGACTTGACTTGACACCCACACCCACACCCACACCCACACCCACACCCACACCCACACCCACACACACACACCCACTCCCACACCCCCCATACCCACACACGCACACACACACACACACACGCACACGCCCACACCCACACACACACACCCCCCACACCCACACACGCTCACACACACGCACACGCACACGCACACACACACACACCCACACACACGCCCACACCCACACCCAGACCCACACCCGCACACGCACACACACACACCCACACCCACACACCCACACAGACACATACCCACCCACACACACACACACACCCACACACACACACACACACCCACACACACACCCCCACACCCACACACACACACACCACACACACACACATACACACACGCACACGCACACACACACACGCCCACACCCACACACACCCCCACACACGCACACACACACACACGCACACGCACACACACACACACCCACACCCACACACACACACGCACCCACACCTACACCCACGCACCCATACCCCACCACACACCCACACCCACACCCACACCCACACACCCACACACACACACCCCCCACACACACACCCACACCCACACACACACAAACACACACACACACACACGCACCCACACCCACACACACACACACACACACCCACACCCACACGCACACGCACATCCACACCCACACCCACACCCACACACACACACACACACCCACCACACACACACACACACACACACACACACACACCCACACCCACACACACACCCACACCCACACCCACACACACACACACACACTCACACCCACCCACACACACCCACACCCACACACACCCACACCCACACCCACACCCACACACACTCACACCCACACCCACCATTGGCAGCTGTGTCTTCGATGTCTGGGGCCAACAAATGGAAATACCCTTCCTAAACCATTCCACCTTCACCCATGTTTAATGTCAACACCTACAACCAAACATTGAGTCTTCTTTCCTATGATGTCATTCCAAGGTGGTGTCAGCTTACAACACACATGGAATCACATTGCAGATGATATCAACAATGGTGGTGTGGTGGACATTGAAAAGGTTGTCTAGATACATACATAGATACATAGACAATAGGTGCAGGAGTAGGCCATTCGGCCCATCGAGCCAGCACCGCCATTGAATGTGATCATGGCTGATCATCCCCAATCAGTACCCCGTTCCTGCCTTCTCCCATACCCCTTGATTCTGCTAGCCCAAAGGGCTCTATCTAACTCTCATTTGAATGCATCCAGTGAATCGGCCTCCACTGCATTCTGTGCAGAGAATTCCACAAATTCACAACTCTCTGTATGAAATAGTTTTTCCTCATCCCAGTTGTAAATGACCTACCCCTCCTTATTCTTAGGGCCACAACAGGATCTCGATTAACGGAAACTTTGGGATCACAACTCTTCGGGCTTAATTTCCACCTCAAAAAGAATTGCAGGCCGAAATTAACTCAGACAGCTGCAAAGTGATGCGTTTTCAGAAGTTAAACCAGAACAGGACAGACATAGTGAATGACAGGGGCCCGGGGAAGTGATGTAGAAGAGAGAAACAAGCGAATAGTTCCCTGATTGGTGCAAAAGAAGGAAACAAGGTGGTGAAAAGGACATTTGTTTCAATGACCTTAATCGGATGGAGTATTGAGTACAGGAGTTGAGAAATCATGTTACAACTGTACAAGATATTGGTGAGACCCCACATGGGATATTTGTGTGCAGTCTTGGTTGTAATGACAGAGGAAGGGTGTACTTAAGATAGAGAGGATGCAGAAAAGATTCACAAGGATGTTGCAGGGACGAGAGGATTTGAGTTATAAGGAAAGACTGGATAGGCTAGGACTGCTTTCCAAGAAGCTGGAGGGTGACCTAATGGATAATTATAATATCATGTGAAGATAAGATAGATTGTCAATTATTTTTGTAGACTAAAACATAAGGGAAAAAGTTTAAGATGAGGGAGGATTGATTATAAGGGGACCTGAGAAGCATGTTTGTGGGCATAAGAAATATGCAAGGTTTGTGCGGAGTTTGAACGTCATCCCTGTGGCCGCGTGGGTTTTCTCAGGGTGCTCCTGTTCTCTCCATGCTCTGGAGATGTGTGGGTTTGTAGGTCAGTGACAGAGACAGCTACAATTATAATGTTTAAAAGACATTTGGAGATGTTCATGGATAGGAATGGTTCAGAGGGATATAGACAAATGTAGGCAGATGGGACGAGCTCAGGAAGACACACGATCAACATGGTCAAGGTGGGCCAAAAGGCCTATTTCTGTCGATAAACACAAAAAGCTGTAGTAACTCAGCAGGACAGGCAGCATCTCAGGAGAGAAGGAATGGGTGACGTTTTGGGTCGAGACCCTTCTTCAGACTGTTTCTGTTCTGTGTAACTATGACTCTATGACACATGAGATGTTTTACTACATTAATGGTGTTATACAAGGTCAGATTCAGATTCAGATTCTGGAAACCATCATCTCCAAGGACCTGAAATGGGGGGCCACCATTGACTCCACAATCAAAAAGGCACAACAGAGGATGTACTTCCTGCGGCAGCTGAGGAAGCACAATATGCCACAGGCAATGATGGTCCAATTCTACACGGCCATCGTAGAATCTGTCCTCACCTTCTCCATCATGGTCTGGTTTGGCTCAGCCACCAAGCACGACATCCGGAGGCTGCAGCGAATCGTTCGATCAGCTGAGAAGGTTATTGGCTGCAACCTTCCCTCCATTGGTGAACTGTACACTGCAAGGGCCAGGAAGTGAGCGGGCATGATCATTTCCGACCCCTCTCACCCTGGCCACAAACTCTTTGAATCACTTCCCTCTGGAAGGCGACTCCGGACTGTCAAAGCTGCCACAGCCAGACATAAAAATTGTTTTTTTCCACGAGTAGTAGCTCTACTCAACAGCCAAAAATCTGTAGCCTCATTTTGCTCTGGTATTTTGTTTAATTCACATGTTTAATCAATAATGCTTTATTATTAAGGTTTAATGTTTTATGTGTCATTCCTAACTGTCACTGTATGTCATGTTGTCACTTGCGGGCGGAGCACCAAGGCAAATTCCTTGTATGTGAATATACTTGGCCAATAAACGTATTAATCAATTAATTAATTCATTCATTCATTAGTTTATTGTTATATACACCAAAATGCAATGAATACCATGTTTGCTTGAAGTTCGTAGTGTAAGTATGTATGGTAATACTGGATACAACAATAACTACAAATCAGCAGAATGGTGCAAAGATTGTAGGGCAGTCTGAAGTACTACAAAAATACAAATGCAATAACACAATAACTGGATGAGATAGAGTTAAGAGTATGAGAATGTGGCAGCACCTCTGGGAAAGGGGTATGCAAGAGATTTAAGAGTCTGATTGCAGTTGGAAAAAGCTGTTCTTAAATCTGGACATCAGGGCTTTCAATTGCTGTATCTTCTCCCTGAAGGTAAAAGAGAGAAAAGGGAATGGCACAGTGGTAGACATTCCCTGATGATATTTCCAGTCTTTCTGATGTAAACCAATATGAGAATGGCTTGGATGGAAGGGTGCGACAAGTCTGTGATGAACTGGGCTGTGTTTGCTACTCTCTGCAGGGTCAGGTGATCAAGAGCAGGGCAGTAGACACACCAGGACAAGAGGCATCCCATCAGAATACATTGTATGGAGTTTCTGTAGAAGTTTGGGAGAATCCTTGTGGACGTGCCAAATCTCAAGGGGCAAAGAAAGTAAAAGGGCTGTCCCACTACGGTGACCTAATCTGCGAGTTTAGAAGAGTTTACACTCGACTCAAACTTGCAGCATGGTCGAAACATGTTCCTAGGAGGTCCTATGTGGTCACTGGAACTCTCCTTCATGCTCGAGGGAAGTTCCCACATACTCGCGGCCTCAGCTAGGGCACGAAAAAAATTTCAGCATGTTGAACATTTTTCCGCAAGAAAACTTCGGTCGGCATGGTTCTTTTTAACTCATAGTGCACTGGAGTGGGGTTGCTATTTAGTTACATACAGTCGAGGGCAGCCGTAGGCAATCTCCTTCGCTGACCGGGCATTTTGATTGGCTCATTGAAGTTTTCAGGACGAAGGAAAACTGACCGGTAGGTAAAATGCCCGCTAAACATTATTAAACATTGTCAGGCTTTTTAAAAGTGTCTCCACTCCTCCCCCCCCCCCCTCCCGTCTCGCAAAGGACTTACCGTACACTGTGCCGCCGTCTTTAACCTTCCTCTTCATCGCAGGTATGAATTTCAGACAGCGTCCCCCGCTTTCCCTGGCCTCCACCTTTGCGATGTGTGTGTGTGTGTGTGTGTGTGTGTGTGTGTGGGTGTGTGTGTGTGTGTGTGTGTGTGTGTGGGTGTGTGTGTGTGTGTGTGTGTGTGTGTGTGTGTGTGTGTGGTGTGGTGTGGTGTGGGTGTGTGGGTGTGTGTGTGTGTGTGTGTGTGTGTGTGTGTGTGTGTGTGTGTGTGTGTGTGTGTGTGTGTGTGTGTGTGTGTGTGTGTGTGTGTGCGTGCGTGCGTGCGTGCGGTCGATCCAGCTCGGTGTTTCATCACTGACGGTCGATCCAGCTCGAGGTTTTCCAGGCGAGTGCCCTGGAGCTTCAAGGTCGAAGACACTCTTCTTAACTCGCGGATTCGCTCGCCGCAGTGGGACAGCGCCTTAAGTGTGCTGATGTGCTTTCTTGATCACCACATCTGTGTGGAGGGATCAGGTTAGGATGCTGCTGATATGGATGTCTAGGAACTTGAAGCAGTCTATCATCTTTACAGCAGCTCCATTAATCAGCACAAAGCTCTGTTTAAAATGCACACTACCTTCGGAAGTGTAGGAAGGAACTGCTGATGTTGTTTTACCCCAAAGATAGACACACAATGCTGGAGTAACTCAGTGGGAGTGGCAGGGGCTACGGACTATAACTAATCACCAGAGCAGGCCCCCCTCAACCGGGAGTACCAGTACCTCCTTTGCTGATGACCTGAACTCCTTCTACGCACGATTCGAGACAGGCAACATCACCCCTAGCTCGCCGGCTATCAACAACACCGCCAGTGCGCTGGCTAGCGACGCTGGAGGGAGGCCCACCGCTGGGGATGTGCACACATACTCGGTGTCTGAGCACGATGTGAGGAGGGCTCTGACGCATGTGAACACGAGGAAAGCTGTGGGCCCAGATGGTATATCCGGGCGAGTACTAAAGTCTTGTGCTACTTAGCTTGCTCCAGTGCTCACCACAATATTCAACCTCTCCCTGGTCAAGTCCGTGGTCCCTGCCTCCTTCAAAAGATCCATCATTGTACCTGTACCAAAGAATGCCTCCCCAGCTTGAATAACTACCGACCGGTGGCCCTCACCTCGGTAATCATGAAATGCTTCGAGAGGCTGATCAAGAACCACATCTGCGCCTTTCTCCCTCGCAACATGGACACGCTGCAGTTCGCATACCGTCCGAACAGATCCAAAGACGATGCGGTCTCCCAGGTTCTGCACACCGCTCTCTCTCACCTTGACAGCCAGACTTGCTGAGAAGCTGCTGGAACTGGGACTGAACACTCCCCTGTGTGCCTGGGTCCTGGACTTTCTCACCGCCAGGTGGTCAAGATGGGGAGACGTACCTCTAACCCCCTCACCCTGAACACAGGATCCCCCCAGGGTTGCGTCCTTAGCCCCCTACTGTACTCCCTGTACACACATGACTGTGTGGCTAGGTTCAGCTCCAACTCCATCATCAAGTTTGCTGATGACACTGTGGTGGTGGGCCTGATCTCAGACAATGATGAGAAGGCCTACCGGGAGGAGGTGGCTGATCTGGCACTCTGGTGTCAGGACAACAGCCTCCTCTTGAATGTCACTAAAACTAAGGAGCTGAATGTGGACTTTAGAAGGGCTCAACATCCGTGGACGTACACGCCACTGGAGATAAATGGGACTACTGTGGATAGGGTGAGCTGCTTTAAATACCTGGGAGTTAAATACATCACAGAGGATCTGACATGGACAACACACACTGCCGCACTGGTGAGTAAGGCAAGGCAGCACCTTTACCACCTCAGGCAGCTGAGGAAATTCAGAGTCTCTCTGACGATCCTTCAGTGCTTCTACTCTGGGGCTGTGGAAAGCATCTTGTCCGGCAACATCACAATCTGGTTTGGGAACAGCTCTGCCCAGGACAGGAAGGGTCTGCAGTGAGTAGTGCGTTCGCCCGAACGCACTATGGGAACTACACTCCCCCCCCTGCAGGACCTATACACCAGGAGGTGCAGATCCAGAGCCAGCAAGATAATGAGGGACCCCTACCACCCCAGCAACGGACTGTTCCAGCTGCTATGGTCAGGCAAATGCCTCCGCTGTCACGCTGGGGAGAGGATGAGATGGAGTTTCTTCCCACAGGCCATCAGGACTGTAAACTCTAATCTCACCAGGGACTAATCTACTGTCTTCTGCTAAATTCTGGTTCTGTTCTGTTGTTCTGTTGTTCTGTTGTTTTGCACAATCCCGCAGGCATTGCCACTTTCATTTCACTGTACAGTCAGGGCTGCCAACTCTCACGCATTGAGCGTGAGACTCACGTATTTGATAACATTCTCACGCTCTCACGCTGATCACAAATTTCTCGCGCTCAATAAATAAAAATTAAAAAAATAAAGTCATGAACAATTCAATTCGCCCAAGGCTTCCAGATCTCCTCCACATTCACCAATAGTTTTCTGTTGGCGGGTTTCCCGTAAAGAACGAGCAATTCAATTGTCTTAGACTCTTAAGCACACTATTTAAAATGGCAAACTGCTGTACATTTGACATTCATGTAACCAGGTGCTGGAAATTCAAAATAAAACAAAAATTGTTTTAGTGGTGAGTAAAAACCATGAGGGGAATATGTAAGGTGAATGCATAGTCTTTTTCCCTGGATATGTGATTCAAGAACTAGAGGGCATTGGTTTAAAGCAGGGCTGTCAAACTACCGGATGATTTGGGGGAAAAAAAAGTAGTTTGGTTTCTCCCCTGCAGATGGTGTGATAGGTGAGACACGGCTGTGGTCCCAGCACCGACCCCTGAGGCACCGCTCACACCTCCCACCCTCACCTCCGGCGGCTCTGTGTCCGTCGGCCGCTCTGTCCACACCCCATGGAGTTTTAACCCCGGCCCGGAGCCAGGAGCGGACCGGGTGAGTGGGGGCGTCGGTGCCGCCTCCGGAGCTGTGGGGATGAATCTCGGGCTAAGGCTCCGCTCCGATGCCCGACCCCCGGGTCACTGACCCTCACCTCCCCCTGACCCCAGCTGGACCCAGAGCACCTGGGCCGACCCCCATTCCCGGGGGGGGGGAGAGGGAAACGGTCCCCGGGCATCGCCAAGTTTCTGCTCACTCCGGATGTTGTCTCCGCTTCACTGACACACACTCTCAAACACACACTGGCACAAGGTTTAAAGGGATATGGGCCAGATGCAGATAAATGGGACTAGTTTAGATGGGGCATCTTGATCTGCATGAACAAGTTGGGATGAAGGGCCTGTTTCCATGCTGTAAGACTATGACACAATGTAGAAAGGGTGCAATTGCTCTGGAGAGGATCCAGGGGCGACTTATGAAGATGTCGGCAGGGCTGGAATTTTTTTTTAACTTTGAAGAAAGATTTGATAACTGGGATTGTATTCTCTGCAGCAAAGACTTAGTTAAGGTGAATAATATGATGAGAATAGGACCTGTTTCACTTAACAAAGAGTGTAGTAAGGAACTGCAGTTGCTGGTTTAAACTGAAGATAGACACAAAAAGCTGGAATAACTCAGCAGGACAGGCAGCATCTCTGGAGAGAAAGAATGGGTGATGTTCTGGGTCAAGACCTTCAGTCTGGAGAGGTTGAAAAGGAGCCATAAACACAATGACTGGGGATGTGTGTTATCCAACTAAGGGCAGAAATCAGAATACTGTGTTCATCTTTATTGACGTGACACCATAATAAATATATTAAAGAAAAAAAAAATTATTGGGGTGGCACGTTGGCGCAGCGGTAGAGTTGCTGCCTTACAGCACCACAGACCCAGATTTGATCCTGATTACGGGTGCTGTCTGTACAGTATTTGTACATTCTCCCTATGACCACATGGGTTTTCTCTGGATATTCTGGTTTCTCCCACATCCGAAAGCAGTGCAGGTGTGTAGGTTAATTGGCTTCTGTAAATTGTCCCTGGCGTGTAGGATACAACTGGTGTATGGTAGATTGCTGGTCGGTTTGGACTTGGTGGGCCGAAGGGCCTGTTTCCATATATATGTTTTACATATTTATCTTAATTTAATTGAACCAGATACGATTGAATATGTGGCATTATTTTCATCTTGTGTCTATAGTCAAAGGGTAAGGTTGATTGATTTATTTGTGCAGAACAGTGATGGAAGTCCGACTCTTGCCTTGCTTCTCTGTTTTTTTCTCTAAATATATGAATAACAGCATGATTTATAATCTGATTTCCATACATGAATATACTAAGGTCATACTAAGCTGCATTTGTTGATCAGAGCCTGGCTCTACTGTGGAATGTAATTAGGAATAGTAAGATTAAATGAGAACTTACCAGTTTGAAGTTTGATCTTTATTTTATGAGGAATTACGTTGGTGATTACGTGAAGAAGTCCCGCCAGAGCGCATGCGCGTCAATCTTCAAAGCAGCGGTATGAAATCACAGATAACAGAATATTTGAAGTAACCTAGTAAGATCAGCAACAGGAGAACTACCATATGACCTTTATGAGAGAGAGGGTTGGGCGTGGTGGGCACGTAATCACCAACGTAACTCCTCATAAAATAAAGATCAAACTTCAAACTGGTAAGTTCTCGTTTAATCTTACTATTTTACTTCGGAGTCACGTGAGTGATTCCGTGAAGAGTTCAAAGCTCTGTGATTTTATGCCGCAGATTCAAATCCCGGCTTCTCACTGCATTGATTGACTTCGGATGAGAAATAATCAATAATGCGTTAAACATGAAATTGAATATCATGCAGTAACAATTGATTTGAATAATCAAAACAAACAGTAACCTCTATCCTCTATCCCAGGGGAAACTTAAACAGAACTTAATACTGAATTAGCAAAGAGCCCCCGATCGGCAATCGGCCGATGGTAAAAATGTTGAAAAACCAATTCATCTGACCACCCGGCGGCTGCGAGAATATGGTCGATGGGAACGTCCATCACCCTGGCCGCCGACGTTGCTGCTGCCCTATTGGAATGAGATGTATACACGTCAGTGTTAATACCTGCCTGAATCAACACTTGCTTTAACCACCTTGAGATAGTCTGCACTGACATTCTCTTGTGTGGTTTCTTGTAACTGATAAACAATCCTGTTTCCACATTTCTTAAGGTACTTGTAGCATGCATGCATTTCTTAAGGTCCACTGCATGACCAATATAATGTAAAAAATGTGTCCTTACTCATAAACATGGATCTGTAGGATATGCTGAAAACACAATTTTGAAATCTGTCACACCTGGCCTGCTCTGTTTGAGCAGGTTGTAAATATAGAACATAACATTCTCTTCAGCCACTTCCATCCCGTCTAGCTGAAGCTTTTGCAAAGTCTTCACTCGCTGTGCTGATACCAATGCCATGAGCATGACCACCTTCATGATGAGTTTGGCCAAAGTCAGAGATGTGACAGGAACCCACTGACGAAGCATCTTGAGGACCACACTTACATCCCAGATCGCCATATACGTGGGTCTAGGAGGTTTGGAGTTGAAATTCCTTTCATCAATCGAGCTATGAGAGGAGGAGAACCAATAGGATCTTTCCCTGACCCCATCAAAAGAAACGACAAAGAACTTCTAGCTGTATTAATGATGCTATCACTGAGCCCCTCATCATAGTAGAGGGAAGAGACAGAGACTTTAAGACTTTTGCCTCCATCACAGTGAGGAGGTGCCTGGTGAACTCACTGTGGTGGATGTTAATTTGTGTTTATTGTGTGTTTTGTTATTTATTATATGTATGACTGCAGGCAACGAAATTTCATTCAGACCGAAAGGTCTGAATGACAATAAAGGAATCTAAGTCTAAGTCTAAGGTGTTGCTTCAGGCACATGTGCATCCTCCTGTAGCACTCTCTGATAGAAACATAGAAACATAGAAATTAGGTGCAGGAATAGGCCATTCGGCCCTTCGAGCCTGCACCGCCATTCAATATGATCATGGCTGATCATCCAACTCAGTATCCCGTACCTGCCTTCTCTCCATACCCTCTGATCCCTTTAGCCACAAGGGCCACATCTAACTCCCTCTTAAATATAGCCAATGAACTGGCCTCGACTACCCTCTGTGGCAGAGAGTTCCAGAGATTCACCACTCTGTGTGAAAAAAGTTCTTCTCATCTCGGTTTTAAAGGATTTCCCCCTTATCCTTAAGCTGTGACCCCTTGTCCTGGACTTCCCCAACATCGGGAGCAATCTTCCTGCATCTAGCCTGTCCAACCCCTTAAGAATTTTGTAAGTTTCTATAAGATCCCCTCTCAATCTCCTAAATTCTAGAGAGTATAAACCAAGTCTATCCAGTCTTTCTTCATAAGACAGTCCTGACATCCCAGGAATCAGTCTGGTGAACCTTCTCTGCACTCCCTCTATGGCAATAATGTCCTTCCTCAGATTTGGTGACCAAAACTGTACGCAATACTCCAGGTGTGGTCTCACCAAGACCCTGTACAACTGCAGTAGAACCTCCCTGCTCCTATACTCAAATCCTTTTGCTATGAAAGCTAACATACCATTCGCTTTCTTCACTGCCTGCTGCACCTGCATGCCTACTTTCAATGACTGGTGTACCATGACACCCAGGTCTCGCTGCATCTCCCCTTTTCCTAGTCGGCCACCATTTAGATAATAGTCTGCTTTCCTGTTTTTGCCACCAAAATGGATAACCGCACATTTCCTGTTTTTGCCACCAAAATGGATAACCTCTCGACCACTCCGACCCTTGAGTGGGAGGAATTTTGCAACCCTTTACTAGGTGTTGCTGCCTGACATGCCTTACAATGGAGCGTTGTTGGATTGCAACGAGACGCAATGTTGTATGACATTGATACCCCTGGCTTGGCACTCACTCTGAGTTGGGGTTGTCAGGTCGCTGCCCAGAGCAGCCCCCAGGACTAGCCGTGCAAATCGATGCTCTGTTGGTATCCTCCTTCCCCAAACAGGCTGCACGTGCTAGTGACTCTAAGTCGTGCTCTTTCCCGATGCCAACGACATTTATAGGGAAGAATTGGAGTGCCTCTGGCCCCCGTACATCAGACATAGTGGGAAATGCTGGAACAAAACTTAACAGTTATTTGTCATAGGCAAAGACATTTATGTGAATGAAGGCACCCATCCCAGTTAAATCTGGGATTTTTTTACTTTTAATATGAATAATCCGGCGTCTTGGGGAAGAAAATGTCCCTTTAATGAGCAGAATTACTATGACACCACCTGGTGTAACTCCCACAGGTGACTGATAATACAGCTCAACAAGGCTTCCCATTTCCTAAATTGAGTAAATGATAATCATCTGTCTCGGTATGATAGTCACCTAGTGACCTAGTGGCAACTATAATGTCTACCCTTTTGAACGCTTCCCAAATTTGCATGTCATCCTTGCACAGGGCTACTCTAGCCTTCTGTGTATCGTTCCAATTGTAGTATATGTGCTGCGAAAGCGAGCACTGCATGACCATGCTAAAAATGAATACACTGGACCCGGTCCTCACTACCCATGTTACAGGAAACCCAGACTCACGTACCTGCATAGTTACCGGAGGTCTTGAGGTGAGCCCAAAGGCCCCTGAAGTAGGTTGCATTCCCGTCCTTAATTTGGAGGGCAGCACTGCCGGGATGCGTGAATTGTAATTCTCCTTGAATGCCAGCTTGGACCTAGACCTGAAACCTCCACAGAATTAGCAGAAAATGCTACTGCCATAGACACATAAGGGTGATAAACCATTAGTTTCACTTCCTGGGTTGGGGTTGGGGTCAGCCACACACTGACCTCTTGTACTCCTCTCCACTGAGGGAATTGGTAAGCAGCCCTGAAAACACAGGTGCTGCCGCAATCCCCTGATGACCTGCCCTGATATGGCTCACCATATCAGGATAATGCAGGTGTGAGGACATACATATATAACAGAGGGGACCCTCCTGGCCAGGCTCCACATGGTTTCCCTCACATGGGCTGCCGAAGTCGGGGTCCTTGCCTCAATGAGTCGGGTAGTAACCCGACGACCACACTCAAGTCTGCACCCCGAACACCCTCGGGAGTTGCTGACCTTACTGTCAGTGACTCTAACAAGAAGTCCGATGACCACCGGCTCCTCACTTTACCGCGGACCGTAGCCGGTATCCCCGCGGTCTAGAGAACCTCGCGGCCCATATTTAAAACACATCTTGGGAGTCGCTGACCTCCCTGTCAGCGACTCAAAACAACAAGCCCAACAGCCACCCACAGTCTATCGTGACCGTAGCTTACATAACCCGCGGTCGACAAAACCCCGCGGCCCGAATTAAACCTCGGGAGTCGCGGACCGTTCTGTCCGCGACTCAACCAGCAAAATCCACCGGCCGCCTGCTACCGCACTCCCACGGTCCGAAGCCGGCATCCCGGTGGTCAACAATTTCCCCGCAGTCCACCGGGTTATGCTCAATTCGATATCCAGCAGGAACCTGCGATAAGAGATTCCTGCAACGGACAACCGGAAAAGTAAGTTTAAACTTACCTGCAGGATTTTTCAAATTTACCGCTGGAGGAGCTCTGTTCCTCCCAGCAACTGACGTAATGACGCGCATGCGCTCTGGCGGGACAT
This sequence comes from Malacoraja senta, assembly GCA_038087875.1. Classification (NCBI taxonomy): domain Eukaryota; kingdom Metazoa; phylum Chordata; class Chondrichthyes; order Rajiformes; family Rajidae; genus Malacoraja; species Malacoraja senta. The sequence goes on along the minus strand of JAXLNO010001207.1, from coordinate 197,138 downwards.
CTTCACGGAATCACTCACGTGACTCCGAAGTAAAATGTAATTTAGCCTAACCTTATTCATAACTAATCAAATTTAAAGCATAAATGTTGCATTCATGTATAAGTTAAAAGACTTGTTTCAGTATGCACCAGATTGCGCAATTTCAAGCTGAAAAATTGAAAAATGAAAAAAGCTCCCTGCCGTGGGAGGGGGCACAACCCCTTCCCACACCCTCCCCTACTCAGTCGCTACGCTCCCTCGCAATTTCTCACTCTCAAGTATCACCCAATGTTGGCAGCCCTGCTGTATAATTTGTATGTACATGTGACAAATAAAGTTGACTTGACCTGTGCTCATTAATGATGAATCCATCTCCATCACTGACACATTCAAACTCCTTGGAACCCACATCAGCAACAACCTCAAATGGAGGACAAACGCAGACCGCATTTATGGGAAAGCCCAGCAAAGACTTTTCCATCTCCGACAGCTAAGGAAGTTCAGAGTAAGATCTCATCTCATGCTCTGCTTCTATACAGCCATCATTGAAAGCATCCTCACTTCATCCATCACAGTCTGGTTCCGCAGTCTCGACTCACTCTCCCGGAAGAAATTACAGCGCATCATCAACAGAGCATCAAAAATTATTGGCTTACCCCTACCATCCCTTGAATCACTTTATCACAAACGGTCACTGCACAGAGCCCGCATGATCATCTCTGATCCTACCCACCCTGCACACTATGCCTTTCAGCTACTGCCCTCTGGGAGGCGTTACAGGTCAATTGCCTCCAAAACAAGCCGCCTCAAAAACAGTTTCATTCCCACTGCAATTAACATTTTATACTCTGTACGGTGAGGAATAAGAATAAGCATGGCACTTATGTATTATGTAATGTGTCTGTCTGTATGTACATCTATGTTATAAGTTTAATGTTGATGAAATGTTGGAACCTGTACCGAGCTGTACTGATAACAAATTCCACCAGCCTGGCTGTGTGGTCATTAAAATATACAATACAATACAATACTTGACTTCCTTCTCTCCAGAGATGCTGCCTGAGTTACTCCAGCATTTTGTGCCTATCCTTAGGTCAACAACCAGCTCTTTCGTCCTGTTGAGATAAAGGCTGCGTATTCACACAAGGTTTCCGATCTCTTTGTGTACTCTGTCTCATTGTTGTTGTTGATCCAGCCTGGTTCATGGCCTGGTTCATGGCCTGGTTCACGGCCTGGTTCAATGCCTGGTTCATGGCCTGGTTCATGGCCTGGTTCACGGCCTGGTTCACAGCCTGGCTTAATGCCTTGTTCACGGCCTGGTTCAATGCCTTGTTCGGCAACTTGAATGCCCAGGAGTGAAGAAGACTGCAAAAAGTTGTGAACACTGCCCAGTCCATCACGGGTTCTGACCACCCCACCATCAAAGGGATTTACAGGAGTTGCTACCTCAAAAAGGCTGCCAGCATCATCAGAGACCCACACACTTATTTCATCCCTGCCAATGGGAGGAAGGTATAGGAGCCTGAAAACTGTAACATCCCTGTTCAGGAACAGTATATATACACACTCTGAACATTTTTTTCTTGTTTATTATATTGTTTGCTGTGTACTATGTTTCCAAATTCTGTTGTGCTGCAGCAAGTAAGAATTTCATCATTCTTTCTGGGACATCTGACAATAAAACACTCTTGAGCCACTGCAATGGTATCATTGTTAAAGATTGAGTTGGCGCTGCACTTGGCGACGTACTCATGGGTGCACAGGGAGTAGAGCAGGGGGCTGACCACGTGACTCTAAGGAGCTGTGGGTCAGGGTGGAGGAAATGTTCTGACCTATTCTAACCAATCTGCCAGTCAAGATGTCCCAAAGCTAGTTCCAGATGGAAACTCCCAGGCCTAAGTCCAGGACGTTAGAGATGAGTTTATTTGGTATTACGGTGTTGATGACTGAGCTGCAGTCAGTGACTAGCATCCTAACATCAGGTATTCTTATTGTCAAGTGTAGGAAGGAACTGCAGATGCTGATTTAAACCGAAGATAGACACAAAATGCTGGAGTAACTCCGTGGAACAGGCAGCATCTCTGGAGAGAAGGAATGGGTGGTGTTTCAGGTCGAGAGCCTTCTTCAGGATGTCAAGGATGTCAGGATTGTCAAGATGATCCAGTGCTGAATGAAGACCAATGGACATGCCATCCTCCGTAGATTTGTGTTTCCTGTACCTTGATGTTATATTGCAATTTAGCTCCTTTGTAAAATGTATTAAAAATGCATTCAGGTGTTTTCTGCAAAAATGATCCTGTTGTGGTCTTAAACAATCTCCTGCACTGTTCACCACACCAGCAATGCTGGTGTCATCCACAACTTATTTTCTCAGGATTTGTGCATGTATTAAGGTGAAGCACCAACCCTGGAATGAAACAATAGGCAAGGCAACCCAATGTCTGGTGTGGGCAAGGCAACCCAATACCTGGTGTGGGGTGGATGCAAAGGAAATGCGCAGAACTCCAGAGATTGAAGAATGGAGAGTTTTCAGAGGACTAAAGGGCTTTAGATATGGAGCGGTTAGCTCCATATCTAAACGCAAACAAAAATACATCTTCGTGAACTTCCTTCTTACAGTAAGAATCAGTCATGAAAGGAACCTAGGAATCCTAAATTTACTGAACCAATGCTGAGCAATCCGAACAGGAAACAAGTCAGAGAATTGAAAATGCAGACTAAAACATTGCAGAGAATGTTAACCTTTAAAAATGGGTAATTTTTATCCTTTGTTATTTCCGCAGCATTCTTGGTGAACCTAATGGGTCAGCCACTGTTCTTTCCCAAATGTTGTCATGACTAGAAATCTCTATCAATAGAATTTAGGTCGGAATTAGGCATTAGGAGCGTCACACAGAAAAAATAATTCAAATGTTAATAGTTTAATTTTGTGCAATTAATGAGTCGTTGAATTTCTCATATTAAAGTAAATAAATAAGTTATTAAAATAAATAAATAGCTGTATATATAAGAAAAAAACTATAGAAAGATAAACTGATCAATATGCCAATAATCAAATCATGGGTTTCCTTCTTTGATCCCCTGGCATAAAAATCATATTTTTATCTGTCTAACAGGAGGATTTAGCAGATTGAAAATCAAACAGATTGCAAAGCTGAGGCGCTATCTTCCTTGTCAGATACTCCAACAGTTAATATCAAAGTTGAAAATCCTTTCCGAATTATGCATTCTTTACTACTAGCAATAACGATATTTTCAATTGAATGACAATTTACCCGCTGTGAGGCTGCAAGGAGTTAATGGATAAACTGAATATTTTCAGTAGAAAATTGTCACAGATGCTTATCAAAGCCTACCCTTAGGCCTTCTCACATATCCCCAGTTAACACACACACATGACTGTTTTATATGAATTGTAATATTTCTGAGCTGCAGCTGAATGCAGTCATTTTTAGGTTCTATATCCGTTGACAATACAATTTATTTGTCATTTTGAATTTGACCAACTTTGAATTAGCAAACTATTGTAAAAGATATTTTATTTTTAGAATTCAGATGTCCATGTTTTTTTAAAACTCATTATAAATACAATGAGATATGCATTTTCTGCAATGCACCTATGTGTTTTTCATAGGTGTAACTCATTAGAAGGAAGAATATTGTCAGTTATACCTCCTGCTTGATTTAATCTTTAAAAACAGATGTTCACTAAGATACTGCCAAATTTTAATTGCAGTGTGAAATCCAATCACAAACATTTATCATCTGTGATTTCTTTACTAGCGCTGTTCAATTTTCCACCTTATTGTAAAAGAAATGTCAAAAGAATAGTGATTTAAATTTTTTTTGAACCACTTTTGTTTCAAATCTTCCCAAACCTATTCTTGATGAATGACTTAAAGCTCTTTTATTCTGAAGTTATTGTAGCAACTCTGAGTCTAGTTCCATCACAAAGCAACCACCAGCAAGACAGGAAGCATTGTTTATGCTTCCTTTGTTTAGATAAAATAAAGACTGGAACAATGTGTCAAGGACATCAGGAACCGAGCGAGTAATTAAATTCTTTAAGGATAATTACTGAGTGAGATGATAAAATGTTCTGTGGGTTATTTGTGTCTGAGGCATAGGGAAAGGTAGGTTATAATACACCAAAGATAATAGGATTACTTTCATACTTATGCCGATATTGAAGTAGAGACTAAACAGAAAATATAAGACGTTCATATCATAGATTTCCACAGTCTTAGATCATCCAACAGTGTGTCAGAAGGATAGATATTGTCTTGTAGCGATTTCACCGCTGTGATTTAGGAAACATGCCATGCCATGCCAGTACTGGTTCCGATAATCAGCAATTTAATGATGGTCAAAATAATCAACTTCATAAGATCATGTGATAGGAGTAAAATCAGGCCATTGAGCCCATCAAGTCTACTCCGCCATTCAATCATGGCTGATCTATCTCTCCCTTCCAGCCCCATTCTCCTGCCTTCTCCCCAATACCTTGGCCACCCATACTAATCAATAATCTATCTATCTCTGCCTTAAATATATCCACTAACTTTGGCTCCACAGCCTTCTGTGGCAAAGAATTCCACAGATTCACCCCCCTTATTCACGTACCTTATGTGATATTGATTGATATTCAGAGATATCAGTAATGTGAGGAGACTATCAAGAGTGACCTTGGGACTTCACAATTGTGCTATTGGATCTTTTACAATCACTCATTGATCATTATATGAGCAGAGGAGCACCACCTGGAAATATCAGCCTTGATCTTAGCTCTCAAGTTATTGGGGTAGTCCTTGGTTCTACAAACTTCATACTGCTGGAATTGAGCTACAGCAGATATCTATTATCTTTTATCAATGAATGATTGATTGAAAGATATAGCTTGGAAACTGACTCTTTGACCCACCGTGTCCACACTAACTATCGATCGATCAGTTGTTGTTCATACTTGTTGTCTTCACTTGTCCATCAACTCCCTACACACTGGAGCCGATTTTCAGAGACCAATTAACATATAAATCCACACAACTTTGGTATGTGGAGAAAACTGGGACACCCAGAAAAAACCCATGCAGTCATACGGAGAATATGCAAACTCCACACAGAAAGCACCTGAAGTCAAGATCACTCCCAGATCTCTAATGCTGTGAGTTTTAAAGTTTAGGTTAGATCAGTTTAGTTTTTCATTGTCCCTGTAGCGAGATACAATGGAAAGCTTTGCATGAATATAAGTAAGCTGTCCACTGTGTACAGATAAAGGATAAAGGGTACAACATTTAGTGCAAGATAAAGTACAACAAGGTCCAATTACAGAGAGTTCAAAGGTTTCCAATGAGATTGATGGGGCTGATGAAGTGAATAGTGCTAAGGGAATCAAGGGATATGGGGAAAAAGCCAGAACAGGGTACTGATTTTGGATGATTAGCCATGATCATATTGAATGGTGGTGCTGGCTCAAAGGGCCGAATGGCCTACTCCTGCACCTATTGTCTATGTTTCTATAAGTTATACCTAGTCAAAAGAAGACATTAAAGCTAGGAAGGTAATTTGACCTTTGTTGAGCTGTTGATTCTTTTCAGAATACCCCTTCAAGAAATATGTAAATGAAATAGAAAAGTTAGGATATGAATGCCAGAAGAAATTCTCAGGGATGTGCTTTGAAGAGAAAAAGACATCTGTGAAGATTGAGTAAATTCTTCAAGATTATAAAGAGCTACGATGGCATAAATGTTGATGGATTTTTCCATTAGGAAGAAAAAGGAAATGAAAAGACATAAATTTCAAATAATCACATGTGGAATTCAAGCTCAGATAATAAAGAACTTCCTCGTGCAGACGAGTGGTTGGAATGTGTAATTTATGACCAAGAAGCACGTTGAAACACTCCATAAATACTTTTAAGGACCATCAGCTGCCAGTTAATACACTGATACCCGTTACAGGTTTTCAGGTACAAATAAATAAATGAGATAGGGCTAATTGGCAAGTTTAACTAATAAGAACCTTTGTGCGGCCATGATGAGTTAAAGATAAGTGATTGGATGGAATTGTTCTTTCCTGACTCGACAAAGTCCGTCAACAATCACATTTTACAATCATGAGCTCACCCAAAATCCATGGTGGTTTTCCAATCATGGTTCAGTCATTACCTCTGTGGTCATTATCCTACAACAGCTTCCAGCTCTCCACTCGAGTCACAGAGTGATACAGTGTGAAAACAGTCCCTTCGGCCCAACTTGCCCACACCAGCCAACGTGACCCAGCTACGCTACCTCAAGTTGAGAAGTTACATTTTTTTTGTGTTTAGATCCCTCAAAGTCTACCCAAAGCATATACTCCATACACTCATTGGCCATTTATTTGGCTAGACTCTGACCTGTTCCTCCTTAAAAACTACCACAATGACCAACCTTTCAGTTACCAATCCTAATACTGATGTTGCAATTATTAGTCTAATTACAGTTATTTGAAATACTTTGAGGTTTAATTGTATTAAATAATATTAAGTGTGCTGTTTAAATGCAAGTTTTATTTCGGAGTCACGTGAGTGACTATGTGAAGAACCCCGTCAGGGTGCATGCGCATCATTACGTCTGACGCATTGGTGCGAACGGCAGCAGGAGCACGGACCTCCTTCTGCAGGTGAGTAATTACAGCTACACCAAAGTCGGGGAGACTTTGGAGGAGTTAGAGAAAAGTAGAAAAATTGTTTCTGTGTGTTTTTTCCCCACATACAGGAACAAGGAAAAGGTGCAGGCTGCTACCGACAAGGAGAGAGAGAGCTGCGGAACGCAGTCTCTGAAAGGCAGCCTGTCAACTCGGGGGAGTCGCAAGCCGGTAGTGGTGCGGCGACAGACTTGGCAAAGTGCCCAGCCGGGTACACAGCCAACGGCAGTCGGGTGGTCGGCATAAGCCAAGTCTGTCAGGGCTATAGACTCCGCAGAGTCGGGCCACGAGAGTCCCGTCGGGGACAGGATACCGTTCCCCAGCGGTTATCCAAAAGGAGCAGCTCATACAGGGGCTGCTTCACAAAGCCACACTCCAGGAGGAGTTGTGCAGGCGGGAAGCCATAGAGAAGGCTCCGCTGGCAGTGCCTAGGAGAGGCCTGCTTCATAAAGCTATACTCCAGGAGGAGTTGTGCAGGCGGGAGGCCGTGGGGACGGCTCCGCTGGCAGTGTCTAGGAGAGGCCTGCTTCACAAAGCCACACTCCAGGAGGAGTTGTGCAGGCGGGAAGCCTTAGGGAAGGCTCCGCTGGCAGTGCCTAGTAGAGGCCTGCTTGAAAGCACCCTCTTTGCAAGAGGTGAGTGCGGAAGGGCAGATACGCTCTGACCCTGAGTCCGACGACTTCCAAAGGGAGGGCAGGCAGCTGTCAGAGCTGACACCGTGTGCAGAATGGTTTGCCATGTCGTCGGACGCTGGTGAGCCTCTGGGTGAGGAACTTGCCACCAGCATAAATTACCAAGTCTCACATCAGCTACAGGAGCTGACAATGGATGAGACAGTAACGAAGCATGAAGCCCCAATCAACTGTGGACTGTTAAAAGTTCCTGTTGGGAACAGGAAGAATTGGGGCAAGATGGGCATACTAATGAGAGCCCAGGAGCATGTGAAGCTCCAGCATATTTTTAAAGTTGCTGGCATCTGGTATAACGAGCTTTGCCAGGATGGTGGATGGAGAGGCCATGACAAATTACAACAAAAGGCGCTATTGTGGAGTGCCCACTTTGAGATCAACTGCCTCCGCAAGACTGCGATTAGACCAACCATCAATGCTAAATATCCTTCACTCTGCCAGCCTGGCACAGTGCAACCGGCACAGCAGTTTGGCGAGGATTTCGCACAGCTGGTGAAGGAGCTGGAGGAGGAGGCTAAGACGGCAGCCACATATTCACCAAAGCGGAAGTATCCCTATAAGGGAGCAGACTGGTCCGGGCAAGGGACGAGTCCAGCTACGATGCAGCGCAGTTGGCGTTCGGCTGTAGCACCACCAGGGAGGTGAGATATCCAGCTCAAGGCCGGGGAAGAATGCCAGGTGGTAAGGAGGTAAGAGGGTCTGGTTCTCATGTAGACAGATCTAATGTGATACAATTAAATGTTTACCTCAGATATGTTTATACTGAAGGTTATTCAAGGGCATCGAATAAAGCTTAATGCAAATTCTGATTTACCCATGCAACATGTTCCAAAAAGGAGTTTGACCTCAGTATCACTGAACAATTGGAAGTTCAGCTGGAACTTGCTAGCTTATGTAATAAAGGTGTAATTGTTAAGGCAGTTTACCAAAGCCATCAGTTTGTGTCCAGTATCTTTCCCAGACCAAAAAAGGATGGGGGGATGCAGAATTATACCGACCTGAATAGTCTTAACCCTTTTGTATGGTATAGACATTTTAAGATGGAAACGTTTGTGAAGGAGATCTTAAAGATGCGGATTCAGTGTCTGTTCATTTGCAGGATAGAAGATTTAAAATTCAGCTGGATGGGGCAATTATGCCAATACAATCCACTGCCTAATGGTTTGTCTTCAGCTCCTAGAGGGATTACAAAGTTGTTAAAACCTATTCTAGGCATGATGAGAAGTCAAGGGCATGTGCTCATGGCTTAACTAGATAATATCTTGATTGTAGGACAATCAAAGGAAACAGCTGAAGCATCAGTGGCAGTTGGTAAAACCCATTTTTTAATTGGGCTTCATAAGCTATCCAGAGAAATCTAAATTTATACCTGTGACACAAATTGACTAGTTGGGTTCACAATGGAATTAATCAACATCATTGTGACCTTGCCCAGGCAAAAAAGGGTAGAGCTAATTAAGAGCTGTATCAAGTTAATTGCTGACACAAAGCCTTCAATTAGCCAGGTGACAAGTCTGCTGTGGTAATGGCTGGCAGCATTTCCAGCAGTTCAATATGGCCACTTTATTATCTACAATTACAAAGGTCAAAGGAACGAGCATTGAGGATACATTAGGGTCATTATAATAGACCTATGCTTCTATCAATAGAGGCTGTTGCTGATGTACAATGGTGGATTCAGCATGTGTCCACTAGTAGTTCCAAAGTGTTATTGGACCACGCTTCCATGATTTGCAGACAGATGTCAGAGCACTTGGGTAGGGTGCTACTGATACAAGATCCAGCTGTGGAGACAGATGAACATTGCTTCTGCAAACATGGGGAATTAACCAAGAGTATTTTATGGACTCAAGGCTTATGGCACTAACTAAACTAGTTTGCATGTGCAGTGCAAAATAGACATCACTACAGCAGTTGCTGATATGAATCACATGGGTGGAATCAAATCGTTATCATGTGACAGGTTGGCAAATAAAATTGGACCTGCAGTAGGGATAGAGAGATTTGAATTGGTGCTATCTATCTGCCAGGGAAACTTAATGTAGTACCAGATGGCAGCTCACGAAAATTCCGTCATAACACAGAGTGGATGTGGAACCAGGATGTGTTCAAGAACATAGTACTTCTATATGGAAGGCCAAAATATGTTTCATAGGCACCAGATCCAGGGGCAGTGGCAATTGATGCTTTTTCACTAAATTGGGATGATATGTTTGTGTACATTTTCCCACCATTCTGCCTCATAGGTCGGTGTTTGAGAAAATCAAGCAGGATGCCGCTTCAGGGGTTTTGGTAATACCAAATTGCCCGATTCAACCATGGTTCCCTTTGATGTTACAGATAGCGATCCAAAGTTATCTTTTTGCTGATTCCAAACAGTAGGAATTTGCTGGAGCATCCAGTAACGCGTTAAGTTCATCCGTTATGTGATCGTATGGATCTGTTAATTTGCAGGTTTTAAGAATGCCTTACAGTGGTCGAGGACTTTCTAGGCCAACGGTGGATATACTCACTGCAGCCTGGAGAAAGAGTACTCAAAAGCAGTATATGACATGAATTTTTTTTTTTTTTAAATGGGAACAATATTGTGTTCAAAAGAATATTCAATATGATACTGTAGTTATTGAAAATGTGTTAGAGTTTTATCTACACTTTATTATGATGAAGGTCATAGCTATACTGCTATCAATACAGCTAGGTGCTTTGTCGGCATATCTTGTAACAGGTACACGGACACAAATTATAGGTTCTCACCCTCTCATATCTAGGTTGATGAAAGGAATCTTTAATTCCAAACCGCCTAAGCCTAGGTATATGGTAATCTGCGAGGTAAGCGTTGTTCTTAACATACTTCGTCATTGGGTCCCTGTCACGTCTATAACTTTGTTAAAATTAACCATGAAATTGGCTATGCTAATGGCATTGGTGTCAGTACAGAGAGTGCAGACTTTGCAAAAACTTCAGTTAGATAGAATGGAAGTGACTACAGAGAATGTTCTGGTTTATATTTATGACCTGCTCAAACAAAGCAGACCAGGTGTGACAGGATTTAAGATTATGTTCTCAGCATATCCTACAGCTCCATGTTTATGTGTAAGGACACATTTGTTACATTACATTGAAGCCACAAGGGCTTTAAGACAAGAAGAAACAGGATTATTTGTCAGTTACAAGAAGCCAACATAAAAGAGTGGCAGTTCAGTCTATCTCAAGGTGGTTAAAGCAAGAGTTGGTTCAGGCAGGAATTAACATTTATGTGTTTACATCTCATTCCACTAGCGCAGTAGCAACATCCGCGGCCAGGGCGATGGACGTTCCCATCGACCATATATTAAAAGCCGCAGGTTTGAAAAATGAACTTGTGTTTCAGCAATACTACCATCGGTCCATTGCCGATGGAGGGCTGTTTGCCAACTCAATATTGAGTCCTGTTGCTATTGTTTAAAGTCTGTTTTCAATACTGTTTCATTCTGTTTCGTTTGTTGCCCCTACATTAAGAGGGTTTATTGGTTGTTTTATGACCAAAAAATAAAACTGTTTATTTTTGCATGATATGCAATGTCATGTTTACAGCATTATTGATGATACTCAGAGTCAATCGATGCAGTGAGAAGCCGGGATTTTGATCTGCGGCATAAAAATCACAGAGCTTTAAAATCTTCACGTAGTCACTCACGTGACTCCGAAGTAAAATAGTAAGATTAAACGAGAACTTAACAGTTTGAAGTTTGATTTTTATTTTATGAGGAGTTACGTTGGTGATTACGTGCCCGCCACGCCCAACCCTCTCTCATAGAAAAAATGTCATAATGGTAGTTCTCATGTTGATCATCTTAATATGTTACTTCAATTATGGTGTTGTCTGTGATTTCATACCGCTGCTTTGAAGATTGACGCGCATGCGCCCTGACGGGGTTCTTCACGTAATCACCAACGTAACTCCTCATAAAATAAAGATCAAACTTCAAACTGGTAAGTTCTCGTTTAATCTTACTATTATTGCTCGCATGATAAAAAATAAAGTGGATTATTTTCTTTCTATAACTTTCACTGCTATTTTACTGATTTCTGACAGCAAAACTGCAGGTTCAAAATTATAATCACCTTCAGAAACAAGATGTCCAAACCCCTGGAGAGTTCCTCTTCAATCTATACCACCCTTGATTAGTTCTCCTTCCATGTTAGGAATATAGAGTAATTATATCATTTGAGGAATGTGAATTGTACATATTTATTACAAATTAAAATAATGGCAAAGCAGTCATCTGAGCGGGAAGCTGTGGTTGGGGATGATGAGCGGCACATCTTCAGGTGCCTATGCTGAGAGAGCAGAAACACTTAGCCAAATCTTCACATCAAAGCCTGGATGACATGTAAGGATTCCTCTTTGATGTGAAGGGAATTGTGGAACGGTTGTAATACACGGAACTATTATGTTTGCTTTCTAATGCTCCGTGTCTCATCGGCAATGCAACATGATGTTGTTTGTAAGGAAAGAGCTCTCAGATCAAAGGAAATGATTGTGCTGTGGCAAGAAATATTGTCAGACTAGACAGGAACGCCAGACATACAATATTCAGGCTACCATGCGCATTTGTTAATGATAGACCCAAGATACCGGAGTATCTCAGAGGGACAGGCAGCATCTCTGCATAGTGTGACGTTTTGGGTTGAGACCCTTCTTCAGACTGATATGTTTATGATGTTGGAATATACCTTGAACATGGTACTTACATACCTTAATGGTATCTAATTTGTGCCTGTTACTGTACACTTTTTTTTGATAACTGACTCTCCCCAAAAACAGTTGAATAAATCACACTTATCCATTGGTATTGTCGATTTCACGTTCATAAGTGATAGGAGCAGAATTATGCCATTCGGTCCGTCAAGTCTACTCTGCCATTCAAATCATTGCTGATCTGTCCCTCCTAACCCTATACTCCTGCCTTCTCCTCATAACTCCTGACACCCCTTTGCAAACAGAAGCAGAGGTGATTAAAGCTTCTGAATTCCAGAAGGCTTCCCGACGGGCCGTGGCTGTAGACTGGGAATGCGCCCGGAGATCTTTATCGAGGCGCCACGGTCTCGATGCCTCCCCGATCGCCGTGTAGAAGCCCGGGTGGGGTCCCGGGTTGGGCGGAGGGCCTCATGTGTTGGAGTCAGCGTACGGGTCAGCGGAGCCCGCGGCTGGGACCTGGGTCGGCACCACGGAGGCGTGAAGTGGGGTGTCGACTGTGGTAAGGCCTCGGCAGCGGTGATGCCTCACGATGATGGGGCATCAGCGGTGGTGAAGCTTCACGGGTTGACCCGTGGTCAATGGTCGATCAGAGCGTGGAGGGACCGCTATGGGGGTGGAGCAGAAGAACAATGACGGACCCGGCAAGGGGGGAATGCTGTGTGGGGGGGAGGGGAACAAAATGGGGAGCCGGCGTGCTCACATGTGAGTCGGTTGCTCAAAGAAAGGGTACTGTCAACAGGTATAGAGAATGGAACAAGTGTGTGTGATTAGAGGAGGTGGCTGATGGGGAAATATAATAATACAGGTTTAAAGGGGCAAAAGATTTGTTGCTGTCCTACCATGTGCTAATCACTCTGGATAATCAATGTAATAATCAATGGCCTTCTTTCCATTAAAGTTTTGAAATGGAGTTCATTGATAATGCCAAAGTGATCTGATAAATTTACAACTTAGAGTCATAGTGTCATTGAGTCACAGAGTGATATAGTGTGAGAAACAGCCCCTTCAGCCAAACTTGCTCACACCGGCCAACAATGTCCTAGCTACACTAGTCCCACTTGCCTGAGCTCAATTCCATATCCCTCCAAACCTGTCCTATCCATGTACCTGTCTAATTGTTTCTTGAATGATGGGATAGCCCCAGCCTCAACTACCTCATCTGGCAGCTTGTTCCATATACCCACCACCCTTTGTGTGAAAAAGTTACCCCTCGGATTCCTAATAAATCTTTTCCCCTTCACCTTGAACCTATGTCCTCTAGTCCTCGATTCCCCAACTCTGGGCAAAAGACTCTGTGCATCTACCCAATCTATTCCTCTCATGATCTTATGCACCTCTATAAGATCTCCCCTCATCCTCCTGTGCTCCATGGAATAGAGACCCAGCCTACTCAGCCTCTCCCTATAGCTCAAACACTCTAGTCCTGGCAACATCCTATTAAATCTTTTCTGAACCCTTTCAAGCATAACAATATGTTTCCTATAACATGGTGCCCAGAACTGAACACAATATTCTAAATGCAGTCTTATACAACTGTAACATGACCTCACAACTTCTATACTCAATACCCTGACTGATGAAGGACACAGTGCCAGAAGCCTTTTTGACCACCTTATCTACCTGCGACTCGACCTTCAAGGAACCATGCACCTGCACACCTAGATCCCTCTGCTCTACAACACTACCCAGAGGCCTACCTTTTACTGTGTTCGACATCCCAAAATGCAAAACCTCACACTTTTCTGTATTAACTTCCATCAACCATTCCTCCGCCCACCTGGCCAATCAATCCAGATCCTGCTGCAATCATTCACAACCATCTTCACTATCTGCAAAACCACTCACTTTTCTATCATCAGCAAACTTGCTAATCCTGCCCTATAAGTTCTCATCCAAATCATTGATGTAGATGACAAACAGTAACGGGCCCAGCACTGAACCCTGAGGCACACCACTAGTCACAGGCATCCAGTATGAGAAGCAACCTTCCACCATCACCCTCTGCTTCCTTCCATGGAGCCAATTTGCTATCCATTCAGCTATCTCTCCATGGATCCCATGCGATCTAACCTTCCAGAACAGCATACCATGCGGAACCTTGCCGAACACCTTACTGAAGTTCATGTACACAACATCTATAGCTCTGCCCTCATCAACCATTTTGTTGACGTCTTCAAAAAAATCAATCAGATTTGTGAGACACGACCTCCCACGTACAAAACCATGCTGACTATCCCTAATCAGCCCTTGCCCATCCAAATGCCTGTATAACCTATCCCTCAGAATACTCTCTAGTAACTTTCCAACTACAGATGTTAAGCTCACCGGCCTATAGTTCCCAGCATTTTCCCTGCAGCCCTTCTTAAAAAGTGGCACAACATTTGCCACCCTCCAGTCTTCCAGCACCGCTCCCGTATTTAAGGACGACTCATAAATTTCAACCAGGGCTCCCGCAATTTCCTCTCTAGTTTCCTGCAATGTCCTCGGATATATCTGATCAGGCCGTGGAGATTTGTCTATCTTCATACATAACAGTACCTTCAGTAATTCTTCGACGGTAACACTGACCGCTCTCAAGATACTTCCATTGACTGCTCCAATTTCCTCCGTCCTACTGTCATAGTCATACAGTAATACAGTGTAGAAATACTAATTTTGGACCTTGCCCATCCCCTGTGGCTCCACACAGAGGTGACCGCTTTGATTCCTGAGAGGTCCCACTCTATCTCCAGTTACCCTTTTCCCCCTTATGTATTTATAAATTATTTTGGGATTGTCTTTTTGCTAGCTGCCAGAGCTATCATCTGGCCCCTTTTTGCCATTTTGATCTCATTCTTTCTATACCCCATAGTTCCTGAAACTCTTCCAGTGATGCACTTGATCCCAGCTGCCTATACATGTCCCATGCATCCTTCCTGTTTTTGACCAACGTCTCAATTTCCCTCGTCAGCCAAGCTTCCTTACGTTTGCCTGCTTAATCCTTCACTCTAACAGGGACGTACACATCCTGAGCTTTCTTCAGTACAATTTTAATAACATCCCACTTGGCCGATGTTCCATTCCCCTCTAATAACCTGCTCCAGTCAACTTGAGCGAGACCTTCTCTCATACCCTCATAGTTGGCCTTACACCAGTTGAGCATTTTAACACGTGGACAATCTCTGTCCCTATCCATAACTATCTTAAACCTAATCTAACTCTGGTCACTTGACCCAAAAGCCTCCTCGACACACACTTCTTTAACTTGCCCTTCTCAATGTCCCAATACTAGATCCAGTGTTGCCCTCGAATGTGTGGGGGCCTCTACATATTGTTTAAGAAAACTCTCCTGAACATTTTTGAGGAATTGCATCCCATTTAAACCCTTCACGCTATGATTTTCCCAGTCTGTATTCGGAAAGTTAAAATCCCCTACTACAACAACCTTATTTGACCTGCAGCTGTCTGCAATCTCCCGGCACATTTGTTCTTCTAATTCCCCCGTTGACTATTCGAGGGTCTGTAGTACACCCCCAACAAGGTGATCATCCCTTTCTTGTTCCTCAGCTCCACCCATATAGCCTCACTAGACAAACCGTCCGTAATGTCATCTCTGATCACAGCCGTGACATCCTCCTTAACTAACAATGCAACCCCGCACCCCCCTCTTTTTCCCACACCCCTGCCTCTCCTGAAGCTCCTGCACCCCGGAACATTGAGCTGCCAGTCCTGCCCCTCCCTTAACCAGGTTTCAGTCATCGCTACAATGTCCCAGTCGCTCGTACCTATCCATGACCTAAGCTCATCTGCCTTACCCGTCAGGCCCCTTGCATTAAAATATGTGCAGTTTAAACCAACCCTCCTTCCTCGCTCTCTGCCTTTCACCTGCCTATTCTCCAGTAATGAAATAAAAATGGAAGATGCTACAATATTCACAAGCCAAGCAACAAGTGTAGGGAGAGAATAATGAAGTAGCCTCATGTCACCAGGTCTTATATCATAGTTTTATTTGTGCTCACCACTGGTAGGTTACAGACACAGGAGAGGTGAAACATTGGGGTGACAATCAGTGCTGGTGAATTACATGCTGACCTTAGTGGTGGCCGTACGGAGTCTGCGCATTCTCCCTGGGAACATGTGTGTTTCCCTTGGGTATTCCAGTTTTCTGCTTCGCCCCAAGGACATGGTTTAATTGGTTAATGTGGATTATCTCTCAATGTAACTGCAAACAGTGTGTAGGGAGGAAGTGCAGATGCTGGATTACAACGAAGATATACACAAAATGCTGGAGTAACTCAGCGGGTCAGGCAGCATCTCTGGATAGAAGGAATGGATAATGTTTTGGGTCAAGACCCTTTTTTAGACTGAGAGACAGGGGGGAGCGATCACAGAGATAAAGAATGAAAGGTGTGAAGACGAGACATCAAAGGGGACAAAGGGAAAAGGAGAATGTAGAATTGATTCTGAGTGTTCTTTATCTTTGTGAAAAGAGCATTCAAGGCACAAGTGCTTGTCTGAAGGTATTCCCACAGAATGTCACATATCTTAGCGAAGAAGGCCTTAGAAAAGCTGAGCACCCAAAGGCATTGCTGATTAAATAGGGACAGATCGGATATGAGGACGTTAAAGACTGGGTACGACTAGGGTTTTTGGAGTTGGTGAGTCTCTACTTCATGACCTGAGACCCCTGACTCACCAACCATGGCCAATCATCCCCTAGTGACTCCTGCAGTGACTTCAGAATGTGCAGTCCCAATGTTAATGATATCGGAGGGAGAGGAGCCTGAGGTTGTGGTACATATAGGTACCAATGACATAGGCAGAAAAAGAGAAGAGGTCCTCAAAGGAGAATTTAGGGAGTTGGGAGGAGAGTTAAGGAGAAGGACCGCAAAGGTAACAATCTCAGGATTACTACCTGTGCCACACGACAGTGAGAGTAGGAATGGAATGAGGTGGAGGATAAATGCATGGCTGAGGAACTGGTGCAGCGGGCAGGGATTCAAATTTCTGGATCATTGGGACCTCTTTTGGGGAAGGTGTGAGCTGTACAGAAAGGACGGGTTGCACTTGAACCCGAGGGGGACCAATATCCTGGCGGGGAGATTTGCAAAGGCTACTGGGGAGACTTTAAACTAGAATGGTTGGGTGGAGGGACTCAATTAGAGAAAACTAGTAGAAAATGTGGGAGGCAGGAGGCAGAGAAGGGAAGCACTCGGACCCAAAATGTAGGGGAGAAAGAAGAAAAAGATAATAAACAGAGAATAAGTGGTGGTGGGTTTCTTAAATGAGTATATTTTAATGCTGGGAGCATTGTAAGAAAGGTGGATGAGCTTAGAGCCTGGATTGACACCTGGAAGTATGATGTTGTGGCGATCAGTGAAACATGGTTGCAGGAGGGCTGTGATTGGAAATTAAATATTCCAGGATTTCGTTGCTTCAGGGGTGATAGAATTGGAGGGGCAAGAGGTGGGGGGTGTTGCATTGCTTGTCAAGGAAGATATTACAGCAGTGCTTTGGCAGGATAGATTAGAGGGCTTGTCTAGGGAGGCTATTTGGGCGGAACTGAGAAATGGGAAAGGTGTAGCAACACTTATAGGGGTGTATTATAGACCGCCAAATGGGGAGCGAGAATTGGAAGAGCAAATATGTAAGGAGATAGCAGATATTAGTAGTAAGCACAAGGTAGTGATTGTGGGAGATTTCAATTTTCCACACATAGACTGGGAAACAAATCCTGTAAAAGGGCTGGATGGTTTGGAGTTTGTAAAATGTGTGCAGTATAGTTTTTTGCAGCAATACATAGAGGTGCCTACTAGAGAAGGGGCAGTGCTGGACCTCCTGTTAGGAAATGAGACAGGGCAGGTGGCGGAGGTATGCGTTGGGGAGCACTTCGGGTCCAGTGATCACAATACCATTAGTTTCAATATAATTATGGAGAGGGTCAGAACTGGACCTAGGGTTGAGATTTTTGATTGGAGAAAGGCTAACTTTGAGGAGATGCGAAAGGATTTAAAAGGAGTGAATTGGGACATGTTGTTTTATGGGAAGGATGTAGAAGAGAAATGGAGGACATTTAAAGGTGACATTTTAAGAGTACAGAATCTTTATCTCCCTGTTCAGTTGAAAGGAAATAGTAAAAATTGTAAAGAGCCATGGTTTTCATGGGAAATTGGACACTTGGTTTGGAAAAAGAGAGAGATCTACAATAATTATAGGCAGCATGGAGTAAATGAGGTGCTTGAGGAGTATAAAGAATGTAAAAAGAATATTAAGAAAGAAATTAGAAAAGCTAAAAGAAGATATGAGGTTGCTTTGGCAAGTAAGGTGAAAGTAAATCCAAAGGGTTTCTACAGCTATATTAATAGCAAAAGGATAACAATGAATAAAATTGGTCCATTAGAGAGTCAGAGTGGACAGCTATCTGCAGAGCCCAAAGAGATGGGGAGATATTGAACAATTTCTTTTCTTTGGTATTCACCAAGGAGAAGGATATTGAATTATGTGAGGTAAGGGAAACAAGCAGAGTAGCAATGGAAACTATGAGATTCAAAGAAGAGGAGGTGCAGACACTTTTGAAAAATATGAAAACGGATAAGTCTCCAGGTCCTGACAGGATATTCCCTAGGACATTGAGGGAAGTTAGTGTAGAAATAGCAGGGGCTATGACAGAAATATTTCAAATGTAATTAGAAACGGGAATAGTGCCGGAGGATTGGCGTACTGCGCATGTTGTTCCGTTGTTTAAAAAGGGTTCTAAGAGTAAACCTAGCAATTAAAGACCTGTTAGTTTGACGTCAGTGGTGGGCAAATTAATGGAAAGGATACTTAGAGATAATATATATGAGCATCTGTATAAGCAGGGTCTGATTAGGAACAGTCAACATGGATTTCTGCCCGGAAGGTCATGTTTGACTAATCTTCTTGAAATTTTTGAAGAGGTTACTAGGGAAATTGATGAGGGTAAAGCAGTGGATGTTGTCTATATGGACTTCAGTAAGGCCTTTGACAAGGTTTCTCATGGAAGGTTGGTTAAGAAGATTCAATTGTTGGGTATTAATGGTGGAGTAGCAAGATGGATTCAACAGTGGCTGAATGGGAGATGCTGGAGGGTAATGGTGGATGGCTGTTTGTCAGGTTGGAGGCCGGTGGCTAGTGGGGTGCCTCAGGGGTCTGTGTTGGGTCCACTGTTGTTTGTCATGTACATCAATGAACTGGATGAGGGTGTGGAAAATTGGATTAGTAAGTATGCAGATGATACTAAGATAGGTGGTGTTGTGGATAATTAAGTAGATTTTCAAAGTCTACAGAGAGATTTAGGCCATTTGGAAACAGTGGGCTGAAAGATGGCAGATGGAGTTTAATGCTGATAAATGTGAGGTGCTACATCTCGGCAGGACAAATAAAAATAGGACGTACATGGTAAATGGTAGCGAATTCAGGAATGCAGTTGAACAGAGGGATCTAGGAATAACTGTGCATAATTATCTGAAGGTGGAATCTCATGTAGATAGGGTGGTAAAGAAATCTTTTGGTGTGCTGGCCTTTATAAATTAGAGCATTGAATATAGAAGTTGGGATGTAATGTTAAAATTGTGCAAGGCATTGGTGAGGCCAATTCTGGAGTATGGAGTACAATTGTGGTCGCCTAATTATAGGAAGGATGTCAACAAAATAGAGAGAGTACAGAGGAGATTTACTAGAATGTTGCCTGGGTTTCAGCAACTAAGTTACAGAGAAAGGTTGAACAAGTTAGGTCTTTATTCTTTGGAGCGCAGAAGGTTAAGGGGGGACTTGATAGAGGTCTTTAAAATGATGAGCGGGTTAGACAGAGTTGACGTGGATAACCTTTTCCCATTGAGAGTAGGGAAGATTCAAACAAGGGGACATGACTTGAGAATTAAGGGACAGAAGTTTAGGGGTAACATTAGGGGGAACATCTTTACTCAGAGAGTGGTAGCTGTGTGGAATGAGCTTCCAGTGGAAGTGGAGGAGGCAGGTTCGATTTTATCCTTTAAAAATATAGATTGGATGGGTATTTGGACGGGAAAGGAATGGAGGGTTATGGTCTGAGTGCAGGTAGATGGGACTAGGGGGAAGTAAGAAGAAAGAATGGCACGAACTTGAAGGGCGGAGATGGCCTGTTTCCATGCTGTAATGGTTATATGGTTAGATGGTTAGATGGTTAGATGGTTAGATGGTTAGATGGTTAGATGGTTAGATGGTTAGATGGTTAGATGGTTAGATGGTTAGATGGTTAGATGGTTAGATGGTTAGATGGTTCGATGGTTAGATGGTTAGATGGTTAGATGGTTATATGGTTATATGGTTAACATCACAAACTAGAGCAACAATGTAACATCATTTTGACTTTTTTCAACCGGGCAACTCATTATTGCAGCAGGTAGAGCTGCTGCCTCACACACAAGGGAGCCGGGTTCCATCCCAGATTCGGGTCTTGTCTGTGCACAGTTTGTGCACTCTCCCTGTGACTGCATGGGTTTCCTCCTGGTGCACCGGTTTCCTCACACATCCCAAAGACGTGCGGCTTTGTAGTTTAATTGGCCTGTGTAAATTGCTCCTTGTGGGTGGGGAGTGGATGAGAAAGTGGGATAACAGAGAACTAATGTGAATGGATCTGAAGATGGGTATCGACCCAAAACATCAGCCATTCCTTCTCTCCAGAAATACTGCCTGTCCCGCTGAGTACTCCAGCATTTTTTGTCTACCTTCGATTTAAACCAGCATCTGCAGTTCTTTCCTACACATAATGTGAATGGATGATGAATAGTCAGCATGGACTCGGTGGGCCGAAGGGCCTGTTTCTACGTTGTATCTCTAAATGACACTATACTAACGTTATTCAACAAGCACTGCAGTCTGCATCTTCCTGCTCCAATTTATGCTGGAAGTAAATGTTGTAAATGATGATAACATTATTAAGTGGGCATGTAATATCAGAAGACAGGCATGGTTCATGCAATAAAGGCAAATGCAGTGTACTCCTAATTCTAGGTATATATCGTTTTAATTAATTATTTTCCAGCAAATATTAAGGTGATCAAACTCCGACGGTTTTTGCCCTGCTGTTTTTGCAGCTTCTAGAAATGTGCCTTAACATTTGTTGTGAAGTAAATAGAGACATCAATTAGTGAATTGCAAAGTGACCATTGTATCCACATATAAATAAGGAGACAAAACAGAGAATCAAATCTATAGAAACAAGAATTTTATGTGATTTCCATTGGGGACAATTAAGTAAATTATTAAGAACAAAGCTGATTAAAATTGGACAAAAGAAACACGATAAACATAATTTAGAAAGGAGAATTGGCCCTTGACTTGCCTTCTACCAGAAACTCAACAACGTTTTGGTGCCAGAGAAAGTTGACAAATTTTATATGAAATACTACTAGCTAAATATAAAACAAGTTCAAGTTGGGATAGATATGGATGAGCTTCGAGCTGGTAAGCAGAATGAAAGCAAAGAGGGATGAAATATCATGTTCCATGGCTTAAAATTGAGACTGACCATTTCTTAATTTGATCAATATCTTGGATTAAAAACTTCAAGCAATAAAAACGTCAAAGAAAAACATAGATGGATGGGCATGGAAATAGAAGGAAGCAGGACAGAAATAGAATACGTTGGACAAATTCGACCTATCAATTGCAGAGTGGTACCTTGAATTAATCCAGGAAAATGTAAAACACTGGACATAATACTGCAAGGAGTCTAGTGGGTTGCATAATGTATCAGGACCCTGCCAGGATACATGGGGTTTTACAGCCCATCTGGACCCTGCCGGGAGTGTGTGGGCTTCCACAGTGGCAATATTTTTATTTTGGAGTGCTATGCTCCAGCTGACACCTTTTTGAAATCTTGCACAGGTGAACAAGCTTTCAACACCAGGCACGAAACGCAACACAACATGATTTAAATAGATCATCTGCCTTCATCTCAGTTGTTGATTAATTTTGTACAGGTATTTGATACTTTCTAGACCTCATTAATATTGTCATTGCCTTCAGAGCAAGATGTGATTTTTCAGAGAAAGATGTGGCCTTTCCTGACCACTAACTCTTCAATTTGTGGTTACAATATGATGATGGCATCAAAAGCAGAAAGAGGGAGACGTGGAAAGCAATGAACAGGGACATGTACAGAGCCATTTTCCAACTTCAACGTCAGTAAGAAACAATGTGTTAGGTACAGTATCTGTGATTTAATGAAAAACACCCTTCATTCAAGTTCAATTTGCAGTTGTATAAGACGTTGGTGAGACCACATTTAGAGTATTGTGCTCAGTTCTGGGCACCATGTTATAAGAAAGATATTGTCAAGCTGGAAAGGGTACAGAGAAGATTTACAAGGATATTGCCAGGACTAGAGGGTGTGAGCTATAGGGAGAGGTTGAGTAGGCTGGAACTCTATTCCTTGGAGCGCATGGGGTATCTTATAGAGGTGTATAAAATCATGAGAGGAATAGATTGGGTAGATGCACAGAGTCTTGCCCAGAGTAGGGGAATCGAGGACCAGAGGACATAGGTTCAAGGCAAAGGGCAAAAGATTTAATAGGAATCTGAGGGGTAACTTTTTCACACAGAGGGTGGTGGGTGTATGGAACAAGATGCCAGAGGAGGTAGTTGAGGCTGGGATTATCCCTGCATTTAAGAAACAGTTAGACAGGTACGTGGATAGGACAGGTTTGGAGGGATAAGGACCAAACGCGGGCAGGTTTGACCAGTGTGGCTGGGACATGTTGGCCGGTGTGGGCAAGTAGGGTCGAAGGGCATGTTTCCACACTGTATCACTCTATGACTCTATGACTCTATGCAACTGCAATTTTAAGAAAGGTCTTGCCCACACTGCCATTAGTAATAGTAATAGTAATAGTAACTTTATTGTCAATTCAAATAATGTAACAAGTAGTTACACAGAGGATTGAAATTGCGTTTCCCCATACTCCAATGTGCAAGTAATATTTATAACACAGACGGACAGTATACCAATAAAAATAGACAATGGACATATACATTATATAAAATATTCATTAATAAAAGGTGCAATATAGAAAGGTGCAAGTAGCTGCAGACATTGGGTTAAAGTTAATTTGACAGTCAGTTGGTCTTTGTGTAATGTTCATGGAATTTTCTTGAGTGTGTTGAGTAGTCTGATGGCCTGAGGGAAAAAGCTGTTTTTGAATCTGGTGGTTTTGCTCCGCATGCTGCGGTAGCGCTTGCCGGATGGTAGGAGGGTGAACAGTTTGTGTGCTGGGTGGGTGGTGTCTTTGATGATATTGGTTGCTCTCTTGCGACGGCGAGATGGGTATAAGTCTTGAATTGCTGGTTGGGGTGATCTAGTGATCTTCTCCGCTGTCCTCACCACTCTCTGTAGGGCCTTCTGGTCAGCAGCAGAGCAACTGCCATACCAGGCTGAGAGACTGCTGGTAAGAATGCTCTCAATGGCACCCCTGTAAAATGTTGTGAGGGCAGAAGGGGGGAGGTTGGCTCTCCTCATCCGTCGAAGGAAGTGGAGGCGTTGCTGTGCTTTCTTGACGAGGGAGATGGTGTTGGTGGACCATGTCTGATCATCTGTGATATGTACTCCCAGGAACTTGGTGCTTTTCACAGACTCCACTGCACTGCCATTTATGGTGAGTGGGGTGTGTGCTCCCTGTTTCTTCCTGAAGTCCACAGTTATTTCTTTTGTTTTGTTGACATTGAGTTGAAGGTTATTAATGTCACACCAGTTGATGAGTTGTTGTACCTCCTCTCTGTAGGCTGAGTCGTCATCGTGGCTGATGAAGCCCACCACTGTTGTGTCATCTGCGAACTTGATGATGTGGTTCGAGTTATGTTTGGCACAACAGTCATGTGTCATCAGCGTGAACAACAGAGGGCTCAGCACACATCCCTGTCCGACCCCTGATGGTGGTCTCTGATGAGTTTTTGCCAACTCTTACTGTCTGTGGTCTGTCGGTGAGGAAGTCCAGTAACCAGTTGCATAGTGGGGTGGCTGATGCCTATTTCGCCAAGTTTATTCACCAGGTGTTGGGGGATGACTGTGTTGAATGCGGAGCTGAAATCGATGAACAGCAACCGCATGTAACTGTTATTGTTTTCCAGATGAGCCAGGCTTAGGTGGAGTACTGTTGCTATGGCATCATCAGTGGAACGGTTGGGACGGTATGCAAACTGGAATGGGTCAAGTGTAGAGGGGAGACTAGATGTTATGTGGGCCTTAACCAACCTTTCAAAGCACTTCATCATGATGGACGTGAGTGCTATGGGTCGGTAGTCGTTCAGTGTTGAGGCTGGTGATTTCTTGGGTAGCGGTATGATGGTGGTGGCTTTGAAGCATGCTGGTATGATGGCTTGGCTCAGAGTGGGGAAGGTTACACTGACCATGTATTACATGTATCATATAACCATATAACCATATAACCATATAACAATTACAGCACAGAAACAGGCCATCTCGACCCTTCTAGTCCGTGCCGAACACGTATTCTCCCCTAGTCCCATATACCTGCGCTCAGACCATAACCCTCCATTCCTTTCCCGTCCATATAACTATCCAATTTATTTTTAAATGATAAAAATGAACCTGCCTCCACCACCTTCACTGGAAGCTCATTCCACACAGCCACCACTCTCTGAGTAAAGAAGTTCCCCCTCATGTTACCCCTAAACTTCTGTCCCTTAATTCTCAAGTCATGTCCCCTTGTTTGAATCTTCCCTACTCTCAGTGGGAAAAGCTTATCCACGTCAACACTGTCTATCCCTCTCATCATTTTAAAGACCTCTATCAAGTCCCCCCTTAACCTTCTGCGCTCCAAAGAATAAAGCCCTAACTTGTTCAACCTTTCTCTGTAACTTAGTTGCTGAAACCCAGGCAAGATTCTAGTAAATCTCCTCTGTACTCTCTCTATTTTGTTGACATCCTTCCTATAAAAAGGCGACCAAAATTGTACACCATACTCCAGAATTGGCCTCACCAATGCCTTGTACAATATTAACATTACATCCCAACTTCTATACTCAATGCTCTGATTTATAAAAGCCAGCACACCAAAAGCTTTCTTTACCACCCTATCTACATGAGATTCCACTTTCAGGGAACTGTGCACAGTTATTCCAAGATCCAACTGTTCACCTGCATTCTTCAATTCCCTACCATTTACCATGTACGTCCTATTTTGATTTGTCCTGCCAAGATGTAGCACCTCACACTTATCAGCATTAAACTCCATCTGCCATCTTTCAGCCCACTCTTCCAACCGGCATAAATCTCTCTGTAGACTTTGAAAATCTACTTCATTATCCACAGCCCCACCTATCTTAGTATCATCTGCATACTTACTAATCCAATTTACCACACCATCATCCAGATCATTGATGTACATGTCAAACAACAGTGGACCCAACACAGATCCCTGTGGCACCCCACCAGTCACTGGCCTCCAACCTGACAAACAACCATCCACCATTACTCTCTGGCATCTCCCATTCAGCCACTGTTGAATCCATCTTGCTACTCCACCATTAATACCCAACCATTGAACCTTCTTAACCAACCTTCCGTGAGGAGCCTTGTCAAAGGCCTTACTGAAGTCCATATATACAACATCCACGGCTTTACCCTCATCAATTTCCCGAGTAACCTCTTCAAAAAATTCAAGAAGATTACTCAAACATGACCTTCCAGGCACAAATCCATGTTGACTGTTCCTAATCAGCCCTTGTTTATCCAGATGCTTATATATATTATCTCTAAGTATCCTTTCCATTAATTTGCCCACCACTGACGTCAAACTAACAGGTCTATAATTGCTAGGTTTACTCTTAGACCCCTTTTTAAACAATGGAACAACATGCGCAGTACGCCAATCCTCCGGCACTATTGCCGTTTCCAATGACATTTGAAATATTTCTGTCATAGCCCCTGCTATTTCTACACTAACTTCCCTCAATGTCCTAGGGAATATCCTGTCTGGACCTGGAGACTTATCCACTTTTATATTTCTCAAAAGTGTCAGTACATCCTCTTCTTTGAATCTCATAGTTTCCATAGCTACTCTACTTGTTTCCCTTACCTCACATAATTCAATATCCTTCTCCTTGGTGAATACCGAAGAAAAGAAATTGTTCAATATCACCCCCATCTCTTTTGGCTCTGCAGATAGCTGTCCACTCTGACTCTCTAATGGACCACTCTGACTCTCTAATATATCAGGTTTATTCCAGGTTAGAGCTGGGAATATTTTCAAGCATCTCCCATTTACTGTCCATTGCAGCATAAAGGTGACCGCATCACTCGGCAAAGGCAGCTGAGAATCTTCCAAAGCATGTCACTTCCCAAGATTCAGATCTCCTTCCTGTTGCCAGATGCAATTGAGTCCATGTATACCATTTTAAAGGCAGCAGATTCCACATCTTAGATGCGCAACAATCAAAAGGTATCACGCTCTCTCAAGGTCCAGTTGCTGCCTGATCACAACCATGCCTGCCATCCCAGATTGGTCATGATTCCTTCATTCTGCAGCAGTAGTCTTCTGCATAGGCTTCTCTGCGTGTATGAATGCATGGGTTGTGTACCAGAGTCCTTATCAATCGTGATTTCCCCATTTGTGGTACCAGGTCAATTCAAAGAGATGTCTTCAGAGGGAACCACAGTGGATAATGACTCTGGTGCATATCCTCTGCATACACATACATGAACACAAAATGCTGGAGTAACTCAGTGGGACTCAGTATGCAGAAGGGTCTCGACCCAAAACGTCACCCATTCCTTCTCTCCAGAGATGCTGCCTGTCCCGTTGAGTTACTCCAGCATTTTGTGTCTATCTTCCAGCATCTGCAGTTCCTTCCTGTACATTCACTTACATAAATGGGCAACATTTACTCTACCCTGAAGTACATGGTAGAGTAGATGTCATGATTCTTGGTGGTGTATTCTGATCTTTGAATACATCAGCACTAGTATCAAAGCCATGTCTGGCATCATTACCTGCCTATGCTGTATGATGCCACTGGTCATTAAATGACTATCATAAACGTTATCAATAAGAAAATACCTTGCACATTAAAGTACGTGCAAACATTTTGATCCTTATATTTGCAAGACAAACCTTTTAATACGGGCAGTGCTGTGATCAA
Organism: Malacoraja senta; assembly: GCA_038087875.1. NCBI lineage: Eukaryota > Metazoa > Chordata > Chondrichthyes > Rajiformes > Rajidae > Malacoraja > Malacoraja senta. The sequence continues at coordinate 169,910 of JAXLNO010001207.1, read as the reverse complement.
TTTCTCTCCCCATAATTTGAATATATTGATGAAATTGCACAGCAGTTCCTTGAACAGTTAATTTTTTATTCATTTATAGAATTACCATGAATACTCTGCCAAACAAATGAAATGTAACTGCAATAAAAAAGGTTTGATATGATGAAAGGGTATGGTAAATAGCTGTAATTGCAGTTTCAAATGCTAATCTTTATAAACAGTAGTATAATTATTCTACTTAGTCTTTTCTTATCTACATAATGGAACAGTGAACTGAGAAAGTTGAGGGGAATCTCAGCTGAATAAAGTTTTCTGTAGCTGGATAAAACTAAGGGAGTTGGGCAAATAAAGGTAAGTGTTTAGTGACATCTTGTATTATGCAGTGAAATCAAATTATAACATTAAAATCAGTCAAGTAATTTCATGCAAACATTTGTTCCCATAAAATTCAGTTTATTTAAAGATGCAAAATGTTTTGTACATTTGCCAGGGTTTTTTATGAATCTAAGTGCCTGCTGAAATTGATTTCCCGAGGTGAGTTAGCTTGATGGTTCAAAGAATTCTGTCTAATTTACACTAAATGAGAAAATGAATCAAACCCTCCAGCTGCATCCGAATGGGCAACAGTTCAAATTCTGGCTGTTTTAATTAACAAAGTACAAATTCCTGTGTGCTTTATTCCATGTGGTATGACCATGCACTGATTGCTTTTCGTTCTCTCATTGACTATGAGAACAGGAGTCAACGCATAACCCACTGTGCATAATGCAAGACAACAACAACCCGAACAATAAGAAGCAAGTGATAGTCCCTTTCCAATGACAGATTGAAATGGCCCTACAACCTCGTTCAATACTGTTACCTATGGGACACTAGTGCATTAAAAGAATTACAGAGGCATTACTGTTGTTTGTTTAATTGTGTTTTAAAGGTATTTATATTAAGGGATGTACTACTGCATTTAAAATACTTCTTTGTTGTGAGGCTTAAATTAATTGCTAACTCCTACTCATACTCTCTCTCTCATTCTGCAAAATGACAATGCTTAAAAAAATTCCAAACTTGTCATGAGGCAATCTAAAATGGGATTAGCCGTTTTTTCAAGCATTGTGTGATGAGATTAGCCATTTTTTAAACACCCCATCTGATTTTCCTTCTGTTGACTTCAGTAAGAAAGATAATTGCGCAGGATGTACAAAAGGCAGTTAATTTCCTGAATCCATACTGTTCCTATACTGAGTGCACCAACTGCCAACCTCTAACCAGCTCTCCCCCTATGTCAGCCTCTGGCTGGCACACTGGGCACCCAACCTGTTCCTAGATTCCTGCCAACTTGATGGTCTCTAACTTGATGCTGGGAGATGTGTAAGGCCAGCCCTGGTTGGTATGTCTGCCCCTGTTGCCATCAATTCCCCAAGGCTCTCAGTAACATGAAATATTATCCCATCATCAAATCCAGCCCTCTACAATGGGCTGTAATGCTACATCATAGGCCAGTTCAACACTTGGACTTTTTAATTAGCCAAATCTATCTTGGCTCCATACATAATGCTAATTGACATCTCATTAACGCTGCTGGCAAAGATAATGCTAAGGTATGCCTTGAATGTTCCAGAATATGTTCCTATTTTTGTTCTGTTTGTGATAAACACATATTGAGTATTGGGTGCATTATTTAAGGAATAAGGAAAAGGTGCTTTGGAGTGTATGTTCCTGTTTCATTCATAGAAACCAGAATCATGAGGTTTAACTATAAATTATGTCTCAGATGCAGGAATAAAGTCAAACCTTCTCCCCAAAACAATAGCAAAATTCCCTGCTGTAAAACACCAAAACACACACAGAAAGAAGATTAGAGAAAACAAATGGTGATGGATGAGACTGAGACAAAAACTGATTAACAGTACTTGACCTTCTTTGGGAAAAACATCCAACAAGCATGTTCAGATTTTTACTGACAGCTACAAAGAAAGAAAATATCTAAATAGAAAAGTCAACATGTTAGGTCTTGATTTTCTTCAACCATTATTTCTGAAAAATGACAAGTGTATTATGGAATGTAGGGCAAGATATTTTCCCGTACATCAGTCATGATTCAGTGGCAGCCTTTGTGACTCAGAAGCTCATAGATTTGGTTCCACACAAGAATGGACAAACTAGGCTGACAATCTAGTGTAGCTCTGAGGAATTGCTGATTGGAGATGTGTTGTGTGTTAGATAAGGCATTAAATCATCTACCATCCTGGTAAAAGATGCCTGAGCACAAATTCAGATAAGTGCAGTGGCGTTTCCATAATATCCCGTTAAATGGTAGTTTGTTAACTAACACACTGAAAGAAACCCCAGATTATCTACCTGTTAGCACAGTATCGCATAGGACAGTATTTGCTGCTTTTCCTAGATTACAATGGTGACTGACATCAATACCCGCAGATTGTTGGAGGTTTTTATAATTTTTTATTGTTTTAAATACAGGAAATATTGACTCGGACTCCCATTACACTTCTCTTCTGATTTTCATTTCCATTGAGTTCAATCAATGCCACCATTTTTCATATTTTCATCCAAATTCAAAACATTATTCACATGGTCCTAATCGACAATTTTATTTACTTTTTCTTTGCCCACGAATGTTAAGAGCAAAAGAAATGGTAAGAAATTATTTCCGTAACTGAAACAGATTGCCAGAAGCCAAAGAGCCACAGAGCATTTGAAAGGACGGGCAGCTACTTAGATGCACGGCCAGCATCTGCTGAGTGCGCACTATCTCAGCAACAAGAGGCAAGTGAAAGTTGTCTGTAACACAGTAATTATCCTGACATTACAAAGTAGGTCTGGTCAGTGAATGAATAAAAAATGGGTGAAAGAAAGTTTTAACTTGTCAATGATTAACCATCAGCTTGACAGAAAGTATATGGGGCCTCCACTCGCTGGAGTTTATAAGAATGAGGGGGTACCTCATTGAAACTTACCGAATAGTGACAGGTTTGGATAGAGTGAATGTGAAGAGGATGTTTCTACTAGTGGGAGAGTCTAAGACAAGAGGTCATAGCCTTAGAATAAAAGGACATACCTTTAGAAAGGAGATGAGGAATTTCTTTAGTCAGAGGGTGGTGAATCTGTGGAATTCATTGCTGTGGAGGCCAAGTTAATGGATATTTTTAAGGTAGAGATAGATAGATTATTGATTAGTATGGGTGTCAGGGGTTATAGAGAGAAGGCAGGAGAGTGGGATTGAGAGGGAAAGATAGATCAGCCATGGTTGAATGGTCTAATTCTGCTCCTATCACATGAACATGAAATATTACAGAAATTGGAAATGAAGAGAAAATCCCTTCACCAACTGGACTCAAACCCAGTAGAAAGAAAGATTCATGTGATTTTTGGAAGGTATTGTTTTTTCCCCCCAAGGACTTTGTAAGAATTGTAACAATGTAAGAAATGTAACACCGTGGAACATCTGAGATAGTAACCTGTGTCTAACCACAGTGGCACAACTGGTAGAGCCACAGTGCCACAGCACCAGAGACCCAGGTTTAATCCTGACCTCGGGTGCCGTCTGCGTGGAGTTTGCACGTTCTCCCTGTGACCGCATAGGTTTCCTCTGGGCGCTCCGGTTTCCTCCCACATCCTGATGAAGGGTCTCAACCCGAATCGTCACCCATTCCTTCTCTCCAGAGATGCTGCCTGTCCCGCTGAGATACTCCAACCTTTTGTGTCTATCTTCCCATACGTAAATGTCTGTCTGTATATACAAAACTATCACGTGGAGCAATATCTTCCCCAAAGATCTTTCAAGCCATTATGGACAAGATGTCGCAAAACATTTACTCCTGTCTTTTTAATTAAGATTAATAGTAAGATTAAACGAGAACTTACCAGTTTGAAGTTTGATCTGTATTTTATGAGGAGTTACGATGAGGGATTACGTGAAGAACCCGTCCAGCACGCATGCGCGACATTCTTCAAAGCAGCGGTGTGGAATCACAGGAAACACAATAATTGAAATAAACATAGTAAAGAAAAGGAGAACTAAGATACCTGTTGATCTATATATTTGAGGGTGGGAGCGGAGGGCACGTAATCCCTCATCGTAACTCCTCATAAAATACAGATCAAACTTCAAACTGGTAAGTTCTCGTTTAATCTTACTATTTTACTTCGGAGTCACGTGAGTGACTACGTGAAGATTTTAAAGCTCTGTGATTTCAAACCGTGTAACAGTTCATACTTCACTCACTGCCGAAGTCATTCAAGGGAGGAAGTATGTTATCGTAATCAACCATAATCTGTTTGTAAACAATAATGGTATCTATTAAACAATAACAAAAGACAAAATGCTCCCCCGGGCTTAAATTATATATTTTTGCAGATTTTAAAACTCTTTCTGCAAATAACACAGGTTCTGCTAGCGGCTTGTGGTAGAACGTTTGGAACGTTTTCTCCATGTTCATTCTTTTAGCCGCCGATGTGGATGCTGCCCTGGTGGAGTGAGATGTATATACATCAGTATCTACTCCAGCAGCTCCCAGTACCTGCTTGAGCCATCTCGAGATGGTTTGGCTTGACACCTAACCATGAGGTTTCTTGTGGCTGACCCATAAGGCTTTTTTATTTATTTATTTATTTATTTATTTTTCCTTTCTCCCTCGAGAATCTCTTGTTGTGTTGATGTAAGTGAATAAGTGAGTCATGACACACAACCGTAGGTCAGGTGGGTATGCCCGGAAATCCATAACTAGGACTCAAGTTCCTGGCTTGCTCTGCTTTAGCAGCTCCTGAATGGTGAATGAGACCCGGTCTGGTGTTATAACCATGTTGTCCAGTCGCAGTAAGTGGAGGGACTGGACTCTTTGTTCTGAGACTAGTGGCATCAGCATGACCGTTTTCAGGGTTAGCTTTTCCAGGGTGAGAGACCTGGCTGGGGACCATCCCCTTAGGTATGTCAGGACCACACTGACATCCCAGATTTATGTATACCTAGGTCTAAGAGGGTTGGAGTTGACGATACTCCTCATGAGTTTGATCACCAGCGGGTGAGACCCTATGGCCTGTTGTCCTGGCACCTGTTTTAAGTAGGCTGACAGCGCACGTCTGGCAGTATTGATGGCGCTGTAGCTCAATCCTTCATTATGGTGAAGGCCCCCCAGGAACTCCAGTACATTGGTTATGGTTGCAGATGAGTACGTTGTCCCAGTAGTCGAGCAGTATCTTTCCCACTTCCTGATGCTCGATAAATATTGTTTCCTGGTGGACATACGGTGTCATCATGTTGATGGTCCTGTCAGACAATCCCAGTCCCAGCAGTGGTCTTTTGATAATCTGCAACCCAGTAGGTTAATTTTGCCATGGCATGGATGACTTATGCCTGATACAGGGTGCGTCAATAGCTCTGGGCTACTGGGAAAGGTCATAGGAGTTTCGATGACCATGTCGAGGACCACTGGGAACCATGGCTGTGTAGGCCAGTTGGTACTATCAAAATACCTGAAGCAGAGTCCATCTGTATTTTGCGTAGTACCCTACAGATTAAGGCAGAAGGGGAAAAAGCATAGAAGAAATCGGTCCCCCAGTTCAGCGCTAATGCATCTATCGCTGCTGCCTCAGGGTGTGGTTCCCAAGGGACATACATTGGTACGTGGTGATTTAGTCTGGATGCAAAGAGATCGATATCTGGTGTGCCATATTGGTTTGTAATTTTAGCAAAAGCTCTAGGATTTAACATCCATTCGGTGTTTATCATTGAATTTGCGTGACCTGGCACTGTATTTAGCTTACCTGGTAGGTAAGTTGCTGATAGCCAAATATGTCTATCGACCCACCATTACCAGATTGTGTTGACCCAATTGTCACATGATATCGATTTTATTCCGGTCATATGGTTAATATAGGCCACCACCGTGATATTATCAATTTGTAAATGAACATGCAAGTTGTGCATATTCCTAGAATATGCTTTAAAACCATAAAACGCACCCAACATTTCCAAATAATTTATGCCCAGTGTTTGTAGTAAAGACGAGTCTAGGTTAGTCCATCTACCACCTGTGCTGGATATGGTATTAGTTGCTCCCCAGCCTTGAGCACTGGCATCTGTTTGTATAGTTAACGTTGGGTTATAGATGATGATAGGGCTGGAACTATGCCAAATGTGTTATATCCACCATTGTAACTCTGATATTGCTTCAATGGGTAGTTTCATGGATCTGTCAAAGTGACCTGCATGTCGTTTCAACGCCTGTACTTTTGCCCTTTGTAGGTGCTGATAGTGCAGGAGTCCAAATTGTGTAGCTGAAAATGCTGCTACCATTTTGCCAATTAATCTTGCCACTTGTCGGATGGTTGGTCGATTGCTTACCATTAAATTGTTGCACTTCTGTGCCAATTCTGCTGCTTTACCTTTTGGCAACGTTACAGACATGTGGATTGAGTTAATTGTGAATCCCAGATAGTCCATAGTTGTGGATGGCGTCAACTTAGATTTATCTGGATGTATGACAAACCCAGGGTTTCAAACAATTGTTTGGTAGCTAATACAGCTGATTTAGCCAACTCCATGGTTTTGCCAACTATTAGGATATCATCAAGATACGCCATGACAATATGTCTTTGTTTCGTTAATGTTGCCAAGGCTGGTTTTAATATCTTGGTAAATAGTCTAAGGCTGATGTCAACCCATTAGGCAACACTTTATACTGCCATAGTTGCCCCATCCAGGTAAATTTTCAGGTATCTGCGATGACCCTTGTGAATGGGTACTGAATAGTAGGCATCTTTTAAATCAATGCTTGCCATAAAGTATCCTTTGGAAATCAGTTGTTTAGCAGTTACAAATGTTTCCATTTTGAAATGTACATACTTAACAAAGGTATTTAGTGAGGTTTAAGTCAATGATGATGCGACATCCACCATCTTTTTTGCTTTTGATAAATATATTTGAGACAAATTCCAAAGGATCATGTTTGGATTTCTCAATGACACCCTTTGTAAGTAACCTCACCAGTTCTGCTTGAGCCTCTAGTTCTCTTTGACTGAGAGGGTAAAGACCCTTTGGGGTACGTGCTGAACTGGTGGCATGTTTTCTTGAATGAACTCTATTTTGTATCCCCGAATACTGTTAAGTATATAACTATCATTCGTGAGACACCTCCTGTTAGTACAGTTCCCCATTTACATGCTGGTAGGAACCAGACCCACCTACCTCCATAGTTATGGTAGTGTTCCTTTCTTACGTTTGTTCATCCGTCGTTATACTGCTGGATGTACTGCTGATTGGGGGTGGCGCATTTTCCATGGGGTCCGCTCTGGGCCCCATGGAAAGGCTTTCGGGGATAGTATGCGGACCCCGAGCTTTCACCAGTTACATAAATTTGACCTTGACTGGTGGACGCGGTGGGGTACTGCCGTCTGGTTTTTTTTGTGTGGGTCTGCTCATTCCGGGGCCTGCCCTCATGAGGCCAAATGCTTTGGACTCTTCCTCCAGGTCTTTCACTTGTCCTTCCAAATAACAGGATCTGCGGCTCTGAGGCTGGTGTTTTACACAGTCCTGCAAACCTGGGATTGAGGGCAGGTCTTATTCTCTCCTTGCGGAGGTTATTTATCTCATATTGGGTGTAGCACAGCAGAGCCAGAGTGTCTTGCTGGTTTGTGGTCATATCCACCCCATCCACGGAACGAGCATAGGCTGTTATCCCTGTCGTCAGGAGCTTGAGGATTTTAGCTCCTGGTTCCGGATACTCTGTCCCCCCCCCCAGATTTGGCTGTTAACAGCCGGTACATTGAGCGAACTGCAGTTTTCCAGCTCTAGTGCCTCATTAAGTACCTGTCTTGTAGGGGTTTGAGGGACAGGTGGTTGATGCTGGCCGCCAGTTTTGGCTCCAATGGCCGCCCTGCTCGTGGTGAAACCAAGTAGCGAATCTCCACACCCAGCAGCTCTTCCTGATCCTGTACCCCAAGCGTACTCCCGACATCTTCAGCCAATGACCCCTGTTCCTGACCAGCCCAGCCCTGGTCGCCAACGCTGCCCTGCTTTGAGGGGAAAGCGATGGCCAGTGCATTGTAGAGCACTGCTGTGGGAGTGCCTGATCCCCCTGGCGAGACTGCTCTAGCTCCTGAAGCAAGTCTCGCTGGAGCAGTTGCTCCATGAGCCTTTCCATTCGGCTCAGGCGGCTAGTTCTGCCGCTCTCAGGCGGACCCTCCTCATCGGAGTCAGACATAACCGGCTGTTTTTTAATATATTTTTTTAACTTTTCCTCCAGCCCGCTGCCGCTCATCAGGCTGCGCTAGCGGTACTGGGCTCGGCTCGGTCTCGATGAGGGTGGACCGCCGCATATACGGTCCAGGTGCCGCCTCTTGCCCCCCACTGATGGAACACTCCCGTTCTGTTGGAGTCGAACGGGGGGCGGTTTTCTTCCTTTGCCGTGCTGCTCATGTTCCCAGTTCCTCTGGAATAGAGAGCAGAGCACAGCTTGCTGATTACGACCTCAGTGTAAGACTTACCTGATGGTCCGCTGTTTAGTTTTCACCGACGTGTAGCGGGAGCGCCTGTACTCCCGGTCGTCGCTGTTGCACTGCGTGAACGCTAATGTCGCGCATGCGTGCTGGACGGGTTCTTCACGTAGTCACTCACGTGACTCCGAAGTAAAATTAAGATTAAATTCATTAAAATTGTTAGCCACAGTGAAGGTTTCAAGATGGTTTCAATAGAAGGATTGAGAACAGTCTGCAACCTATCAAAGCGAATTTAATAGCAGTAATGAATGCCCAAATGTCCAATGGGCAGCAGTAATGAATGTCCGGTAATGAAAGGCCAAAGAATATGATGGTGCTCAGATCTTTCCTGGGCATGCTACCACATTATGCCAGAATCTTATCAGACCTGGCAACCATATTAACAAGTTTCCACTGGTTAAAAGGAAAGAATGAAAAATGTTGGAAGGAACTGCAGATGCTGATTTAAACGGAAGAATGACACAAAAAGCTGGAGTAAATCAGTGGGTTACTCCAGAAAGGGAATGGGAGAACGGAGATGAGGAAACACTTTTTCACACAGAGAGTTGTGAGTCTGTGGAATTTTCTGCCTCAGAGGGAGGTGGAGGCAGGTACTCTGGATACTTTCAAGAGAGAGCTAGATAGGGCTCTTAAAGATAGCGGTCAGGGGATATGGGGAGAAGGCAGGAATGGGGTCCTGATTGGGGATGATCAGCCATGATCACATTGAATGGCGGTACTGGCTCGAAGGGCCGAATGGCCTACTCCTGCACCTGTAATCTATTGTCTATTGTCTATTGACATTTCGGGTCGAGACCCTTTTTCAGACTGAGAGTCAGGGGAAAGGGAAACGAGAGATATAGCCGGTGATGTAGAGAAATATAGAACAAATGAATGAAAGATATGCAAAAAAGTAACAATGATAAAGGAAACAGGCCATCCTTAGCTGTAGCCTAGGTGAAAATGAGTAGAGACAATGAGACTCATCAAGATGACAGAAGCTGGTGTGACTTGGTTGGGGGAGGGATGGAGAAAAAGGGAATGCAGGGGTTACTAGAAGTTAGATAAATCAATATTCATACTACTGGGCTGTAAGCTGACCAATCGAAATATGAGATGCTGTTCCTCCAATTTGCGTTTGGCATCACTCTGACAATGGAGGAAACCTAGGACAGAAAGGTCAGTGTGGGAATGGGAAGGGAAATTAAAGTGTTTGGCAACCGGGAGATCAGGTAGGTCCAGGTGGACTGAACGAGGGTGTTCAAAATGGCATTGGGAGGCGAAACAATGACGTGCACATGGCAAGTGCAAAAGGAATCTTAGGAGTGAATTGTTTTTGTTCACCACAATAATAAAATATTGAATCTTTCCGTGATGTATTGGACTATGATGTTGGGGCAATCATCACACTCGCCATGGACTATGGTCATGAGCAACCAATGGCCTACATTTCCTCTAATGCTTCAAAGAGTGAAATCAGTATTGGCAAATATAGAGAGACATAGGTATTGTCTTTGCTGGGTCACCTAATCTTCTAATTTTCCACTGAAACAACACTTTACATGTGACTGAAGACGAGTCTCGACCCAAAACGTCACCTATTCCTTTTCTCCAGAGATGCTGTCTGACCCACTGAGTTACTCCAGCTTTTTGTGTCTATCTTCAGTTTAAACCAGCATCTGCACTTCCTTCAGGCAGAAATTTGAATTGGATATGTGAATGCACCCCGATTGATTGTAAGAATTCACATTTAAGTTTGAAAGATGGTATTCAACCTTTTCACCAGACATGACGCGAATTGTTTATGAACCAGGATTTTGTCAAATGAGGACACCGTGTGTTCATTTCCATTAAAATTCAAAGGCATCTGCACGAAGAGCTACATTCAAGCAACTGGGGCACATGAAAGCACCTGCCCGTGGCTTTGTTTACGAACAAGATCAGACCAGGGCATTAAAGGTTGAATCATCACATGCTCCTCGTGTCAAAATCATGGGCTATAACTTTCATGGAAGCTTCATGTTGCTGACTGCCAGGAACCATGTGGAGTTTCAGGATGTGTTTGCCAATCCAGGGAGGATTGTGGATGTAAATAATGCAATGCGGTCAATATTCACAGCACATAGTGAATATTCACAGCAAATAGGGCAGCACGATGGCACAGCGGTAGAATTGTTGCCTTACAGCTAAAGCAGCGCCGGAGATTCGATCCCGACTACGGGCGCTGTCTGTACGGAGTTTGTACGTTCTCCCCGTGACCTGCGTGGGTTTTCTCTGAGATCTTCCGTTTCCTCCCACACTCCAAAGACACACAGGTATGTAGGTTAATTGGCTTGGTAAATGTAAAAATTGTCCCTAGTGTGTGTAGGATAGTGTTAATATGTGGGGATCGCTGGTCGGCGCGGACCCGGTGGGCCGAAGGGCCTGTTTCTGCGCTGTATCTCTAAACATATCACAAACAGGGAAGCAGGACACATTGTAGAGGAGAGCTGCAAATGTACACAGCAGGTTAAATGAAGCCCAGACTGACTGCTATCCTCTTAGTATGTACACACTCAACTGCTGTTTGCATCCCAACTGAGAGGCTCATTAACTGCTGTCTCAAAGCAAGAATGAACATAGTGCAGACAAACATGGTTGTCCAAATGGAAGAGAAGAAGTGGAGTCAAATAAAACCATTTAGATCAACCCAGAAAGAAACCGTTTTGAGAGATGACAATTTTTTAATACTCGGGCTTCCCAGCCGAGCACAGGCAACATGAGATCTGGAAAATATTGCAGATTTTTATAGAGTTAAGAATGTTTACAGCGAAGAGTATAGAAGTTGAGGAAGATCCCTAGATGTCACCTAGATGTCACCAGCAATGTTTACAGCGAAGAGTATAGAAGTTGAGGAAGATCCCTAGATGTCACCTAGATGTCACCAGCAATGTTTCCATGATTTCCAAGATACACTAATTAAAGGCAAACAAATCTGTGGATAGAAAGAAAAGACCAATTATGGATAATCTGAATAAAATCACACCAGTCACACCCAGAGGCATGGCCTTACAGTGTCAGAGACCCGGGTTCGATCCTGACTACGGGTGCTGTCTGTACGGAGTTTGTACGTTCGCCATATGATCTGTGCGGTCTTTCTCCAGCATCTCGTGTTTCCTCATGTTTCCACCCACTCTCCAAAGACATACAAGTTTGTAGGTTGACAAAAATGCTGGAGAAACTCAGCGGGTCAGGCCGCATCTATGGAGCGAAGGAAATAGGCGACGTTTCGGGTCGAGACCCTTCTTCAGACGGATGTGAGGGTAGGGGGGGGGGGGGAGGTGTGACGAAGAAAGAAGAAGAATATTTTGCTTGGGCAGTTTATACCCCAGCGGTATGAACATTGACTTCTCTAATTTCAGGTAGTCCCGGCTTTCTCCTCCCCTTCCCAGCTCTCCCTCAGCCCACTGTCTCCGCCTCTTCCTTTCTTCTTCCCGCCCACCCCACCCTCACATCAGTCTGAAGAAGGGCCTTGACCTGAAACGTTGCCTATTTCCTTTGCTCAATAGATGCTGCCTCACCCGCCGATTTTCCTTCGATTTTCCAGCATCTGCAGTTCCCTCTTAAACAAGTTTGTAGGTTAATTGGATTGGTATAATTGTAACTTGTCCCCAGTGTGTGTAGTATAGTGTATCGGGGATCGCTGGTCAGCACGGACTCGGTGGTCAAAGGGCCTGTTTCCACACTGTATCTCTAAACTAAAGTAAACCAGTCAATCTTGAAGCAGATCATTTGTCAACATCTAGGGTGAAGACTGTAGTTGCATGAACGCCGTCAATCTCTCTGAGAAGTTTCCAAAATAGTTGGACGATCAGTGGGGCAGTTGGACTCAAAAATGTTGCATACATAAAATTCAATGTAACTTTATCCTTTCTGACTGGGAAAACAGAAGAGGGAATGTAATTTAGAGCATGTAAATAACTTCATCATATTGTGCTACAAGTGCAGTCAGCATTTGGAAGGTAAAATGGAATAAACCTGTTTAACTAAGAGTCAAGAGTCAAGAGTGGTTTATTGTCATATGGCCCAGATAGAACAGTGAAATTCTTACTTGCTGCAGCACAACAGAACATGTAATCATAATAAATAATATAACAAAAACAGAAAAGAAAAAAAAACAATAACAGTGCAATAATAATAATAGTAATAGTCTATTGTAGTTCAGAGCTTATGAGGTTGTCGTGTTTAATAGCCTGTTGGGTGTAGGGAAGAACCCGTTCCTGAACCTGGACATTACAGTTCTCAGGCTCCTGTACCTTCTTCCCAATGGCAATGGTGAGATGAGTGTGTGGCCAGGATGGTGTGGGTCTTTGATGATGCTGGCAGCCTTTTTGAGGCAGCGACTGTGATAGATCCCTTCGATGGTGGGGAGGTCAGAACCGGTGATGGCCTGGGCAGTGGTCACAACATTTTCAGTTTTTTCCGCTCCTGGACATTGGTACAGAATGGAATATCAGTGCAGGAAGACATAACAGAACTGTAGAAATACTGGATAGGTACCTGACAGAGTATAAAACACATTTGATCACCACCTAACAGGACGGATATGATAACAGAAGCGTAGGTCACATGAGATGTGTGAGCATATTGCCATTGTTGGCAATTTTTTTTCTATGAGGAAAAATTTAGTTTTGTTTTCTTTGGAAGAAAGACAAATTTAAAAAAACTAGGTGAGATGTGTAAAATAGTGGAAGATCCAGGAAGTAGACAGCAAAGTCATATTTCTCTTAACATACCAACAATTACATTTGACAAACTTTCAGAGTGAAACAGTACAAATGCACAAATGAAAAGGAAATCAGAAGATATATTAAAATACTAGGTAAAATAGCAGACTTTTTGATTATTTCAAATCAATCCTGAAACCTAGGATAGAAAATAAACAAAAAACCACGGGACCTTAAAGGCAGCTTCTTCCAAACACCCATCTCAAGCTGGAAAGGGTACATCAAGCTGGAAATGGAACAGAGAATATTTACAAGGATGTTGCCAGGACTAGAGGGTCTGAGCTATAGGGAGAGGTTGAGTAGGCTGGGGCACTATTCCTTGGAGCGCAGAAGGATGAGGGGTGATTTTATTGAGGAACAGATTGGGTAAATGCACAGTCTCATGCCCAGAGTTGGTGAATTGAGGACCAGAGGACATAGGTTTAAGGTGAAGGGGAAAAGATTTAATAGGAATCCAAGGGGTAACTTTTTCACACAAAGGGTGGTGGGTGTATGGAACAAGCTACCAGAGGAGGTAGTTGAGGCTGGGTCTATCCCAACATTTAAGAAACAGTTAAACAGGTACATGGATAGGACAGATTTGGAGGGATATGGACCAAATGCGGACAGGTGCGACTAGTGTAGCTGGGACATGTTGGCCGGTGGGCAAGTTGGGCCGAAGGGCTTGTTTCCATGCTGTATCACTCGACGACTCTATGACTATCTGAGAATAACAGAGTTCTATAACATGCATAGAGGTCATTTGCAGTAGTCTATTGTTTGCATGTTGCATGTTGCCTCTTTAGTAGAGCACTCTACAACTGGTACCAATCATCTGCTCTCTCCACATTGCCTTTTATCTAAAATTTAACTAATTTAACCTTTAGGTTCCAATGGCTTTTAATACAACTATTCCCTTGTCAAATATTTGAAAGCCTGATCGATTCCCAACATAAAAACAAAAGGTTCTCATCTCTCTGCTCATCTTATTTATGATCATTTTAAATCAATAATCCAAGGGCAGGTTCAAAGAGAAAAAACATGCCAGAACACATGCTCACCAATTTATAAACTGCACATGTATCTGCCAATCTTTATATGGCTAGGGGTATCTGAGATATTCCTTGTACAGATAAACTCTTGCTTTCATGGAGAGAAGGAGAGCAGCCTCCATCACATGTGGAATAAGTATTAAGCTCAAAGAAACTGCTCAAATTTAGGCATCCATGAACTATCGTGGCACACCCATTACAATGGAGTTGTCTTCCACTCTTCCACTCTCTTATGACCATATACATCCCCCACTCTATCATTATTAACAACCCTGGACACCAACTCTGAAAAACTGAAGAGTGTAGAAGAGCATAACATCAGGCATTCCTAAAAGAAGATATGAGGTTGCTTTGGCAAGTAAGGTGAAAGTAAATCCAAAGGGTTTCTACAGCTATATTAATAGCAAAAGGATAACAATGGATAAAAGTGGTCCATTAGAGAGTCAGAGTGGACAGCTATCTGCAGAGCCAAATGAGATGGGGGAGATATTGAACAAATTATTTTCTTCGGTATTCACCAAGGAGAAGGATATTGAATTATGTGAGGTAAGGGAAACAAGTAGAGTAGCTATAGATACATAGATACATAGAAAATAGGTGCAGGAGTAGGCCATTCGGCCCTTCGAGCCTGCACCGCCATTCAATACGATCATGGCTGATCATCCAACTCAGTATCCCGTACCTGCCTTCTCTCCATACCCCCTGATCCCTTTAGCCACAAGGGCCACATCTAATTCCCTCTTAAATATAGCCAATGAACTGGCCTCAGCTACCCTCTGTGGCAGAGAGTTCCAGAGATTCACCACTATGGGAACTATGGGATTCAAAGAAGAGGAAGTACTGACACTTTTGAAAAATATAAAAGTGGATAAGTCTCCAGGTCCAGACAGGATATTCCCTAGGACATTGAGGGAAGTTAGTGTAGAAATAACAGGGGCTATGACAGAAATATTTCAAATGTCATTAGAAACGGGAATGGTGCCGGAGGATTGGCGCACTGCGCATGTTGTTCCATTGTTTAAAAAGGGTTCTAAGAGTAAACCTAGCAATTATAGACCTGTTAGTTTGACGTCAGTGGTGGACAAATTAATGGAAAGGATACTTAGAGATAATATATATAAGCATCTGGATCAACAGGGTCTGATTAGGAACAGTCAACATGGATTTGTGCCTGGAAGGTCATGTTTGACTAATCTTCTTGAATTTTTTGAAGAGGTTACTAGGGAAATTGATGAGGGTAAAGCGATGGATGTTGTCTATATGGACTTCAGTAAGGCCTTTGACAAGGTTCCACATGGAAGGTTGGTTAAGAAGGTTCAATTGTTGGATATTAATAGTGGAGTAGCAAGATGGATTCAACAGTGGCTGAATGGGAGATACCAGAGAGTAATGGTGGATAACTCTTTGTCAGGTTGGAGGCCGGTGACTAGTGGGGTGCCTCAGGGATCTGTGTTGGGTCCACTGTTGTTTGTCATATACATCAATGATCTGGATGATGGTGTGGTAAATTGGATTAGTAAGTATGCAGATGATACTAAGATAGGTGGTGTTGTGGATAATGAAGTAGATTTTCAAAGTCTACAGAGAGATTTAGGCCATTTGGAAGAGTGGGCTGAAAGATGGTAGATGGAGTTTAATGCTGATAAGTGTGAGGTGCTTCATCTTGGCAGGACAAATAAAAATAGGACGTACATGGTAAATGGTAGCGAATTGAGGAATGCAGTTGAACAGAGGGATCTAGGAATAATTGTGCATAGTTCCCTGAAGGTGGAATCTCATGTAGATAGGGTGGTAAAGAAAGCTTTTGGTGTGCTGGCCTATAAGATTCAAACAAGAGGACATGATTTGAGAATTAAGGGACAAAAGTTTAGGGGTAACAGGAGGGGGAACTTCTTTACTCAGAGAGTGGTAGCTGTGTGGAATGAGCTTCTAGTGGAAGTGGTGGAGGCAGGTCCGATTTTATCATTTAAAAATAAATTGGACAGGTATATGGACGGGAAAGGAATGGAGGGTTATGGTCTGAGTGCAGGTAGATGGGACTAGGTGAGAGTAAGTGTTTGGCACGGACTAGAAGGGCCGAGATGGCCTGTTTCCGTGCTGTAATTGTTATCCAGTAATATGGTTAAAAGTAAAATGGCAATTTGGCTTAGAATGTATGTGTGCTTCTCTAAATCGTTAAACATTGCGTTATTGATAGACCGTATAATCCTATAATCAACAATCTGATTCAAGTTGTACAGTGCTTTCACATCTAGTCATGAATAGAAATGGACCATGACAGCTTATGAAATAAGTTCACCTTCTCAAGTTATAGGAGTAGAATTAGGACATTCGGCCCATTGAGTCCACTCGCCAATTAATCATGGCTGATCTCTGCCTCCTAATCCCATTTTCCTACCTTCTCCCCATAACCCTTGACACCCGTACTAATCAAGAATTTGTCTATCTCTGCCTTAAAAATATCCACTGACTTGGCCTCCACAGCCCTCTGTGGCAATGAGTTTCACAGCTTACCCTCTAACTAAAGTTCCTCCTCATCTCCTATCTAAAAGAGTGCCCTTTAATTTTGAATTCTTAATAAGAAAGCTGCAGGAATGTCCTAGTGGCTAGAGGAAAGAATCCTTGAACGATATAATAATCTGCCACTACATCTAGATGGCTCCTGGTTAGTATAGTGGTTAGTATCCCCCGCCTGTCACGTGAGAGAATGGGTTCAATTCCCCGATGGGGAGCCATCTAGATGTAGTGGCATATTATTATATCGTTCAAGGAATCTTTCCTCTGGCCACTATGGTTGAAGACAGGGGTTAGAAGATTATCACCGGTACACATTCACGAGCTCTCCACGAGACATTCAATGCTGTCGAAAGATAAATCTTCAAAACACAGTCTCTTGATTAATAGTTTCTTTATTGTCGTCGTAAAAACAGTAAGATATTCATCCAAATTTCTTCTTATCTAAGTACATTTTGATCTTAAGGGCCTGTCCCACTTGGGCGACATAATCCATGAGTCCAGAAGAGTGTCTTCGACCTTCAAGCTCGAGGGCACTCTCCTGGAAAGCCTCGAGCTGGATCGACCGGCTGCATTGAAACCGCGAGCTGCATCGACCGAACCGCGAGCTGCATCTACCGACCGCACACACACACACACACAAACACAAACACATCGCGAAGGTGGGGGCCAGGGAAAGCAGAGGTAAACGGCTGTCACGGAGCACGGTAAGTCCTTTAGAGGGCGCGGGGGGAGGGGGGGTGAGAGAAGGGAGAGAAGGAGAGAGAAGGGGAGAGAAGGAGAGAGAAGGGAGAGAGAAGGGAGAGAGAAGGGTGACAGAAGGGGAGAGAAGGGGAGAGAAGGGGAGAGAAGGGGGGTGGAGAAGTGGAGAGAAGGGGGAGAGAAGGGGAGAGAAGGGGGGGGAGAAGTGGAGAGAAGGGGGAGAGAAGGGGAGAGAAGGGGGAGAGAATACAATACAATACAATACGGTTTTATTTGTCAAATTGCACATAAAGTGCAAGTGAAATGAATTTGCCAGAAGGGGGGAGAAGGGGAGAGAAGTGGAGAGAAGGGGAAGAGAAGGGGAGAGAAGTGGAGAGAAGGGGGGGAGAAGGGGAAGAGAAGGGGAGAGAAGGGGGGGAGAAGGGGAGAGAAGGGGGGGAGAAGGGGAGAGAAGTGGAGAGAAGGGGAAGAGAAGGGGAGAGAAGGGGGGGAGAAGTGGAGAGAAGTGGAGAGAAGGGGAGAGAAGGGGAGAGAAGGGGAGAGAAGGGGGGAGAAGGAGTGGAGACACTTTTAAGAAGTTTAACAAAGTTAGCAGGCATTATACCTAACGGTAGGTCTTCCTAGGTCGTGAAACTCCAATGAGCCAATCAAAATGGCCGGTCAGCGAAGGAGATGGCCTACGGCTGCCCTCGACTGCCTGTAACTAAATAGCGACCCCACTCCACTGCACTACGAGTTAAAAAGACCCTTGCCGACCAAATTTTACTCGAGGAAATTTTTTTCAATATCCTGAAAATTTTTCCGCGACCGAGCTGAGGCCACGAGTAGGCGGGAACTTCCCTCGAGCATGAAGGAGAGTTCCAGCCACCTCAGAGGACCTCCTAGGAACTCGTGTCGACCATGCTGCGAGTTTGAGTCGAGGGCAAACTCTTCTAAACTCACAGATTAGGTCGCCGCAGTGGGACAGCCCCTTTAATCATAGTCAAACATGTGCATGGTTGAAAGCTGTGACCTCTCCCCCATGCTTCTTCAAACTAAACCTAAAAACTACTAGGGCATCTGCGCGAGAATCCCAGCCGCAAACACGCCTCCGACTACGTAATAAATCCCACCCACATAACTACAGGCAGATACAATGTAAAATAACTGGTTATAGTTATAACATACTGAGTTAAGCTAAATGGCTACTGCAACCTCTGACTAAAGTTCCTCCTCATCTCCTTTCTAAAAGAGCGCCCTTTCATTCTGAATTCTTAATAGGAAATCTGCAGGAATGTCCCTTTTTTCAGTGTCGCGACGTCCAAGGTGTGAGTGCCTAAGACAAAGTGTTGCAATCAGCGTCAGTCAGTTCTGGGCACCGTGTTATAGGAAAGATGTTGTCAAGCTGGAAATTGTACAGAGAAGATTTACGAAGATGTTGCCAGGAAAA
The DNA here is from genome assembly GCA_038087875.1 of Malacoraja senta. NCBI lineage: Eukaryota > Metazoa > Chordata > Chondrichthyes > Rajiformes > Rajidae > Malacoraja > Malacoraja senta. Next base: position 150,999 of record JAXLNO010001207.1, on the reverse strand, counting down.
GAGGGTGTGAGCTATTGGGAGACATTGAGTAGGCTGGGCCTTTATTCCATGGAGCAGAGGAGGATGAGGGGTGATCTTATAGAGATGTACAAATCATGAGAGGAATAGATTGGTTAGATGTACAGAGTCTCTTGCCCAGAGTAGGTGAATCGAGCACCAGAGGACATAGGTTTAAGGTGAAGGGGAAAAGATTTAATAGGAAATGAGAAGTAACTTTTTCACACAAAGGGTGGTGGGTGTATGGAGCAAGCTGCCAGAGGAGGTAGTTGAGGCTGGGACTATCACAATGTTTAATAAACCGTTAGACAGGTACATGGATAGGACAGGTTTGGAGGGATATTGACCAAACGCAGGCAGGTGGGACTAGTGTAGCGGGGACAAGTTGGGCCAAAGGGCCTGTTTCCACGCTGTATCACTGTATACTGTAACTCTATGAAACAAAAGGTCCTCCCTGCGTGTAACATTCAGCCTGTATTAAATGGATGAGCATCACTGGGATTATATCCAAGAATCCCAACCCCCTATTTTCAAATTGGCTCCTTCTGCTCAGTCTTTTAATGCCTGCCAGAAGGTACATTCAGACCCATATGCCAGAGTCCTGGGTGGAGCTACACAAGGCTCTGCTGATGACTAAATTGAACCCGACCAACATGAAAGAGCAACCAACTGTGGGAAACAGCTGAAGGCCCAGCAGCTGAAAGCATATTTTATGATAAGATCATTTAAACCAGTCTGAAATAATACATGGATTTTTATCGATATAAACCAACATTAATACACATTAATTACCTCAGGCATGAGTATAGTAAACACCAAGCTCTGGAGTTTGTTTAGTTCTTATGTGAACCACAAACAACTTTAAGAGCCCATCCAGCAACAGGAAGTTTCACACTTGCTATTTGCTGATAGACCTCATTGTGTCTGTTCTCAGGAGAATTCAATATCTAGAACGCCGATTGCTATTATTGCAGGTACTTAGGCTAGCTTCCTTTTCCTGTATGAGAATATTTAGTATGCAAGCCAAATTGTTTTGGGAATTAATTTAAGGTCAAGAAAAGTTGAAGATTTAACTGCAGCTCATGTGAAAGGTCCTTTTTGAAACAACATTTTAAAATACAGTTGCATCCAATTGTTGCAATATTTTTAATCTCATAAATACTGCTACTCATTTTCAAAAGAAAACTTGTCATTTTTGTATTCAACTCCTGTAGGAATGTAATAATGGAGGAATAAGCCTGTAATTTTCATCCTGTGACATTGTTCATCCATCACTTTAAATTGCAATGTTACCAGTTCATTTGTGCTGTTTAGTTGTTCAGAAAAGCCAAATGTATTGCTGTATTCCAATGAAATAATGACCTATCACTCAGGTACTGTCACACTGTGCAGACAGGGTTGAATTCAAATTTTAACCATACCAGATATGACCACACCAGAAGGGGTAAACTGCAATTTTAAAAATATTCCATATAGTCACATTTCTACATTTATTCCGCTGATGAACAATCAAACCAGCTGAGGGTGCTTATCGGAAATTCTGGATTCCACCAAACACAATTTTCTGACCATTTAAAATGATGGGGGAAATGATGAATAGAGCATGCAAACATTTACAATACACTCAGCATTAAAATTCTTTGCTATGAGTGTGAAGCATGGAGATAAGCACATAATGTAAAAATTACTACACGACATTAGCAGGATCTTATATTTTATTGCCATTTCTTAAAAATGGCGAGGTTTGGATTACTCAGCAGTCAACATTCTTGCTTCAGGTAGATGCTGCTTTCTGCAAAGTTGACCAGAATCATTACTTAATAATCTCTATTCCAACAAACATATGACATTTTTATATCTCTGCAACAAGCAATTAATAGCCTCTGGTAGTACATAACTCTCTACGTCCATGTGTTAGTTGTTCCTGCTTTTTAGAGGTTCTTAACAACCTGGAGATTTTGGAAAGAAGAGCAGGAGGCTTGGTTGGGATATTTATTGCAGAATCCTTCAGTGTCTCTGCTCTTTTTGGAACATTAAGAACAGTAACAAACACAGGTTTGTACCAAACATTGGTTTGGCCACATTGGAAGATCTCTTATTTCAATTGAGGTTTCATGAAAGTCTTTGTGGTCTTGCAATGATGGAACAGAGACAACGGACTTGTAATAACCACAGCCATGTTACTTTGTGTTAAGTTTGACTGCAGTCTGTGGAGACCTTCCCTGATTCCAATTAAATTCAGTTTTACGAACCCTCCTTGATAACAGATTTAGTCAATGTTGACTTGATGCCAGTGGTGTTTGATTTCATCTCATCTGTGGAATTAAAGTCAGATTATTCCTGCACTGAATTCTGAAGGCAAATGGTTTTGATAAAACTAAAACTGAGATTGGTGAGTACTGTATATTGATGGCTGTTGATGATACCATCGATCACTTTGCTTGTGATGAGAGAATGGAGTGCAGTAGCATAGGGCTACATTTCTATAATTAAACTAAATAGTGGGGGAGTGGAGGAGGAGACAAACTGGAGATATAAGGATGGAGTTAAAGGGAAAGAGAGGATAAGAAAAGTTAAGAAAGACCCCAAAATTAACGGGGCAGAAAACTCAGGAAGGGATAGGAGAGTATGGCCAAGTGAAATAGGAATGGATGTGAAAGGTGAGGGGAGTAATGGATTAAACGTATCATATATGAATGCACAAAGTATAAGAAATAAAGTGGATGAGCTTGAGGCTCAGTTAGAAATTGGCAAGTATGATGTTGGGGGAATTACAGAGACATGGCTGCAAGAGGACCAGGGCTGGGAACTGAATATTCAAGTGTATTCAAGGGTAGCCCCAGAAATAGTGGATACATTAGTGATAATTTTTCAAAACTCCTTAGATTATGGAGTAGTTCCTGAGGATTGGAGGGTAGCTAAAGTAACCCAACTTTTTAAAAAGGGAGGGAGAGAGAAAACGGGGAATTACAGACCAGTTAGTCTAACATCGGTAGTGGGGAAACTGCTAGTCAGTTATTAAAGATGGGATAGCAGCACATTTGGAAAGTGGTGAAATCATTGGACAAAGTCAGCATGGATTTATGAAAGGTAAATCATGTCTGACGAATCTTATAGAATTTTTCGAGGATGTAACTAGTAGAGTGGATAAGGGAGAACCAGTGGATGTGTTATATCTGGACTTTCAGAAGGCTTTCGACAAGGTCCCACATAAGAGATTAGAATACAAACTTAAAGCACATGGTATTGGGGGTTCAGTATTGATGTGGATAGAGAACTGGCTGGCAAACAGGAAGTAAAGAGTAGGAGTAAACGGGTCCTTTTCTGAATGTCAGGCAGTGACCAGTGGGGTACCGCAAGGCTCAGTGCTGGAACCCCAGCTATTTACAATATATATTAATGATTTGGACGAGGGAATTCAATGCAACATCTCCAAGTTTGCGGATGACACAAAGCTGGGGGGCAGTGTTAGCTGTGAGGAGGATGCTAGGAGGCTGCAAGGTGAATTGGATAGGCTGGGTGAGTGGGCAAATGCATGGCAGATGCAGTATAATGTGGATAAATGTGAGGTTATCCACTTTGGTGGCAAAAACAGGAAAGTAGACTATTATCTAAATGGTGGCCGATTAGGAAAAGGGGAGATGCAATGAGACCTGGGTGTCATGGTATACCAGTCATTGAAAGTAGGCATGCAGGTGCAGCAGGCAGTGAAGAAAACGAATGGTATGTTAGCATTCATAGCAAAATGATTTGAGTATAGGAGCAGGGAGGTTCTATTGCAGTTGTACAGGGTCTTGGTGAGACCACACCTGGAGTATTGCGTACAGTTTTGGTCTCCAAATCTGAGGAAAGACATTTGTGCCATAGAGTACAGAGGAGGTTCACCAGACTGATTCCTTGGATGTCAGGACTTTCATATGAAGAAAGACTGGATAGACTCGGCTTGTACTCACTAGAATTTAGAAGATTGAGGGGGGATCTTATAGAAACTTACAAAATTCTTAAGGGGTTGGACAGGCTATATGCAAGAAGATTGTTCCCGATGTTGGGGAAGTCCAGGACAAGGGGTCACAGTTTAAGGATAAAGGGGAAATCTTTTAGGATCGAGATGAAAAAAACATTTTTCACACAGAGAGTGGTGAATCTCTGGAATTCTCTGCCACAGAAGGTAGTTGAGGCCAGTACATTGGCTATATTTAAGAGGGAGTTAGATGTGGCCCTTGTGGCTAAAGGGATCAGGGGGTATGGAGAGAAGGCAGGTACAGGATACTGAGTTGGATGATCAGCCATGATCATATTGAATGGCGGTGCAGGCTCAAAAGGCCGAATGGCCTACTGCACCACTTTTCTATGTTTCTATGTTTATGTTTCTATGGTATACGTCCTATCGAAAAGACAGACAGGTGGGCAGAGGGGGTGGGGTGGCTCTGTTTGTGAGGGGGGACATAGAATCAAGAAGTGTAGAGTCAGTATGGATAGAACTGAGGAATTGTAAGGGTGAAAATACCCTAATGGGAATTCTACACAGGCCCCAAACAATAGCCTGGGTATGGGGTGCAAGTTGAATCAAGAGTTAAAATTGGCATGTCGCAAAGGTAATGCTATAGTTGTTATGGGAGATTTCAACATGCAGGTAGACTTGGAAAATCAGGTTGGTACTGAACCCCAGGAAGCGGAGTTTGTAGAGTGCCTCCATGATGGATGCTTAGAGCAGCTTGTACTGGAGCCTACCAGGGAGAAGGCAATTCTGGATTTAGTGTTGTGTAATGAACTAGATTTCATAAGGGAACTCGAGGTAAAGGAGCCATTAGGAGGCAGTGACCACAATATGATAAGTTTTAATCTACAATTTGAGAGGGAGGAGGGAAAATCAGAAGTGTTAGTATTACAGTTGAACAAAGGGGAACTATAGAGCCATGAGGCCGAGGAGCTGGCCAAAGTTGACTGGAAAGAGACCCTAGCAGGGATGACAGTGGAACAACAATGGCAGGTATTTCTGGGAATAATACAGAAGGTGCAGGATCAGTTTATTCCAAAGAGGAAGAAAGAGACCAAGGGGAGTAAGTGGCGACCATGGCTGACAAGTGAAGTCAAGGACAGTATAAAAATAAAAGAGAAGAAGTATAACATAGCAAAGATGAGCAGGAAGCCAGAGGATTGAGAAACTTTTAAAGAGCAACAGAAGATAACTAAAAAGGCAATACGGGGAGAAAAGATGAGTTACAAAGATAAACTAGCCAAAAATATAAAGGAGGATGGTAAAAGCTTCTTTAGGTATGTGAAGAGGAAAAAAATAGTTAACAATCAAAGTTGGACTATTGAAGACTGAAACAGGTGAATTTATTATGGGAACAAGGAAATGGCAGATGAGTTGAACAGGTACTTTGGATCTGTCTTCACTAGGGAAGACACAAATAATCTCCTTGATGTACTAGTGGCCAGAGGATCTGGGGAAATGGAGGAACTGAAGGAACATCACATTAGGCAGGAAATGGTGTTGGATAGACTGATGGGACTGAAGGCTGATAAATCCCCAGGGTCTGATGGTCTGTATCCCAGGGTACTTAAGGAAGTGGATCTAGAAATCGTGGATGCATTGGTGATAATTTTCCAATGTTCTATAGACTCAGGATCAGTTCCTATGGATTGGAGGGTAGCTAATGTTATCCCATTTTTTAAGAAAGGTGGGAGAGAAAAATCAGGGAATTATAGACCTGTTAGCCTGACATCGGTGATGGGGAAGATGCTGGAGTCAATTATAAAAGATGAAATAGCGGCACATTTGGATAGCAGTTACAGGATCGGTCCGAGTCAGCATGGATTTACGAAGTGGAAATCACGCTTGACTAATCTTCTGGAATTTTTTGAGGATGTAACTAGGAAAATGAACAAGGAAGAACCAGTGGATGTAGTGTACCTGGACTTTTAGAAAGCATTTGATAAGGTCCCACATAGGAGATTAGTGGGTAAAATTAAAGCACATGGTATTGGGGGTAGAGTGCTGACATGGATAGAAAATTGGTTGGCAGACAGGAAACAAAGAGTAGGGATTAACGGGTCCCTTTCAGAATGTCAGGCAGTGACTAGTGGGGTAGCACAAGGCTCAGTGCTGGGACCACAGCTATTTACAGTATACATTAATGATTTAGATGAAGGAATTAAAAGTAACATTAGCAAATTTGCAGATGACACAAAGCTGGGTGGCAGTGTGAACTGTGAGGAGGATGCTATGAGGATGCAGGGTGACTTGGACAGGTTGGGTGAGTGGGCAAATGGATGGCAGATGCAGTTTAATGTGGATAAATGGGAGGTTATCCACTTTGGTGCTAACAAATGGAAGGCAGATTATTATCTGAATGGTGTCAAGTTGGGAAAAGGGGAAGTACAATGAGATCTTGGGGTCCTTGTTCAAGAGTCACTGAAAGTAAGCATGCAGGTACAGCAGGCAGTGAAGAAAGGCATGTTGGCCTTCATAACAAGAGGAATTGAGTATAGGAGCAAAGAGGTCCTTCTGCAGTTGTACAGGGCCCAAGTGAGACCACACCTGGACTATTGTTTGCAGTTTTGGCCTCCAAATTTGAGGAAGGACATTCTTGTTATTGAGGGTGTGCAGCCTAGGTTCACGAGGTCAATTCCTAGGTTTGCGGGACTATCATATGTAGATAGAATGGAGCGGCTGGGACTTGTATACTCTGGAATTTAGAAGGATGAGAGGATAGCTTATTAAAACATATAAGATTGTTAAGGGATTGGACACGCTAGAGGCAGGAAACATGTTCCCGATGTTGGGGATGTCCAGAACCAGGGGCCACATTTTAAGAATAAGGAATGGAGATTCATTTAGAACGGAGATGAGGAAAAACTTTTTCACCCAGAGAGTTGTGAATCTGTGGAATTCACTGCCTCAGAAGGCAGTGGAGGCCAATTCTCTGGATGCTTTCATGAAAGAGTTAGATGGAGCTCTTAAAGATAGCGGAGTCAGGGGATATGGTGAGAAGGCAGGAACGGGGTACTGATTGTTGATGATCAGCCATGATCACAGTGAATGGCAGTGCTAGCTCGAGGGGCCGAATGGCCTACTCCTGCACCTATTGTCTATTGTCTATTGTCTATTATTTTAGTGAAATAGAAAGCTGAATGGTTAGACAATGTTTCTGTTGTGATGACAGCTAATTCATCAATCAAACAAGAATAGTGACCACATCTGCTATTAGATTAGTGCACATCATTTATATGTAAGTATCTTTGAACTGTATTTTGTGAGGACATTTCTTGTACAATGCAGAAAAGAAGACTTAAGGCACTGGATCATCCATGATCCTATACAATGCAAAAACAGGCTCAAAGAGTTATATGGTCTACCCAATTTTGTTTCAGGTACTGGTGGTCCATTCAGACATGGTTCCATGGTGCACAAAAACTGTTCTGAGCCACATACTCCACTTGACCTCACAATTTTCTGGAACATAAAGCCGCAACATCTGTGCATGCGTCAAGAAATGCAAGTTGAATCAAAAATTAAGTTTACTTATTTCCCACATAAATTCAATGAGAATAACTCAAATGTTTGGGCAGTGGTAAGTGAATTTTATAAATGTAAGTTTATGTCATCCGAAAGGTCAAAATGCAGGGACTGCCTGTGTATTATTCCACTGGGCATTGCTGATCAGATGATTCTTGCTGCCTTGAATCATAAACATTGGCACATTGACTCAATAGAAGAAGTAGAAGCAAGGAACTGTAGATGCTGGTTTACCAAATAAAACACAAAAGTGCTGAGGTCTGAAGAAGGTTCCTGATCCAAAACATCACCTATCCATGTTCTCCCGCTGAGTTACTCCAGCACCTTGAGTCTTTTTTTGACTCAACAGAAGGTTTTGCATGAGAGAAAACACCAATCTGTTATAACTTCCCCACAGTCTGGTTACATATTCTTGCAGCAACATAAAAGGAACTAGAGAAGTTGCAGCCAGGTGGATATCACTGTTACTGGGCTTGCAGGTGGTTTAGTTTAGTTTAGTTTAGTCTAGGTTTGTTTAGTTTAGTTTAGAGATACAGCGTGGAAACAGGCCCTTCGTCCCACCGGGTCCGCACCAACCAGCGATCCCTGCACATCAACACTATCCCACACACATGTGGGACAATTTTTACATTTCCCAAGCCAATTAACCAACAAACCTATACGTCTTTGGAGTGTGGGAGGAAACTGAAGATCTTGTAGAAAACCACACGGTTATGGGGAGAATGAATGTACAAACTTCGTACAGACAGCACCTGGAGTCGGGATCGAACCCGGGTCTCTAATGCTGCAAGCGCTGTAAGGCAGCAACTCTACCGCTGAGCCAACCATTTGTTAATGGTGCTGGAGAATAACAAAGGACAAAGGACAAAGGACATTTATTGTCACATACACCAATTGGTGCAGTGAAATTTGAGTTACCATGCAGCACACAAATAAGATAAACACAACACTTTAGAATTTAACATAAAACATCTCCCCACAGCCGATCATCGTTTCCCACTGTGAGGGAAGGCAACAAAGTTCAGTCCTCTTCCTCTGTTCACCCGTGGTCGGGGCCTACTGAGGCCTCCGCAGTCACCACAACGGCGGCCCGATGTTTCAGGTCCTCGAACGGAAGAACACTCTCAGCGGCCAGGAGACTTTGAACTTTGTTTGTCCCAGAATCTTTTCTTTTTCCTCTGCTCTTAAGTCTCTCTTGATAATCCTGAATTGGGTAAAACCTGGCTGCTGTGATGATGGGAACTTCAGATCAAGTTGGATCATTCATTTGGCACTTCTGACATCCATTTAATACAGGCTGAATGTTACACGCAGAATGGACCTTTTGTTTCGAAGAACAAGACACCTGACAGTTTTAAACAACATAGGACCTTATTTTTTAGTTGCACCTTGAAACTTCAGAAGTAATTTATAATAGAACATAATATCAAAGATCATGGTAAATAATTAAATGACATTGAGAATCCAGTTCCGATTCTCAATGTGTAGGAAGGAATTGCAGATGCTAGTTAAAAACGAAGATAGACACAAAAAGCTGGAGTAACTCAGCGGGACAGGCAGGATAAAAGGAATGGGTAACGTTTTGGGTCGAGACCCTTCTTCAGATCTGAGCTGATTTTCTGATTCTTAATCATTAACTTGAGTTAGATAGATGCTTATTGGGTGAAATTGCTAATTAAACTACAATCTTGCTGGATAAATTTTACTTTTTGTAACCCTGGCACACAGAACTCCATTGGTATTTTGACTGGATTAAATGGAAAATCCTGCAGGGGATTAACACTTGCATTCCTAATGCAAATTCCTAGCATAAAATGTCAGCATTGAAATGTCAAAGGCAAAAGATTTATAGGGATTTACTGAAACCACATCCCATTACCCTGATTCAAGCTTAGAATTGCCAAGGAAGATCTCCTGTTCCACAGCTATTTGGCTCCAGACGTGTAAATGTGGCTTCAATAGTTATAAGCGGCCTTCTCTCCACTGATTCTGCTGATGGTGTGACAATAGGTCACGGCTCTGTAGAAATTGTCAGCCAGACATTCATTTGGTATTTTTCATGCCTCGATCAATAAAAAGGTCATACTGTAGCTTCCAATCCAGTTCCAAAACTATATATAACCTGTCTGATTCTTCAATGAGTGCTCAGGGCGATCCACCTAATATCCTGAATGAAATATCACAACGTAACTGAACATAGCTGAACACCAGCAGAAGTAAAAAACAAACTTGCTGCCAATTTCTTCATGTTGTTTATGTGACCTCACTTTGCACTAATTGACGGCAGCAATTTCTGAAGTACCACAGTGACTATCAATTAAAAGCTTTTCACCTTCAGTTGTGTGTTGTGAAGTCTTGAACATCAATTCCAGTGTAAATACAAGAACATATATCTCCACCAGATAAATCATTGTGCCAGAGGAGATTGCAGTTCAAACATGAGGCTTGTGAGATGTTAGAATGTGAGATGTATATGGCTAGGTTATGTTCTGGAGGGGAAGCAAGTAACGTGCCTGGTTTTCCTATACAGAAGGTCTGGGAAAACACAACTTGGCCACTTCCTCCCTGAAGTCCAGATAACTCTCTGGTGGCATGTATGCCCTTTAGACTGCACAACATTATTCTTCACTCACCTATTTCAAACAGCTGCCATAGGGTGCAATTGGAACTGTGGAGCTATTTTTATATATATATATATATATATATATATATATATATATATATATATATATATGTATATTAGCTCTTTCGTTTGCTGCATACCCTGGAATGCTCTTTGATGTAAAGACTGTTATACTCGCAACCATTCTGAAAGAGTTCCTCAGAACAAAAACACATTGCGCTAGAATTCTCTGATAAAATAGGTGTTATTAAATCTGAGCTGTGTGGGAAACCGATGCATGCTGAATTGTTTAGGCACTTATTTGTCCTTGAATTTTGAGCAGCTGGAGACAGAGCTCTTCAGTAATTGAGGTTAAGACTCCATGTCTTAAAGGCACATGATGACTAAACCACGGAGCTGGTGAAAGTTCTTCTGGAGAACTGTGAAGAAATAGGTGTAAGGTGTCCAGCTGGACAGTGAGTTGATACCGAGATGTATGGATACCGCGCTCAATATTTTTATTGAGCTGATGAAGAAGACCTACATGGTTAGATGCCTCTAAGCAGATGACAATGCCTTTATCCTTTGTGTGCTGTACAAACAAGTGTAAATATTACGAACTTGTGAGTGGTCCACTTACCCATGTTTCGGAAGTGCCAGACCCACCTTGTTGAGTAGGACTGATAGGGTGCGTGGAACCTCTGCCCAGCTGTCATGCTATCACCAGCTTCAGTGAACCACTTACTGCTGATGAAGGCATGGGGTGCGTAAGCTTTGCCCGCCTTTGGTCTTGATTGGTCCAACAGCTTGTGCTTCGTCCCAGTTTTTGCTGTTGAATAGACCATACCTGAATAGTAGATTCGGCGGCTGGCTCTCATATTCCCCTGATAGCGCTGTTCACTGCGGGCACACATGTACTCCGGTATGTTCCACGGACATCTTTAGAATCTGAAGTCAGCTACCTCTGACCTTTCGCACTCCCCTCCTTAGAGAGGGCGATTCGTAGGCAGCCCTAAACAGCTGGGATACCTGCGCTGATACGGCCACCAGGATGGAACATTCTGTTGGGATGGCAAACTTTGTTGTCAGGAATTGATACCTCTGACACGTGCCCTTCATCCCTTGGGGTATGCTCCACGGCTATACCCTTAGACTCGGCGTCAGAATTACACTGACCCGGCATGCTCACCTCTTCAAAGAGGGAGACATTAAGCAGCCCTTTCCCAGGTGCTGCTGGCACGGCCTCTTGTCCAGGCCGGCGCTGTCACACATTAAGCAGACCTGTCCCAGGCTCTGCTGGCGCGGGCTCTCCCGTAGGCCGGCGCTGTGACAGATTCGGCGTCAGTAGTATGCTGAGCCGTGATGGTCTCCCCCTCCAACAGGGAGACATTAAGCAGCTCTGTCCCAGGTGCTGCTGGCGCGGCCTGTCCCATAGGCCCGCGCTGGTGCCTGTGAAAAGTTAAAACTAACAACAGAAAGCATACAAAATACATACTTTTTCCCCGGAAGGGAATCCTTGCAGCCCGACTCGTCCGAGCTCCATAGGGCTGTTTAATTCTATCGGTGATTTCACCCCATGCCTGGGGACCACCGAACGACGATATGTCTGTGAGCCACTGACCGCACTGTCAGCGACTCTGGCGGTAACACCGCCTTTCTGCTTGATTTGCCCGTCCCCTGGAACACAGCAGGCTGGAAACCACTGTGTCAGTGGCTGGTAACGCGAAACCCGACATCAGCCGACTATCCGCTTCCGCGGTCGGAACCGGGGTCTCCCCACAGCCCATAGCCGGTTCACTCGCCGGACTTCGTCACAAATCCAGCAGGATACCTCTGTGAAGAGAGGTTCCTGCATGGACATCAAACCTGATAAGTAATAAAAACGTACCTGAAGTTTTAAACTTACCGCCTGCAGGAGCGATGTCCTGGCAGTCCGGTGCTTCGCAATGCGAACGACGATATGACATGCATGCGCACTGGCGGGGCTTCTTCACGGAATCACTCACGTGACTCCGAAGTAAAATTGTTTATGAAGATTGCAAAGTGATTTATGTTTATCCAAAAACTGGCCTTCAATTTAACTAAGCAGATTGTAAAAGTATGCAGTGTGAGCAGACTATGAAAGATTGGGAAATCACGTTAATGGTCAGACAACGGACAAGCAATGGCTGACATTTAAGGAATTAATGCGCAGTTTACAACAACATTTTATTATTTTCAGCTATAATATCCAATAGGAGAAATTATTCAACCATTGCAAATAAAATATAGTATTAGATAGTTTTATGAGATCAAGGCTGATGCTAAAAGAACAATAACACTGAAAATGAGGTAAATTTTGAAGTTGGCATGGTATCGGCAGGGTGGCAGGGTGGCAGGGTGGCAGGGTGGTGCAGCAGTAGAGTTGCTGCCTTACATCACCAGAGACCCAGATTCGATCCTGGCTACGGGTCCTTGTCTCAAGTTCAAGTTAACATTTATTTGTCACATGCACCATAAGGTGCAGTGAAATGTAATTTACATGCAGCGTTACAATTAAAAAAGGACACAATACACAACATGATTCAACACAGACATCCACCACAGCATTCTTCACTGTGGTGGAGTGTAATACAGTTCATACAGTCCTCCTCCTCCTCCTCCTCCCTTGTTCACCCGTGGTCGGGGCCCTGACCCTCCGTAGTCGCCCTCTGGTTGGGATGGTCGGAACGCCGACATCGGGACAGGTCGAGCACACCCCACGGCCCAGAGCTCCCAAATCGGCCACCTCCTTACCGGAGACCGCAGCTTCAAGATGTTGTAGGCCACAGGCCGGCGGTTGGAGCTCTTCTCCTCTTCTTGTCTGTATGGAGTTTGTACGTTCTCCCCGTGACCTGCGTGGGTTTTCTCCAAGATCTTCGCTTTCCTCCCACACTCCAAAGATGTACAGGTTTGTAGGTTAATTGGCTTAGTATAAATGTAAAATTGTTCCTAGTGTGTGTAGGGTAGTGTTAATGTGTGGGGATCGCTGGTCGGCGCAGACTCGCTGTATCTCTAAACTAAACTAAACTAAGTCAGCAAAGGTTCAAGTAATTAATAAGAAAAGGAAAATAATTCAGAGATACAGTCAAATCTTCTACAGATATCTTAAAATAAAGCAAAGTAAAAATTAATGCTGATGCCTTGCAGATTAAGACAGGAGAAATTCTATTGGGAAATAAAGAAACGCAGATAAATTAAACTGTATGTTGCCTTTATCTGAATGGAAGAAGGTGCAAAAAAAAAGACCTAGAAACTGAGGAGCAGGTCCAGCATGACTGAGCAACTAAAAGTATCTGTAGTTGTAAAAGATTTATTGGGCTGAAAGCCTATAAATCTCCAGTACCTGCTGTCCTGCATGCCAAAGTTTTGAAAAGTGATGCTACAGATAATGCATTCACTATCTGCCATCTTGCAAAATACCATAGATTCCAGGATATTTTCCACAGATTATAAACAAAGAGGACACGATTATTTAAGAAGACAGAGAGCAAGATAACAGGAACAATGGACCAGTTATTCTGATAACAATCGCAGGAAGAATGCTCAAATTTATTATTAAAAAAGTGTTAATAGTTCATTTCGGAAATAATAATGAGATTAGGCAAAATCATCATGAATTTATGAAAGGGAGACCGTCTTTACTAACATTCAAACCAACAGAATAGATAAAGAGTTTAAGAAGGAACTGCAGATGCTGAAAAATCGAAGGTAGACAAAAATGCTGGGAAACTCAGCGGGTAAGGCAGCATCTATGGAGCGAAGGAAATAGGCAACGTTCCGGGTCGAAATCATTCTTCAGACTGATGTAAGGGTGGGGGGGAGTGTGGGAAGAAGAAAGGAAAAGGAGGAGCCAGTGGGCTGAGGGAGAGCTGAGAAGGGGAAGAGAAAGTAGGGATTATCCGAAATTAGAGAAGTCAATGTTACTGACTCCCATGGCTATCTGGACTACACTTCTTCCCACCCTGCTTCCTGTAAGGACTCCATCCCCTACTCCCAATTCCTCCGTCTACGCCGCATATGCACCCAGGATGAGGTGTTCCACACCAGGGCATCGGAGATGTCCTAATTCTTCAGGGAACGGGGGTTCCCCTCTTCTACTATAGATGAGGCTCTCACCAGGGTCTCTTCTATACCCCATGACTCTACTCTCACATCCCCATCCTCCCACTCGTAACAAGGGCAGAGTCCCCCTTGTCCAAATAATTCTCCGGCATGATCCCACCACTGGCCACATCTTCCCATATCCTCCCCTGTCTGCTTTCCGCAGAGACCGCTCCCTCCGTAACTCCCTGGTCAATTCGTCCCTTCCCACCCGAACCACCCCCTCTCCGAGCACTTTCCCTTGCAACCGCAAGAAATGCTACACTTGTCACTTTACCTCCCCCCTTGACTCCATTCAAGGACCCAAGCAGTCTTTCCAGGTGCGGCAGAGGTTCACCTGCACCTCCTCCAACCTCATCTATTGCATCCGCTGCTCTAGGTGTCAGCTGCTCTACATCGGTGAGACCAAGCGTAGGCTTGGCGATCGCTTCGCCGAACACCTCCGCTCGGTTCGCAATAAACAACCTGATCTTCCGGTGGCTCAGCACTTCAACTCCCCCTCCCATTCCGAATCCGACCTTTCTATCCTGGGCCTCCTCCATGGCCAGAGTGAGGACCATCGTAAATTGGAGGAGCAGCACCTCATATTTTGCTTGGGCAGTCTGCACCTCAGCGGTATGAACATTGACCTCTAATTTCAGGTAGTCCCTACTTTCTCCTCCCCTTCTCAGCTCCCCATCAGCCCACTGGCTCCTCCACTTCCTTTCTTCTTCCTGCCCCCCCCCCTCCCTCACATCAGTCTGAAGAAGGGTTTCGACCCGAAACATTGCCTATATCCTTCGCTCCATAGATGCTGCCTCACCCGCTGAGAATAGATAAAGATGTGTTATTTTTTAATTTTCAGAAGGCCTTTGAGTAAGTGCCACCAAAAAGATTGCATGGGATGGAGGAAAGGGATAATATATTAGTTTGCATTAAAGATTGCTTAATGGGCAACTAACAGTTAAAAGAGCTCAAAATTAAAATGCTGGAGGAACTCAGCAGGTCATGCAGAATCTGTCTGGAGAATGGATAGACAACGTTTTGGGTCGGGGCCCTTCTTCAGACTCAAGAAGCAGGAACCCAAACCAAAACGTGATCTGTCCATTCTCCACACATATGCTACCTTACCTGCTGATTTCCACCACCAAGTATAGATGAATGGTTTTCAGGTGGGGGGCTGTACTTACTGGGCTATCAGAAAGATTTGTGTTGGGTCCCAACTGTTCACAATCTAATTGAACCATAATATATCTAAGCTCATTAAGGATATGAAGGTGGATAACAGTGTGACTTGTGATGGTGATATATAGATAATTCGAGGCAATATCAGCTGAGTGAATTGGTGAGGAAATGGTGGATTGGCCTCCGCAGTTGCCTTTACGGATGCCCGATGTTCCAGGCCGTTCTCGCCGGATGATGGTGTCCGGCATCGGGAGAATCCTCACAGCGGCTTGGGATACCTGGAACAGCTGCTTACTTACCGGAGACCGCGGCTTCCGAAGCCAACAGGCCGCGCTGGATGGAGCTCCACCACTGGTGATCTCGGCGAGAGATCCCAGGGCCCCGTTGTAAAGTTCAGCGCCACCGCCCGCACCTGGCCGCTCCACAGACCCGCAGCTCCGCGATGTTTTTATCGGCGGTTCCAGCGCGGCGACCCGGGCAAGGCATCGCCCGCTCCACGATAGCGCTCCAGCGCTGTGCCGCCGCTGAAGCCGAGGTTCTGGCCGGTCCCGACAGGAAACACCGCTCCAGGCCCGCTGGTAGGCCGCGAGGACGGGTCGAAGGTGCTGCCCGGAGAAAAGGTGCCTCTCCGAACAGGTAGGGACCCTGAAAAACAGTTTCCCCCTTCCCCCTCCCCCCCCCCCCAACCCCCGCACATAAAAAAGACTAGAGCTTCAGAAACAAAACACTTTAACACACTAAATTTTTTTTAAAAAGGTGAAAAAACGGACAGCTGCAGGCTGGGCAGCCATACCCACACAGGACGGCGCCCTGTAGAGTACATGGTATTGGGGGTAGGGTATTGACATGGATAGAAAATTAGTTGGCAGACAGGAAACAAAGAGTAGGGATTAACGCGTCCCTTTCAGAATGGCAGGCAGTGACTGGTGGGGTGGCGCAAGGCTCAGTGCTGGGACCGCAGCTATTTACAATATACATTAATGATTTAGATGAAGGAATTAAAAGTAACATTAGCAAATTTGCAGATGACACAAAGCTGGTGGCAGTGTGAGCTGTAAAGAGGATGCTCTGAGAATGCAGGTTGACTTGGACAGGTTGGGTGAGTGGGCAGATGCGTGGCAAGAATGGGAAGGCAGATTATTATCTGAATGGTGTCTGGTTAGGAAAAGGGGAAGTACAACGAGACCTGGGTACATCTGTCACTGAAAGTAAGTATGCAGGTATAAAAGGCAGTGATGAAAGCTAATGGCATGTTGGCCATAACAAGAGGAGTTGATCATAGGAGCAAAGAGGTCCTTCTGCAGTTGTACATGGCCCTGTTGAGACCACACCTGGAGTATTGTGTGCAGTTTTGGTCCCCTAATTTGAGGAAGGACATTCTTGCTATTGAGGGAGTGCAGCGTTATTTCACTAGGTTAATTCATATGATGAAAGAATGGAGCGACTGGGCTTATATTCAATGGAATTTAGAAGGATGAGAGGGAATCTTATAGAAACATATAAAGTTATTAAGGGATTGGACACATTAGATGCAGGAAACATGTTCCCGATGTTGGGGGAGTCCAGAACCAGGGGCCACAGTTTAAGAATAAGGGGTAGGCCATTTAGAACTGAGATGAGGAAAATTGTGAATTTGTGGAATTCTCTGCCTCAGAAGGCAGTTGAGGCCAATTCACTGGATGCATTCCAAAGAGAGCTAGATAGAGCTGTTAGGGCTAGTGGAATCAAAGGGTATGGGGAGAAGGCAGGAATGGAGTACTGATTGTGGATGATCAGCCATGATCATATTGAATGGCAGTGCTGGCTCGAAGGGCCGAATGGCCTACCACTGCACCTATTGTCTATGTATCTATGTATCTGTGAGGTCATCAACTTTGATAGAATAAAAGAAAAGCAAAATATTATTTTTAAGTGATGAAAGATTGAAAGATGTTGATCTTAAAACTGTCTCTATGCTTTCGAGAGTTAGAAGAATTAAATGTTATCTCATTGAATGTTCCAAATTCTGACTACCATGATGCAGGGAAACATTTCCCTTAGCTGGAATATCTATTATTGGAGATCACTGTTTCAAAATACAATCGTATTTATTCAGAACAGGGATAAGAAGAAACTCCTTCACCTGGAGCTAATTGACTTTGGCATTTACTATCCAAGGTGAGCATGGACGCTTAATACTTGCAAATGTGCAAGACAAATATACTTGAATATAAAGGAATTTACTCAATATGGGGTCAGTGCAATAAAGTAACAATGGGATACAATGGGTCTTTGTCCTGTCTTTAGACATTGGACTTTAGAGATACAGCATGGATTCTGTAGAGATTCAGCCCAACATGTCCGTGCCAACCAGCAATCACCCATACACTAGCTCTTTCCTACACACTAGGGCCATTTTACAGAAGCCAATTAACCTACACACTTGCATATCTTTGGAGTGTTGGAAGAAACCGGAGAAAACCCACACAGTCACGGGGTGAACGTACAAGCTCCGTACCAACAGCACCCAAAGTCAGAATCGAAGCAAGTCTCTGGTTGTGTTAGACAGCATCTCGACCGTTGCGCCACAAGTGTCAAGAGTGTTAACTTGTCATATGCACCGAGACAGAAACAATTAAATTCTTCATAGGTGTGGCTTTACTTGCAAATCAATTTTAATTTCACAATAAATAAATGTATAACAAATTGTGAGTTATTCTGGGTAAATCAGACAGTGATAGTGCCAATGTGTGCAGTACTACCATAGGAGCGCAAGGTCTTTAGTAGTTTGGTACTGAAGTTAAGGTTGTGCAGAGTTGTTCAAGAGCTTGATGGTTGATGGGAAGAAGTAATTCTTGAACCTGGAGATCATGGTTCTCAAGCTCCTGCATCCTTGTGATTGAGGCAGTGTAGCGTAGGTTCACGAGATTGATCCCTGGGATGGCGGGACTCTCATATGAGGAAAGATTGAAAAGACTAGGCTTGTATTCGCTGGAGTTTAGAAGGATGAGGGGGTATCTTATAGAAATAAAAAATTATAAAAGGACTGGACAAGCTAGATGCAGGAATTTTTTTTCCAATGTTGGTCGAGTCCAGAACCAGGGGCCACAGTCTTAGAATAAAGGGGAGGCCATTTAAGACTGAGGTGAGAAAAAACGTTTTCACGCAGAGAGTTGTGAATTTGTGGAATTCCCTGCCACAGAGGGCAGTGGAGGCCAAGTCACTGGATGGATTTAAGAGAGAATAGTAAGATTAAACGAGAACTTACCTAAGTTTGAAGTTGGATCTTTATTTTATGAGGAGTTACGTAGGTGATTACGTGAAGAAGCCCGTCAGTACGCCTGCGCGTCAATCTTCAAAGCAGCAGTGTGAAATCACAAAAAACAAGAACCGAAGTAATATAGTCTCATACTAAAACGAGTAATACAAGAACTTCCATCTGACCTTTATGATAGAGGGTAGGGTCGTGGCGGGCACGTAATCACCTACGTAACTCCTCATAAAATAAAGATCAAACTTCAAACTTAGGTAAGTTCTCGTTTAATCTTACTATTTTACTTCGGAGTCACGTGAGTGACTACGTGAAGATTTTAAAGCTTTGTGATTTCATGCCGTGGATCAATCCCGGCTTCTCACTGCATAGATTGACTCGGAACGAGAATAATCAATCATGCATTCATAATAACATTTGTACCACAAATGCAGTAATTCATTTCAAGAATGAAATGAATCAGATCCCCTTTAAACCAGAGGAATTTACACAGAACTTAAAATAGTTTCTGCAAACAACCCCGCATTAACAATAGGCCGATGGTAAAAATGTTGAAACATCAACTCATTGGACCACCCGGCGGCTGCGAGGATATGGTCGACGGGGCCGTCTTTTGCCCTGGCCGCCAACATTTCTGCTGCCCTAGTCGAGTGAGACGTAAAAACATAAGTGTTAATACCAGCAGCTGTTAAGAATTCTTTTATCCATCTGGAAATAGTCTGTATTGAAACTCTCTTGTGTGGTTTCTTGTGTGTGATCAAAAACCCAGTTTCCGTATTCTCAAATTCTTTGTGACCTCAATGTATTGTAATAAATATGTCTTAATACAAAGACATGGATCATTTGGATATGCTGCCAGCATAATTTTAAATCCTGTCACACCTGGCCTAATTTGCTTTATTAGGTCATAGATATAGAATGTAACCTTGTCTTCAGTTACTTCCATACTATCTATTTGTAATTTTCCAAGTGTTTGCACTCGTTGTGCTGTCACTCATGCCATAAACATGAATACTTTCATACTGAGCTTGACCAAAGGTAAAGACACACTTGATAACCATCACGAAGTAGTTTCAGTACCACACTTACATCCCAGATTGTCACATACCTAGGTTTCGGTGGTTTGGAATTAAAGATTCCTTTCATTAGTCTGGAAACAATTGGGTGTGACCCAATTGAGTTTCTTTCTGAATCCAGAACCAAATATGAGGACAATGCACTTCTGGCTGAATTAATTGCATTACAACTCAGACCTTCATCATATTAAAGTTTTGACAGAAATTCTAAACATTTGAAATATCTGCAGTACTTTATTGCACATTCTTTTGTACCCAGAACTTTTCCCATTTCTTAATATAAGAAAGGTACTGTTTTTGAGTGCTCTTCCTCCAGGCTGCCGTAAGCATGTCCACAGTATGCTCAGACAGTCCTCGTCCCAGAAAAGGCATTCTTAAAACCTGCAAATCAACAAATCCAAACGATCATATAATGGATGTTGTTCCCCTGTACAGGGAGCAGCAATAAATTACTCTTTTTTGGGACTTTCATCAACATTTGTGTTGTTAATTCTAATATCAACGGATACCATGGCTGTGTAGGCCAATCTGGTACTACCAATACCCTTGAAGCAGCATCTTGCCTGATTTTAAGCAAACATTGGCTTATGAGGCAGAAAGGTGGAAATATATATGAAAACATACCACCCCAATGTAGCGAGAAAGCATCAATCGCCACTGCTCCTGGATCTGGTTTCCATGAGACATATCTCGATAGCTGATGATTCAAGTCGATGTCGGTCATTCCAAATCTGATGACTATATCATTGAATACCTCTTGATTCAACATCCATTCTTTATTATCATGGAACTTTTCGTGACTTGGTGTCTGCTATCGTTCATTCTACCTGGTAGATAGATAGCTGAAATCCAAATGTTCTTTTCAATACACCAAGCCCAAAGTTGATTAACCATTTTGTCACAAGACACCGACTTAATTCCATATCATTAATATAAACAACTACTGTTGTGTTATCAATTTGAACTTGAACATGCTTATTAGTTGTGTTAGAACAATAAGCTTGGAGCCCATAGAAACATCCTAGAAGCTCCAAATAGTTAATTCCCCATGTCTGCAGTAACAATGACTCTTCCTGATTCCATCTGCCTCCTCAGCTAGACGTTAAGTCAGTTGCACCCCATCCTGGTGCACTGGCATCAGTTTGTAATATCATGGAAGGTTGTTCAATCAGCACTTTGCTGGAACTGCTTGAGACATGTAGAATCCACCACTGCAGACCAGAAACAGCATTTGTTGTTAGTTGCATGGTTCTATCAAAATGACCAACATGCATTCTCGGTGCCTTTCTTTAAGTCTCTGCAGCTGTTGATAATGTAATGGTCCAAATTGGACTGCTGGGAATGCTGCTACTAATTTTCCCAGTACACGAGCCACCTGTCTAATTGAAGGTTTTTGCTCGTTTAGGAGATTACTGCAATCTTTAATCAAATCCACCCTTTTCCCTGGGCAAAGTGATATTCATTTGGACTGAATCAATTGTGAACCCCAAATCATTAATAGAGGTACATGGTGTTAACCTAGATTTCTGTGGATGAATTAGAAACCCCAACTTTTCAAAAGTTGATTTCACAACTGCAACAGATACTTCTGTTGACTGTTTTGTCTTTCCTATAATCAAGACATCATCCAAATATGCCATTAGTACATGCCCCTGGCTACTCAGCAAGCCCAGAATTGGTTTTAACAATTTTTGTGAATATTCTGAGTGCAGATATTAACCCATTAGGCAGAGCTTTGAACTGCCACAACTGGTTCATCCATTTAAATTTAAGATACTTCCTATCTTGTGAATGAACAGACACTGAATAATATGCATCTTTCAAGTCTATAGTTGCCATATAACATGCTTCTGAAATAAGCTGTTTGGCAGTCACAAATGTTTCCATTTTAAAATGTCTAAATTGCACAAAAGGATTCAGATTTATCAAATCTACAAGAATCCTACATCCTCCATCCTTTTTTGATCGAGGGAATATTTTTGACACAAATTGGTGACTTTGGTAGACTGATTTTTCAATAACCCCTTTTTTTATATAGGGTTTCAATTGCAACCTGAACCTCCATCACTTCTTTTTGTACAAAGTGCAGAGTTCGGCTAGGAACATGCTGAACAGGCAAATCATAATTTGGATTGAATTCAATTCGAAATCCTTGTATATTATTCAGGATTACCACATCTGAAGTAATTTTCTTCCAATTATTATAGAAGAAATGTAACCTGCCTCCAACTTTTGGACTTAATCCAGTTAGTATGTTCCCATGAGAACCAGGTCCACCTACCTCTTGAGTCATTTCAGTACCCTGAGATTCCTGGGTTCTCCCGGAAGCACGCCCACTGGTTCTTGCTCCCGCTGCAGGCCGCCAACTACGTCCCTGCGTTGATGAGCGACTTGGTCCAGGATCCGTATGACGTCTGAAAGGATACTTCCTCTTTACAGACTTCACAACCATTGATGTCTTCATCAATCCTGTTTTCGCTTCATCTTCCAACTCTTTAATACGTCACCCGAGATCTCTCCAAAGAGTAAGTTGGGTAATTTGTATATTACTTGGTTTGCAGAGTGCTGCGAATTTCGGATTCATAGTAGACCGTATAGCACTTCTCGAAGTGGGTGCTGCATAGCAACCCCAGTGCTTGCTGATGCAACTTCGTCATCTTTTGGTTGTTAGCTGCTATTCTGGTAAAAGCAGTTATTCCAGAACCCAGCAGCTTTAATATTCTCTGCAACTGATTCCAGATACTCTTGCAGTCTCATCCATTTCATGCTGTTCCAGCTAATGGTAAACCAAGTAATTTATTAAGGAGGCCAGTTCTTCCTAATGGCTCTCCTGACCCTGACGGGGCAGCGAATCCTACTACCAGGGTTGGAACATCTGGCAGCTGCCTTTCATCGGCTTGTACAGCCTCACCGTCAGAGTCGGGGTCTGAAATCTCATGACCCGTAGCACGCTCCTCATTCCTGAGGGTGCATTCCATCAGCCCTGAGCCAGGTGCTGTTAAGCTGCTCCTGCAGCTTGGATTACAGTACACTCCTTCCTGAGTGAACTTTTGCTCCAACAACCTATGAAAAAGGCTTCTATTTGGGCAATACGCTCGAAAGCAGTATCTAGCCCTGTACCAGGAGCTGTTTGAGCTATTTCCAGCAGCTTGGCTTTCAGAACACTCCTCACTGAGTGAACGTTGCTCCAACAGCCTGTGTAAAAGGCTTTCTATTTGGGCAATACGCTCTAAAGCAGTATCTAGCCCTGGAGCTTCTTCATTGCCTGGGACTCCCTCCGTTGGGATTTGAACTTTGTCTTTTGCCCGACAGGCACTGACTGTGTTTTCACCAGCCCCAGGTCCACAGTCGCTATGCTCACCGCTGGCGACTGTACCGGGGTTTAGAGGCGGTTGGTCTCTAACCGCGGACTCCCGACTTTCCCGACTTCTGTCGGCTATGTCGCTCGCCTCTTCCCCCTGTCCGTTTTTTCCCATGGCGTCTGTGGAAAAAATCGCCATAGACCCACAGTAAACGGACCTGGAAAACCTGTAAAAAAGTTTTTACTTACCTTGTAGTTGAAAAACTACAAACCACTCGAGGAGCACTGCTCCTCACGTCCGTTTGCGTCAAGGCGTCTGACGTAATGACGCGCAGGCGCACTGACGGGCTTCTTCACGTAGTCACTCACGTGACTCCGAAGTAAAATTAAGCTCTAGGGGCTAGTGGAGTCAAGGGATATGGGGAGAAGGCAGGCACGGGTTATTGATTGGGGACGATCAGCCATGATCACAATGAATGGCGGTGCTGGCTCGAAGGGCAGAATGGCCTCCTCATGCACCTATTTTCTATGTTTCTATGTTTCTTCCTGAAGGAAGCAGCAAGATGTGGCCAGGATGATGTGGGTCTTTGATGATATTCACTGCCTTTTTGAATCAGTACTTCCTGTAGAACACATCAGTGATGGGGAGTTCAGTACCCGTGACGGACTGGGCAATGTCCACACTTTCCACAGCCTCCTTCGTGTTGAAGCAGGCTCGCCAGGCCAAGTGGCTTCTGTTTCTATTTCATTGTTTTTTTATGACAGCAAGAACCTGGGGGAAAGCTGTGAAAACCTAATGGACCACCCATGTGGGCAAGGTTGATCTCTGACCCCTCAAGCTCTATCATTTCAAACACAGCTCCACAGCACAGCTACAAGTCTCACAAACCTCCAATATGCAGAGCTCACAACTCAGAGTTCACTGCATGTACACACACACACACGCAACTTTGTCGTGTAGGATAGGTTTGCAAGACGTTGCTCTCTATTTGAGCAGAAGTAAGGGGTGTTACTCAAAGTTTCAATGATAAGCAGTGGTGCAGTACTTTTCCCAGAGCATTACTTCAACTGGAGTCAATGGTATGTGGGTAAAGGTACACATTAATCTAACCTGCCCTTTCACCTCTCTCTGCATACCACTGAATGGATTGCCAAACCATACTCATGGGTCTACTGGGCACATCTCTGACAATGGCCTAACCTCATCACAATCAAACTTTTATTTCACATATCATCAGTGATTCTAAGGAGACAGCATTGATCTTTTACCAACCATGTCCAAAGCAAGACAGCTCTATCTAGTGGCAGAAGAAGCACATGTGGAGGACATTACATCGCTGTAACTATCTTCACTGAGCATCATAAGAACAGGTCCTTTATGTGTTGGCCTCTTCGTCATCAGTCCATTGTATGTAGACTGACCAGAATGCTTATTTATACTTATCCCACTTGTATGTTTAGTTACATATCCCTCTCTGCCTTGCTCATTCAAGTACCTGTCAAGAAGCCTCTTATTGTTGATACTGTCCCTGTCTACCCATTTCTTCTGCAGCTATTTGTGTGGAAGATTTATCGCTCAGATCTCTCCTCCCTCTCACCTTAAACCTATCTCCACTTGTTTTAGAAACTCCTACTGTGGGAAACAGAACCAGCGATCTACTCTACCTATGTGTCTCCTAATTCTATATAACTCCATCATGTCATTTCTCATCCTCCAGGGCCTGTTTCCACCCTGTATCTCTAATGTCTAAAGTCTAAAAAAGCTTACAAGCCAACATTATGAACATTGAACTCCAATTTTAGGTAACTACATAACCCCCCACCCCACCCTTCTTTCCCCACATAGACCTCTCCCTATTCTCCCCACCCCCCTCACCACCCTCTTCCCTACTGACTCTCACCTATATCCCCTCCCCGTCCACCAACATTCCTTCATCTAGCTTCACAATTTGTGACTCTTCAATCCTTTTGTCACAAACCTTCTGTCTTTTCACTCTCGCCTTTGTCCAAGCATCTGGCTGTCATAAAACCCTCCTTACCATATCAACCTATTACCTTCCAGACTTTGTCCTGCCGCTCCTCTCTTCCAGCTTTCTTCCCCCATCCCTCACCACATTCAGTCTGAAGAAGGAACCCAAATTGAAATGTTACCTGTCCATGTTTTCCAGCGATGCAGCCCAACTTGCTGAGTTACTCCAACATGTTGTGACTTTTTTTTGTAAAACAGCACCTGCAGTTCCTTGTTTCTGAAGATGTCAGTAACATGGTGTCAGGGCAATAACCTCTCCTTCAATGTCAGCAAGATGAAGAATCAACTTCAGGAAGATGGTGGAGAATGCCCCAATCAGCATCAATGGTGTCAAAATGGAAACAGTTGAGAGCTTTAATATTACCATCTGTCATGGATAAACACAACAGCCCAGAATGCACACCAATGCCTCTACTTCCTGAGGAGACTGATAACATTTGCCGTGTCTCCAAACACTCTTCCAAACTTCTGCGGACGCATACTGTTGGGTTGCATCACAACTTGGTTTTGGAACAGCTCTACCCCAAACCACAAGAAATTGCAGAGAATGGAGTTGTAGCTCAGTCTATCACACAGACCAGACCTGTCACCATTGTCTCAATTTATATTTCATGCTCCTTCTAAAAAGCAACCAACATAATCAAAGACATCCTACCCCAGTCATTCCTTCTTCTCTCTGCTCCTGTCTGCCAGAAGGTACGGAAGCTTGAATAGCTTCTTCCCCTCTTTTATTGGACTTCTGAAGGTCATTCCATAACCTAGGGTGCTGTCCAATTCGCCTCTTACCCATTGTGGACATTAGACCTTTTTTTTGGAACTGATGTGTGACACGGTACCTGGATGTGGCGTCAAAGGAAGAGAAGCCGAAGCAAAGAAGTGGAAGCCAAATAACCGAAAGGAAACAAAGCCGAAAAGCCAACTAACTGAAAGGGTGGCACCCCTACAAGCCAACTCACCGAAAGGGTGGCACCCCTACAAGCCAACTCACCGAAAGGGTGGCACCCCTACAAGCCAACTCACTGAAAGGGTGGCACCCTTACAAGCCAACTCACCGAAAGGGTGGCACCCCTACAAGCCAACTCACTGAAAGGGTGGCACCCCTACAAGCCAACTCACCGAAAGGGTGGCACCCCTACAAGCCAACTCACTGAAAGGGTGGCGCCCCTACAAGCCAAATCACCGAAAGGGTGGCACCCCTACAAGCCAACTCACTGAAAGGGTGGCACCCCTACAAGCCAACTCACCAAAAGGGTGGCACCCCTACAAGCCAACTCACTGAAAGGGTGGCACCCCTACAAGCCAAATCACCGAAAGGGTGGCACCCCTACAAGCCAACTCACCGGAAGGGTGGCACCCCTACAAGCCAACTCACCGAAAGGGTGGCACCCCTACAAGCCAACTCACCGAAAGGGTGGCACCCCTACAAGCCAAATCACCGAAAGGGCGCTCTGCAGAAATGCCAGCATACCGAAAGGCTGGGTCACCTACAAGCCAACTCACCGAATGGCCGCTCTGCTGAAAAGCCAAATAACGGACATGACGTCGCCGGAGGGGCGGGACTTGTCAGCGATTGGTCCTGACCCCCGTGTCCATCACATCACTGGCCGGTGGAGATGGGAGGGTTGGGGTCAGTTTCCCACACAAGCCATGGGTGACTGAGCAATCTGAACCCGAGCACCAAGTTGTAAGCGACCGAAGGAGCGCATCCCTCGGGACAGCCCCCACGCTCCCACGGCCACGGCCGCCCTCCGCCCCGTCTCATCCGTGCGGCCGCACTGTGACGGGCTGTGGGTCGGCAGCTCCAGGTGGAGCAGAGGTGTGGGACAGGCTGGTCCCTCCGCCCACCCAGAGTCACTGACCGGGATGCACCGCCATCGGACCCCAACACCCACACCAGGGTGATTCACCCCCCCAACTCCCGGACCCCAACCCACACCGAGTGATTCATCGCCACCCCGGCTGCAGGAACAGAGACGCCTCGGGGCATGGGCAGCCACAGTAAATCGCTTTTAAAACATGGGGCGGGGGGGATGCACAAATTCCCTGGCGGGCCGATGACAAGTGTGCATGACAACAAACTATTTTATCACCTCCCACTCCCCCCCCCCCCCACCATGAGAAATATATTCCCCTTTACCCATCTTTTGCACTTGAGTTGGACTTAATTGTAGTTACATATTTGAAACAAATTTTTGGCACAGCGGCCTTTCGGTTAGTTGGCTTTTAGGTGTCCCACCCTTTCAGTGAGTTTGCTTTTAGGCGTCCCACCCTTTTGGTTAGTTGGCCTATCGGCTTCGTTTCCGTTCAGTTATTTGGCTTCCACTTCTTTGCTTCGGCTTCTCGTTCTTCGACGCCACGTCCGCACATGGTGTAACACTGCTGAGAACTATATTCCACACTCTATCGGTTCCTTTCCCCCATCTTTTGCACTTGAGTTTGACTTAATTGTATACATATTTAAAACACTTTTTTTTTTAGAGATATAGGGTGGATACAGGCCCTTCAGCCCACCGAATCTACGCCGACCAGCGATCCCTTCACATTAACACTATCCTACACACACTATGGACAATTTACATTTACACCAAGCCAATTAACCTACAAACCTGTACGTCTTTGGAGTGTGGGAGGAAACCGAAGATCTCGGAGAAAACCCATGTAGGTCATGGGGAGAACATATAAACTCCGTACAGACAAGTACCCGTAGTCAGGATCGAACCTGCGCCTCTGGTGTCTGTAAGGCAGCAAGTCTACCGCTGTGCCACCATGCTGCCCTTATATTATCTGATCTGTTTGGATAACATTCAATACAAAGCGGAGGTAGACACAAAATGCTGGAGTAACTCAGCGGATGAGGCAACATCTATGGAGAGAAGGAATTGGCAATGTTTCGGGTCGAGACCCCTCTTCAAAAACAACGCTATTTATTGCACCTGTACACATGTTACTGTACACTATACACCTGTACATTGTTACTGTACATTGTACACTGTACACCTGTACACATGTTACTGTATACTGTACACTGTACACTGTACACTGTACACCTGTACACATGTTACTGTACACTGTACACCTGTACACTGTAACTGTACACATGTTACTGTACACTGTACACCTGTACACATGTTACTGTATACCTGTACACCTGTACACTGTAACCGTACACTGTAACTGTACACATGTACACATGTTATTGTACACCTGTACACTATTGTGGCACACTGTACACCTGTACACCTGTACATTGTTACTGTACACTGTACACTGTATACCTGTAAACTATTACTGTACACTGTATACCTGTACACATGTTACTGTAAACCTGTACACCTGTACACTGTAACCATACACTGTACACTGTATACCTGTACACATGTTACTGTACACTGTACACCTGTACACATGTTACTGTACACTGTACACCTGTACACATGTTACTGTACACTGTATACCTGTACACATGTTACTGTACACTGTACACCTGTACACATGTTACTGTACACTGTATACCTGTACACATGTGACTGTACACTGTACACCTGTATGCATTTTACTGTACACTGTATACCTATACACATGTTACTGTACACTGTACACCTGTACACAGGTTACTGTACACTGTACACCTGTACACATGTTACTGTAAACCTGTACACCTGTACACTATTACTGTACACCTGTACACAGGTTACTGTACACTGTATACCTGTACACAGGTTACTGTACACTGTACACCTGTACACTATTACTGTACACCTGTACACAGGTTACTGTACACTGTATACCTGTAAACTATTACTGTACACTGTATACCTGTACACAGGTTACTGTACACGTGACAATAATAATCCTAAACCTAACATAATGCAAGTAACTGAATCCCTCCCATCTGTACCAGCTGCTCAGCCACACATTCTTGCCATATCTTCCTATTCTTTCCCTTGCTAGCCATGTAGCAGAGGGTATAATCCATAAGGACTATAAACCTAGAGGTCCTGCTTTTTCATCTTCTGCCTGACTCCTGGCATCTGCTTTGCAGGATTTCATCTCTCATCCTGCAATGTCATTGGTACCAATATGGATCACATTCTCTGGCCTTCCCTTTCAGAGTGTCCTGTCCACACACAGGGACACCCTTAACCCTGGATCCAGGGAGAGAATACATCAAGCTGGAGTCTTGCTCAGTGACGCAGGGAAATGCTTATCTGTGCCCCTGACTACAGAGCGTCTGATCACTACTCCTCTCCAAGACGTTGACCTTCCCTGCCACGGATCCAGATGCCACTGTTGCTTTCCCTGTGTTTTACTGGTGACTCACATATGATGGGTGGGCAGTTATTCATCTGAATTAACAGGGAGCTAATGAATAGGAAGGAATTGCAGGTGCTGGTTTAATCCAAAGATAGACACAAAAAGCTGGAGTAACTCAGCGGGACAGGCAGCATCTCTGGAGAAAGGGAATAGGTCAAGACCCTTCTTCAGCATTAGCATCCAAGGTTGATGGAGATTATGAGCAGGGAACATGCATGGGAGAGCTGTTGTGGATGTTTATCTGCTTGGCATTTCATTCAGCCCACATGAGAGAATTATCAGACAACATGGAAGAGACCTCTTTTAAATGGCCTCCTGTAGAGTGTAGGACACATCCCTTACCCATGAGTCATAGAGTCATAGTCATAGTTTGAAAACAGGCCCTTCAGCCCAACTTGCCCACACCAGCCAACATGTCCCAGCTACACTAGACCCATATGCCTGCACTTGGTCCATATCCCTCCAAACCTGTCCTATCCATGTACCAAAGGAGGTTGGGAGCCAGTAGGTGGTGATGCTCCCACAACTCATTGTTTGACACAAAGTGCTGGAGTAACTCAAAGGTAGACAAAAGTACTGGAGAAACTCAGCGGGTGCAGCAGCATCTATGGAGCGAAGGAAATAGGTAACGTTTCAGGCCGAAACCCTTCTTCAGACTGCTGGAGTAACTCAGCGGGTCAGGCAGCATCTGTGGAGAGAAAGAATGCGTGACCTTTTGGGTCAAAGTCTGAAGAATGCAGAGTCTGAAGTCTGAGTTACTCTAGCACTTTGTGTCTATCTTCGGTTTAAACCAGCATTTGCTGTTCCTTCCTACTCTCATTGTTTGACCGAATGCATTTCTCCCATTATTGGAGCGAAGACGAAGCCCAGTCATAACCAGTGTGCTGAGCAGTGTTTCAGTCCTTTCTCATCAGACTCTGCTTGCTGCCACCCAGGAGCAGACTGGTGCCACGGGAGAGCTGACTGTGTGCTGGAGCATGTCTGGACTGATAAACAATGTTGGTGGAACACAGGTTACATCAGCAGCACAATACTGGGAATTCAGCGTTTATGAGGGTGTGTCAGTGTCACACCAAACATTAACATTATTTCATTCTTACAATTAGAATTGGATCTATGACGCTGAGCACAGTGGTTGGTTACTGCAACCCTCAGAGTTGTATCACCATTAAAAGCCTCTGGCAAACAGCTTCCTGCCATGCAATTTGTTGGGCACTAATTAATTTTGCTTATACCAGGAACATATAGGCACACATATTTTTGCAAATGATTAACTTTGTGGATTAGCAGACAGACAATTCAATCAGTTGAGTCAATGATCAGTCATGATCACATTGAATGGCGGTGTTGGCTCGAAGGGCCAAATGGCCTACTCCTGTCTATTGTCTATTGTCTATTGTGAATGGGAATACTTACATGCTTACCTTATCAAAAGAAGCTGTTGATGATTTTCTTCAGACTGGCAGAGATTCATTGAACAAGTGCCTCAGACATATTTGACAATGGTCAGGTCCTTTAAGCTACTGACAATAGACACAAAAATCTGGAGTAAATCAGCGGGACAGGAGAGAAGGAATGGGTGACACTTCGGGCTGAGACCCTACTGACAACACGCTCTGTAGACGATTATCATGGCAAGGTGAGAAAACGATAGCTCATGGCCGCTGTGCTAGGAATGGATACTCAAAGTGAAGAAGTGCAATTTCACCACATATCTCAACGGACTGTGGAGTCCAGATATGGATGTGTGCCGGGACCTCTGCCCACAGATCTCTGTTAGAATTAATCGAGAAAACCTTGGCCACTAGGAACTCAGATTATTCATTGAAACACAAATATCAAAAAACATAATAGGTGGTGTAGTAGTTAGTGATGCACCAAGCCTGTGCAGATCATCAATTACTTATTATGACTAATCCTACATTAAATGTTAATCGCATCTTTTTATTTTTCCCACATAGCCAATAGCTCCACCAGATTCTATCACTCAGCTACACACTGGAGACTATTTACAGTGGCCAATTAACTTAATAACCAGCATTTCTTTGGGCTGCAGGGGGAAACTGATGGCTCTGGAGGAAACCCACACATTGCAAGGAGAATGTGAAACTCCATACAGACAGCAGCCGAGGTGAGGATTGAACCTATGTCTCTGGCCCTCTGAGACAATGACTGCACCACCCTCACCTGAAGCAGTTCAGCTCCCTCAACGTCACCTCTCCTGGGAGCTTCCAAACTGCAATGTTAATAACTATGCAATTCACATATGTAACACAACGCATGCTATGCAAAATGCTGCATTATAAGAATGAATTTTTGGGTGAAAACATTATTATCTCACTGCTTTTTTGAGGAATCCTCTGTCCTTTGGCTTCCACACAACAGTGACTGCACTGGGACAATTCAAGATGCTATATAAATTAAACAGGTATGAAGATGAATCCCAACATTATTATGCCTCATGTAGCAAAGCAATTTCTGATGATCTTGCAGGTTTAGTCCGTCATATTTCATGTCAATTAAAAGCTGATAACACTCCAGTTTACGGGTTAGTCCCCTTTGGCCAATTTGAATGTAAGTTGAACACACTGCAGTTCATTAAAGGCTAACAGCCTAGAAAACCGCTTTACAAATGAAGTCTGAAGATACTTTCTTCAAACTTCATACTCTTATGGTTTAATGCCGAATAACATTGCTATTTTCAATATTGGAATAGAACAAAACCAGTATTTTAGTATTCAGAATAGAACACAGCCATTTACCATCCAATATACAGAATCTAATAGCCCTCAGACATTTGTTATAATGGCGTTTTTTACAACATTCTCAACGTCCAACTTCGATAGCCATTAATTATTGGAGATGATTGAAGGTATAGCCTAACGCACCCATGACACACATAAGACAGCAAAGATTAATCTTCCAGACATCGTTTCTTGATTAATTAGTCGTTTATTGAAGTAATACAAAACAAAGAATTAACTCAGTCATAACTTTCCGTTCTTAATCGCTGTTCCATTCACGTCATATAAATCACATAAAGGCTTCTTCTTATAAAGGTTTGTCGTCTCGTAACATGTGTGTGTCGTGATCATGGTAGAAAACTATTTCCCTCATACTCCGACACAAAACTAAAACTTCTAATCTGCGAGTCTGCGCGAGACTCCTCTAACAAAAGAACACACCCCTACTACGTGTCAAATCCCACCTGCCAAAATACAGACAGATAAAAACTAATGTTATACATGGCTATAATATACTGACAAGCTTAATGGCTCCTACATTTGTTATATTCATATTAATATTGAATATTAAGCTATATAACACGAAATAATAATGGGATTCTTTCCAACGTATTTTTCATTACAGGATGCTTTGCTATAAAATGTCACAATCATCTGCTTCAACCTCAACTATTTTGAGATTTTTTTTCAAATGTAGTCGAGCAATGTATCATTTCTGTTTTGTTCAAATGTATGACCTGGAGAGGTTGGTGGGAATGACCATTTCTGGATTGGAAAGAGCCCGGATGGGTTGCCAACCCCTCCAGAAACAGCAGCAGGAAGTTCTGCTGATTATAACAGTTAGGCATCATTAAACTGTTGCTAGCCGACTTCTCAAGCAGTTGCCTGGGAATTCAGCATGTAGCACTGGATAGGCATTCAGCTGCAGGTCTAACCCAAGGTAGGTCAGGGGACGTGGATGGGAGGAGAGTAGATTCAGGAGCTGTTGAATGCTGGTTATTCAGGAAGGGTGCTGTGCCGAGGCAGAAGGTCTAATTCTCCCATTGCGTACACAGAGGCATTTTCATGCTTTTCCTGGGTCAAATAGAGAAAGCTTTAAACATGAGATAGATACAAAATGCTGAAGTAAATCAGTGGGACAAGCAGCATCTCTGGAGGGAAGAAGTGGGTGATGTTTTGGGTTGAGACCCTTCTTCAGACAGTCTGAAGAAGGGTCTCAACCTGAAATGTCACCCATTCCTTCAGACAGTCTGAAGAAGGGTCTCAACCTGAAATGTCACCCATTCCTTCTCTCCAGAGATGCTGCCTATCCCTCTGAGTTACTCCAGCTTTTTGTGTCTGTCTTCTGTTTAAACCAGCATCTGTAGTACCTTCCTACACAAGCATGAAACATACCACGCTATACCTCTTTGTTGGATTTGGCACCTTATTTTCTGTCAAGGTAACTGTTTGCACCCAGAGCTGACCTCTTGGTCCAGATACCATATTCTCTTCACACATCTTAGGCAATCACATGGGCTCGAGTATGACCTGCTTCTGTTCCAAATCTTTGGGCTCTTAGAAGGCTGAAGAACAATATGGAAAACTGTTATAGGCCACAAATCCTATTGTTAAGCCAAAATACAGATTGAATACTGATAACTGAAATCCAGCTGGATGTGGAGATGTGGAGATGAAGATTCAGAAGGAAAAGGACTTTTATTCCTGTTTTTATTACATGTGACTATTGAAAATGAGCAGAATCCAGGAAGAAAAGTCATACTGGTATGGTATCGATCTATGTTGCTAAAAAAATTCCATTTATGTCCTCTTTAACAACCTCACTTTCAGTTCTGATAAAACACCATAAACTGCAATTTTTCTCTTCATTTATATGTTGCTTGACCTACTGGGTATATCCAGCCTTCTCTGTTTTTAGTTCACTTCCCTTAACTTTGGATTATTTGGGAATTTCAAGATTCAAGAGAGTTTATTGTCATGTGTCCCAGATAGGACAATGAAATTCTTGCTTTGCTTCAGCACAACAGAACGTAGTAGGTATGAATACAGAACAGATCAGTGTGTCCATATACCATTATATAAATATGTACACACATGAATAAATAAACAGATAAAGTGGAAATAAACAGATAATGAGCTATTAATGTTCAGAGTTTTGTTTCAGTTGAGTTTAATAGCCTGATGGCTGTGGGGAAGTAGCTATTCCTGAACCTGGTCGTTGCAGTCTTCAGGCTCCTGTACCTTCTACCTGAAGGTAGTAGGGAGATGAGTGTGTGGCCAGGATGGTGTGGGTCCTTGATGATGCTGCCAGCCTTTTTGAGGCAGCGACTGTGATTGATCCCCTCGATGGAAGGGAGGTCAGAGCCGATGATGGACTGGGCAGTGTTTACTACTTTTTGGAGTCTTTTCCGCTCCTGGGCGCTCAAGTTGCCGAACCAAGCCACGATGCAACCGGTCAGCATGCTCTCTACTGTGCACCTGTAGAAGTTACAGAGAGTCCTCCTTGACAAACCGACTCTCCGTAATCTTCTCAGGAAGTAGATGCGCTGATGTGCTTCCTTTATAATTGCATCAGTGTTCTCGGACCAGGAAAGATCTTCAGAAATATGCACGCCCAGGAATTTAAAGCTCTTGACCCTTTCAACCATCGACCCATTGATATAAATGGGACTGTGGGTCCCCATCCTACCCCTTCCAAAGTCCACAATCAGTTCTTGGTTTTGCTGGTGTTGAGGGCCAGGTTATTGTGCTGGCACCATATGGACAGTCGCTCGATCTCTCTTCTATACTCTGACTCGTCCCCATCAGTGATACGTCCCACAACAATTTGATCATTTGTTTCCCAGTATGACCGGAATTTTAATGGTTCAGATCCCTGCTTTGTGAGATTTGCTCTCATCAGTCATCCATTACTTTAAACAAATAATTGGTTTCACTCATGTTTGCCGCTTTCACCTGCTTTCTATCTTCAGGCTCTTCTCAAACACTAAACCTAATGACTTGTCTCAGGCTCAAACCATCTTATGGCTGCTTGGCCTCAATGCTCAGTCTGATGCATGGCTGTCATTAGCTTGGCTTCAGCAGAGTAGATTGCTTTGGCCATTTGCCATAATGTTACTGAAGAAGCATCTGTTAATGGTGGGCTGTTAAACCATCTCAATGAGACAAATGAAACACCACCCTGACTTGTTGTCGATAGGTCTCAATCTTTCCATCTCACTCACTCTCTTCTGTTCTTCACTCCCAACTGTTAAGTGGCCCTGGAATCTTATTTCCTCTCCAAATCCAACCAGAATCCCTGCTTCCACCATTACCAGCCAGCCCAATTGGGACCTCATGCTTTTCAGTTGTGAAGTGCCTGCTAGATCAAGTTTGAGACATGTAGCCGTGGATAATGCTTGGAAAATTATAGCAAGTAAAACCAGAAGTCAGCATGGAGCTGGCCTATGACCTAGGACAGGCTCTTGAACGGGGTTGGAATTACTTTTCATTTTGAACATTTAATGGGTGAGAGAGAGGTTGATGGGTGGGTGAAGTAAGTAGGTGGGAGAAGAAAAGCATTTGAAGTTCAGACGCACATTCTAATCTCTTACATTCCCAAGTAATAACTGGCGTCACAAACCAAATAATTGCCAACAAATTCCTGAGGTTTTTCTTGAGTAGGCGTGGTTGGTCTGATTAATAAGACCCAAAGTTTAGTATTTCTGTGTCACCTAGTAGTCGGCATAAAGTTGACCAATTCGTTTTCAAATACAAATGTAATAATGTTAGACAAGACCTCTAAATCAATGTGAACAGATAAGGGATAACGACATTTTCTGGCATCATTTTTATGTCTTTCCTCTTGATATTTTTTGTATTTTAACTCCTGTTTTGCCTAATGGGCCTGTCCCACTTAGGCGACTACAGGAAACTAGGCAGTCGCCACATTTTCACGGGTGGTTGCCAGGGAGTCGCCTTCATGGTCGTGAGTAGTGCCCTCAGACTCGCAACAAGTCGTAACAGCATTATGGCACCGCTAATTTTTCAACATGTTGAAACATGTTCTACATAGCGGCGACCAGAATTTTGACGCCATGGAGAGTAGCGAGAATTCTCGTGACGTAGGTGTAGTGGTCGTGGGTTGCCAGGAGGTCGTAGGTTGTCGTAAGTTGTCGCCGGTGCTGACCTGTGAATTTTATTGCCGCATTTTGATGAATAAAACAAACACAAGCAATGCACTGCATTTAAAAGAAGATTATTTGTTATAGATTTTAATGTATCTAACAAACACTAACTCTCCTTTCAATGACCTGATTTATTTGGCAAGTTTTCAATGAGAATGCGAAGAAACTCATTTATTTCCCTAAATCCCTACATGTTTACGTGTTATCCTCCTCTAATTTTGTACAATCAACATGTTTCCAACTCCACTGTAACTGCCCCCACCACATCCTGATTTTCATCAGGCCTGTTGTTATTTAGTCTGGCATTCGTGTAAAACCAGAGGAAGACTGAATAATCAAGGGTGCCACCCTTTATCTGACACATCAAAGGAATGTGAATGATCCTCTGGCACTGTTTGATCATTAGCTCAGATTTCCAGACTGTTGGATAATATATGTCTTGGTCAATTTTGCTAGAATTGATTAACTAATCACAAACACACAAGAAAATAGGAGTAGACGTATTCCGGCCTGCCCTGTCATTTAACATGATGATGGCTGAACAATACGGACCTCAACTCCTCTACTTTGTCATTTTTCCATTACCCTCTGGTCCCCATTCTATAAAACATGAATATACCTCCATTTTAAATACTTCTAATGATCCACCACCCACAGTGGAGTGAATTCCAGACATGCATCACCCACTGTGTAAAGAAATCTCAATGTACCTCAGTTTTAAATGACTGCCCCCTTATCTTGTAGTTATGCCTCCCAGTTTGACAATTCTCCCCTCCAACGTCTATCCTGTCAAGTCCCCTTGGATTTTCTAGGTTTGAATATAGCCCCCCCCCCCCCCGCCCGATTCTTCTGTACTCCAAGGAATAAAAGCCCAAACGATTTAGTCTCTCTTGGAAGGACAACCCTCTCATCCCAGGAAGTGCACAACGCTGCACGTCCCCACCTTAAATTCCAGTCACCTATCTTTAAATTGTTTATGAGACTTTGCCAAGTGCTAGTAGAATCTTGTCATTGGCTATGAAGGTCTTTGAGATAAACTGAGGACATGAAAGGTATTACATTCTTTGATCTGTAATAGTATATGAAAAGTACTATCTGAAAAGTATATCCTGGAAAAATTCTCTTGTGTTTCAATGAGGGTGGATTTTATCCCAACGATCACTAAATGGCTGGCTATCTGTATATGTATAATTCAATTCCAATTGTGTGCTATGCAGAATTGAAGTTTCACGTAAAATACTTGCTATGTTGTTCATTATCTAAGGCAAATTATTTTAATTGAAATTAGCTGACCAATAAATATTGCCCAGGACATTGGGATGAATTCTGCTTTCCTTCTTCAAAATATTGTCCAGTGGGGCTGAACAGATCTTATTTTAATGTCCCATCTGAAAAATTGTATCTGTAACAATGCTGTCTTTTATGATTATGTCTCTGAAATTTGATCCCTAACTCAAAGACAAGTATGCAATCTTTGTTTTGCTGTTGCTACTGTTAACAAACAGCATGCGAGGCCCATTAGTAATACCTGCATCTAATGACCAAAAATGTTATGATTGCTACTTGCAGAGATCACTGAAAAATGACTCTCAGAGATACAGTGAAAACTTACTTGTGCAATAAAAGAGGCCCTTTATTTTATCCTGGCAGATATTTAGTGATTTCGATAACAAATGTAAATGAGGAGCTATTTTATAACATCAGGGGACATGTTATCATATCCTTGGAATAAATAACTGCAACTTCATATTACAAAGATATCCCCCCAAATATTGTCGACTCATCAATTTGACAATGCTGTAAAACATTATCTTGCTCATCTATATAATTTTAAAACAACCTTTAGTTATTTGTATTGGTACCCAATACTTTTGCTTTTGTAATCTTATTAGACAAACAATTAAGAACCATAAATTCTTAATTCTCAAGAACGATAAATAGATTTGCTTCAGACCAAATACTCTTGAAAATTCAGAGCATGATTTATTTTTATTTATTCTTTTAGAGATACAGAGCGGAAATGGGCCATTCCATGCCGACCAGCGATCCCCGCACATTAACACTATCCTACACGCACTAGGGACAATTTTTACATTTACCAAGCTAATTAATCTACACACCTGTACGTCTTTGGAGTGTGGGAGGAAACCGAAGATCTCGGAGAAAACCCACGCAGATCACGGGAGAACGTACAAACTCCACGCAGATCACGGGGAGAACATACAAACTCCGTACAGACAGCACCCGTAGTCGGGATCGAACCCGAGTCTGCAGCGTTGCATTCATTGTAAGGCAGCAACTCTACCGCTGCGTCACCGTGATTTAAGTCATATAGGATGATATCTCCATTTTTGGATGATAGCTATTTTCTTTTCTACCATATGTGTAAAAGGCCTGTCTCACGAGTCTGCGGTCATTGGCAGCAAAACAGGAACAATCTACCGCTCCTGGGCCGCCAGAGACCGCGGGCTCGGTCAAACGCCCACCGCCGGGGCCATGCAGCGTTGTTCCCAACACCGCACGGTGCTAAAATAAAACCAACACTGTTCAAAAAACTTTTCCTACCGCACAGCCGCCGCCAGTGAGGCAGGAGTGCGGCACGGTCACCGCCACAGCTGCCGCCAGTGAGGCACGAGCGCCGTGCGTCGAACTTGCACCGCCACAGCCTCCACCAGTGAGGCACGACCGCCGCCACAGCCGCCACCACAGCCGCCGCTAGTGAGTCACGTGTGCCGCACGGCCGCGTCCACAGCCACCGCCACAGCGCCGCGATCAGCACTGCCGCCGCCACAGCCCCGCAGATACGAAATGACGTAATCGCAGTCGGCCCGCCCTTTGTTTTTACTTACCGCAAGCTCGTGGGACCAGCCATACTTTTAAATCACTCGGCCCCCGCGCAGCGCTCCCGCGGATAGGCTCGGCGCTCTCGCCGTTGCCGTGCGGTCCCCTCTACCGGCGACGCCGCGCTTCACCACCGATGACCACAACACCGTGAGACAGAGCCTATATGCCCTGAGACCTTTTTACCATGTTAAGGATACTTTGTTCCAAATTATTCTTGTCCATTTTGCAATGAACGTTGTGTGCCACTGCTTTTAATTTGTGTCACATCACCACCTGTCTAATTGCTGCCTTATAGTCGAAACTGTGGTCCGACCACCAATATAATCTGATCGATTTCATGCCATTCATTTAATGTTTCCCTTGCAACAGCACTTTGCACTCAATGCAAATAGTTTTGTGATCAACTATCAGTGGTTACTGAACACAAGCAAATGAGGTAGCAGCCAAAGGATTACTTTCATATTTGACATAGAGGTAATGAAAGTGAACGTCTTTCATCCTTCATCCTTCATCCTTCATCCTTCATCCACTTAGTTTAGTTTAGTTTAGAGATACAGCGTGGAAACAGGCCCTTCGGTCCACCGGGTCCGCGCCGACCATATATTCTTGTCATATAAGATTATTAAGGGTTTGGACATGCTAGAGGCAGGAAACATGTTCCCGATGTTGGGGGAGTCCAGAACCAGGGGCCACAGTTTAAGTTTAAGGGGTAAGCCATTTGGAACAGAGATGAGGAAACACTTATTCACACAGAGAGTTGTGAGTCTGTGGAATTCTCTGCCTCGGAGGGCGGAAGATGCCGGTTCTCTGGATACATTCAAGAGAGAGCTAGATAGGGCTCTTAAAGATATCAGAGTCAGGGGTTATGGGGAGAAGGCAGGAACAGGGTACTAATTGTTATATGGTTATATGGTTATAACTCGTTCATGCCAACTAAGATGCAACTAAGATGAGTGCTAAGATGCCTATCCATGCACCTGTTTAAGTGTCTTTTAAATGTTGTTATTGGACCTGTCTCAACTACCTCCTCTGGCAGCTCTTTCCATATACCCACTACCAATGGTTCTCTGGATATTTTCAAGAGAGAGCAAAATAGGGCTCTTAAAGATAGCGGAGTCAGGGGATATGGGTACTGATTGGGTATGATCAGCCATAACCACATTGAATGACGGTGCTGGCTCGAGGAGCCGAATGGCCTACTCCTGCACCTATTGTCTATTGTCTATTGTCTATTGACCAGCAATCCCCGCACATTAACGCTATCCTACACCTACTAGGGACAATTTTTACATTTACCAAGCCAATTAACCTACAAACCTGTACATCTTTGGAGTGTGGGAGGAAACCGAAGATCTTGGAGAAAACCCACGCAGATCACGGGGAAAACGTACAATCTCTGCACAGACAGCACCCGTAGTCGGGATCGAACCCGGGTCTCTGGCGCTGCGAGGCAGCAACTCTACCGCTGCGCCTCTGTGACCACCCTTCCTTCATCTGGGCCGCATGGTGGCACAGCTGTAGAGGTTCTGTTTACAGTGCCAGAGACCTGGGTTCGATCCTGACTATGGGTGTCAGGTATAATTGGAAATTGTCCCTAGTGTGCAGGCTAGCGGTAGTGTACAGGGATCACTGGTCTGTGTGGGGATCACTGGTCTGTGTGGGGATCACTGGTCTGTACGGGGATCACTGGTCTGTGTGGGGATCACTGGTCTGTGTGGGAATCACTGGTCGGTGTG
Source organism: Malacoraja senta (assembly GCA_038087875.1). Lineage (NCBI taxonomy): Eukaryota > Metazoa > Chordata > Chondrichthyes > Rajiformes > Rajidae > Malacoraja > Malacoraja senta. The sequence continues at coordinate 110,132 of JAXLNO010001207.1, read as the reverse complement.
GGGATCACTGGTCTGTGTGGGGATCACTGGTCTGTGTGGGGATCACTGGTCTGTGTGGGGATCACTGGTCTGTGTGGGGATCACTGGTCTGTGTGGGGATCACTGGTCTGTGTGGGGATCACTGGTCTGTGTGGGGATCACTGGTCTGTGTGGGGATCACTGGTCTGTGTGGGGATCACTGGTCTGTGTGGGGATCACTGGTCTGTGTGGGGATCACTGGTCTGTGTGGGGATCACTGGTCTGTGTGGGGATCACTGGTCTGTGTGGGGATCACTGGTCTGTGTGGGGATCACTGGTCTGTGTGGGGATCACTGGTCTGTGTGGGGATCACTGGTCTGTGTGGGGATCACTGGTCTGTGTGGGGATCACTGGTCTGTGTGGGGATCACTGGTCGGTGCAGACTCAGTGGGCCGAGGGGCATGTTTCTGCGCTGTATCTCTAAACTAAACTAAACACTTTGCAAAGAATATTGGGGGGTTGCACAGAATATAGAGTGGTGAGAAGAGATGATATGATGATAATGTGTAGGTGCAGGGAGCATGCAAAGTAAACTGGCCGAGGTTATAAATAAAGGCATGATGGTGATGAAGGATGAAAAGGTTAAAACAATCCTTATCATGAAGAAATCAAGAAGGGATAAAGCAACATAAATCACAGCCATGGAAGAGGCCATTGGGTCTAACTTTATCTAGTATGTCTCAATGATATAAGGGGGTGGAAGCCAACCTAAAGATTGAACCATGGATAGACACCAAAAGCTGGAGTAACTCAGCAGGACAGGCAGCATCTCCATTCCTTCTCTCCAGGGATGCTGCCTGTCCCACTGAGTTACTCCAGCGTTTTGTGTCTATCTTCGGTTTAGACCAGCATCTGCAGTTCCTTCCTAAAGATTCAACCAAGCAGGCAAGTTAAGCTGGCATTTGTATGGAGAAGATCCATTCCAAGGACTTTAGAGAGTAAAGTGTGGTTCTACATAAGAGGGTAGTAGACAAGACAAAGGGGTATTAGATAAGCCTTTACAAAGCACCTATCTATGATATTCAAAAAAATGGGGTATGGGTAGTGAAAGGTCTGAGAGGTGAAAATGAAGAGGTAGCCTGCCTCTCCAGCGTCAAAGTGAGGGAGCCTTGCACCATGGAAGTTCAGTGGAGTTTAGTTTGTTGTCACGTGTACTGAGGTACAGTGAAAAGCTTTTGTTTTGTGCTATACAGTCAACAGAAAGACAATACATGATTACAATGGAGCCATTTACAGTGTATAGATACATGATAACGGAATAACGTTTAGTGCAAGGTAAAGCCAGCAAAGTCCGATCAAGGATAGCCTGAGGGTCACCAAAGAGGTAGATAGTAGTTCAGCACTGCTCTCTGGTTGTGGTAGGATGGTTTAGTTGCCTGATAACAGCTGGGAAGAAATTGTCCCTGAATCTAGAGATGTCCGTTTTCACACTTCTATACCTTTTGCCTGATGGAAGAGGGGAGAAGAGGGGAGAGAGTGTGTGACTCTTCCTTGATTATGCTGCTGGACTTTCCTTTATCATCATTACTTTTTTCATATCTTTCATTCATTGTTCTTTATCTCTCCACATCACCGTTTATATCTCTCGTTTGCCTTCTCCCTAACCACTGTGAAGAAGGGTTGAGATCCGAAACATCACCCATTCCTTCTCTCCAGAGATGCTGCCTGTCCCGCTGAGTTACTCCAGCATTTTCTGTCTGTCTAAGGAAGGCATATGGTGTCTTTCAAATGATATGCAAAGCAGAGGCCTTATCCATGCTCCCAGGTCATATTAAATTGGAAATTACATGGTTTTAAAACATACAAGGACATTATCCAATATCTGAACCAGTATATATCCATTGAGCAACAATTCAAAATACAGCAGATCATTAAATGGTTATCACATTGCTATTTGTGGGCATTTACTGTCTTCAAATTGAAATTGCAGCAGAGACTACATTTCCAAATTACTTCCTTGATCATGAATTGTTTAGGAGCAGCCCAGTGTTGCAAAAGGCTCCATATAAATGTGCATTTTATTTTAATTTCCAAGGGAGATTACGATAAGAATTAGTGGTGCTATACACATCTGGTATTTACATTCCCATTGTTACCAATGGTTTCTAATCTGCTACATCAAATATATTGCTTGTCCTTTCAATGTTTTAAAATGTTTAGCAAGCTGGACTCATGCCACACAATGCAACATATTGTCCCTGCATGTTAATTTGGTTTCTCTTATTTTTCTCTCTAATTATATTGTCCCTTTCTAATTAAACAAATATCTTCCTAAATAGTTTTATGATGAATAAGAACCAACAAAATCAATAACATAACGTTCATTTGTATTCTCCACACAAACAATGTTTTCTGCCAATGCTTTACTTAACTCACAAGTGGGTTCCTATTAAAAATGTCATAATTCATTGGAATAATTTGTTCTGAGTGCTTACAGGTCTTACTAACAAGCAGCGTTTAATATATCTGGCACCATAAGACCACAACGCAGCATTAAGCAAGAAGGGCTCCACCAAGTGTTCCTTCCACCATTAATATGGAATTCCACACACAGGAATTCTCACAATCCTTTTATAGACACAAAAAGCTGGAGTAACTCAGCAGATCAGACAGCATCTCAAGCGAAAAGGAATAGGTGACGTTTCGGGTCGAGACCCTTCTTCAGACCAGGTCTGATGAAGAGTCTCGACCCGAAACGTCACCCATTCCTTCTCTCCAGAGATGCTGTCTGACCCGCTGAGTTACTCCAGCTTTTTGAGTCTATCTTCAGTTTAAACCAGCATCTGCAGTTCCTTCCTACACATCTCTTTTACTGAGTGTTTGACTGAGCCCATGGATATCTCTTCATATGGCCCAGTTTCATATTCTATTATCAGCCCAATTTTGCAAAGTGAAAAGTGCAACACAAAATAATTTGCTGCTAGTTCCATCTTCTTTTCATGTCCATCTTGGTACAAATGTTGGCCTCGCTGTCATCGTCCATCCTGAAAAGGACGCAAGCTTCCGGCGACAATCAGTGGAAGCCATCACTTGACGCAGTAGATGATGGTGGTAGCAGAATTAGCTCAGGATACTTCCAGTTTCCAGCCCCGCGACGTGGACACTTCTGCTATGTTCCATTAAAGGAATTATCTTTGACATTCCTTTCCTGGGTGTGAAATTTATTTGAATCAAGTTGTAATTTACACAATTTTAAACAAGTTTACTTAACATTTTAACTAAAATGCTTTCCTGTGGATTCCAGATTTTTCAAAAACATTTTGTTACCAATGGAAATCGTTGTATCATGCAACTTTTTCATGTTTCTTAGCTTAATATGTATGACCTAATGTGTATATTTGCACTAAAATCCTTTCTGTTGACATTGTACATCATTTGATTTATTTTACAACAGAGAATAAAGGGGCTGTTCCACGGGCATGCGACTGCATGCGGCAAGCACGACCAAACCGGAAGCGAGGACCGCGCGGAGGTCGAGTGATCCCCGTACAGGGCCGGTCCCACCAGCATGCGACTGCATGCGGCGACCGCGACCAAACCGGAAGCGGGGGCCGCGCGGAGGTCGAGTGAGTGACGTGAAGTTCGAGCGAAGTCTGCGGGACGCTGTCAAGATGCTGTGTATGGCATCGAGACGCTGCGCACGCCCGTCGAGGTGGTGCGTACGGTGTCGAGGCGGCTGTGGGCCGGCAGGCCGTTGCCGCGTGGAAATTTTGAACAGTTTCAGTTTATCGGAGCCCCGCGCGATGTCGCGACCAGCTCCGCACAACTCCATACGGCTCCGGCGATCGAAGTGGGACCGGCCCCGCGAGGCCGTGCGGCTCAAGTGACCACGTTAGATCGCGCTTGCCGAATGCAGTCGCATGCCCGTGGGACAGGCCCTTAAGTTTTAAAGTCATCAGCAAATGTCGATATTGTTAGGCGCTTCCCCCCTGGTGAATGCTATGTACTTACCTTTCTCTGTTTCTTTCCTGAGTGCAGGCCTTGTGGTTGTGAGTCTGGAATCAAGGGGTTAAAAGGCTCCTGTAACCGATTGGCCAAGCTGCGTCAGGTGACGGGTGACTCATCTGAAGCTTAAATACCAGAGTCTCCGAGGATTCTGTCTCTTCTTCGTCGACCCTGACTTGTGAGCTGACTGCTGGAATGAGCTGCAGAAGGCCTGGCCACCTGGCATAGAACTTTGTGTACTTTCACCATTACTTATTAACAAATATTGAATTGGGGCCGATAAGGGCTGACCTTAGTGTTTTCGTGTATTTTGTTTCAGGGTTATATCTCTTTAGACAGGTTTTAGAGTCTCCGGTTCGACGGTCCATCACGTGGCTGGCTGGAGCACTGTTAAATTGTTTGTCAGTCCATCCATATCCCTGACTGGGTTGTTTGAATCAGCTTTGGGTTTTGTGTTCCATTGAAATAATTAAAACTATTTTTGAACTTGAACCTGTTTTTTTAATTATGTTACGCGGCTCTGAAGTACCTGCATTCGGGAGTCGTAACATAATGGGGGCTCGTCCTAAGTTTTGAGGACCCTAGACGTTTTTGGGAGTTTTTTTGGTAGTCTTCTGGTGACGAAGGAAGTCTGTGTTGTGTGGGAAATTTTTCTGATAGATGTACGAAGGAGCATTTGATTTTTCTGGCAGAGAACTATGAAGTGCCTATTAACCCACAGTCAAAGAAACAGTCCATTAAATCGGTGTTGTGGGCTGCGTTGGTGGAGGGTGGGGTTATGCCTGGCTGTGCAAACAGTCCCACACCTTCTGTTCATCCTGGTCAGGACATGGAGGCTGTCATTAGGTTGAAGGAGTTAGAGCTGGCAATGAGAGAGGAGGAGACCAAAAGAGCAGAGATTCAGGTGCGTGGGGCTGAGGAGGAAACCAAGAGGGCAGAGATTAGGCTGCGGGAGAAGGAATTGGATGCCTCCCGGGTTTCTTCTAGGGAACGGGAGTTTGATATGAGCAAGAACATCCACCTGGTTCCCCCCTTTAGTGAGAAGGATGTGGACAAGTTTTTCACAGTGTTTGAACGGGTGGCTTTGTCCTTGATGTGGCCTAGGGACGCGTGGACCTTGCTATTGCAGTGTGTCCTTGTGGGTAAAGCACGGGAGGTGTACTCGTCTTTGGTTGTTGAAAGAAGTCTGGACTATGAGTGTGTGAAGTCTACAGTATTAAGGGCTTATGAATTAGTTCCAGAGGCGTACCGGCAGAAATTCCGGCGCTTTAGGAAGTTTGATAGTCAGACTTATGTGGAGTTTGCTAGGGAGAAGGAGGCACTTTTTGACAGGTGGTGCGCTTCTCAAGGAGTGAAGGATATTGGGCAACTGCAGGCCTTGATGATTATGGAAGATTTTAAGAACTGTCTCCCTGAGAGGGTTACTACTTACCTTAATGAGCAGAAGGTGAATGAGGTGTCTAAGGTGTTGGCAGATGAGTATGTATTGACTCATAAAACTGATTTTGTTGGGCGCTCCTATAGTTTTGGTGCATGGCCGGTTGATCGTGGTGGTGTCGCCGGTGGCAGTGTCAAAGGTGTTTCTGTGCCTGCAAGTGGCAGCACGTTGATACAGGGGGAGGTCTGAGCTGATAAGGTTGACGGAAATTTGAGGACTAATGAAGGTCCTGTGTGCTACTATTGTAGAGGGAGAGGGCACATGTTAAAGGCGTGTCCCGTTCTGAAGCAGAAAAATGCAAAGCCTGTGGCTTTGGTGGGTACACAGAAGGCACCTGTGGTACCTGAGGTGCCTGAGTCTGATGAGTGTAGGAATTATTCTGCGTTCATCATGAATGGTTTTGTTTCTCTGGAGGATGGGGGTGATAGAGTTCCAGTATCCATCTTGCGTGATACTGGTGCTACTCAGTCCTTTATATGGAGAGTGTACTTGCCGTTTTCTGGGGAATCATCGGTTGGGTCAAGTGTCCCTGTGGTAGGATTCGGGATGGATGGCATGGTAGTGCCTTTGCATACCGTGAGTCTCGAGTCCGAGTTGGTTTCAGGCCGGGTAACTGTGTGGGTTACGGCCGTGTTTTCCCGTTGGGGGAGTTTCTGTAATTTTGGGGAATGACTTGGCAGGAGGTAGAGTTTTAGTTACTCCTGAGGTGACGGCTGTTCCGATGGGTGCAGAATCCTGATAGATTGGCTATGCAGCATCCGAGGGTCCTTCGCAGCTTGTGCTGTCACGAGGGCTATGGCTAAGAGCCAGGCGAAGTTTGGGGATGTAGTGGACCTGAGTGAGAGCATTTTGGGGGATCAGGATGATGGTTCCTGTGTTGTGAAGGGTGTTTCTACATCTCAAGATGGGATAGTGTCTGGAAATGGGCCGGTGTCGCTGTCACGTGACCGGCTGGTTGAGGAGCAAAAGTGTGATCCAGGTTTATCTGATCTGTTCGACTGCGCGGTGCCTGAGGGGGATATGGATTCCACAGCAATGGGGTATTTTCTAAGGGAGGGCTTACTGATGCGAAAGTGGTCTCCCTTGGATATATCTGGGTATGATGATTGGAGCGTGGTTGATCAGATTGTGATACCTCGTCGGTATAGGGACGAGATACTCTGTTTGGCTCATGATGGTCCTTTGGATGGACATTTGGGGGTCAATAAGACGTATGACCGGATCTTACAGAATTTTTTGGGGCCAGCGTTGAAAAAGGACATGAAACAGCAGTGCAGGTGTTGTCACATTTGCCAGGTGGCAGGAAAGCCGAACCAATCGATTGTTCCTGCGCCTTTATATCCAATCCCTGTGGTCGGTGAGCCGTTTGAGCGGATTCTAGTTGATTGTGTGGGTCCTCTACCTTGGACAAGGGTGGGCAACAAGTTTTTATTGACAATTATGTGTGCGTCTACCCGCTTTCCGGAGGTGGTCCCTTTGGGTAGAATTACTGCCCCTACCATTGTGAAGTCTCTCACTAAGTTTTTTTCGTTGTTCGGTTAGCCCAAGGTTGTGCAGAGTGACCAAGGTTCCAACTTCATGTCGAAGGTTTATGGTCAGGTAATGAAGTTGTTAGATATTAAGCATTGTTACTCCAGTGCGTATCACCCTGAGAGCCAGGGAGCTCTCGAGAGGTTTCACCAGACTTTGAAATCTATGTTGAGGACTTACTGCCTGGAGTTTGAAAAAGACTGGGATGAGGGGGTTCATCTATTTATGTTTGCGGTGCGTGAGGTCGTGCAGGAGTCTTTAGGGTTCAGTCCTGCTGACCTGGTGTTCGCGCATACTGTACGTGGTCCGTTGAGGGTCCTAAAGGAGAAATGGTTGCAGGAGGATACAATACGTAGTATTTTAGACCACGTCTGTACCTTTCGGTCTAGACTGAGGGAGGGCATGCGAACTGGCAATGGGTAATCTTGCTTCTGCTCAGTCTAGGATGAAGGGGTGGTTCGACAGGAAGGCTTCTAGTTGGAATTTTTCTCCAGGTGACAAGGTCCTGGTGTTGTTGCCTATTCCTGGTTCCAGTCTGCAGGCTCGGTATAGCGGTCCCTATCAGGTGGTTAAGAAGGTTGGTGAAAGGGATTATGTTATTGGTACCCCTGATCGAAGGCGTAAGACTCAGCTCTGTCATGTCAACATGATGAAGCAGTACCATGAGCTGGAGCCTGTGGAGGTTGATGGGGAGGTGCTGTGTCCTTCGGTTTCGTCTAAGCCTGTTTTGGCTGCAGTGGTGCTGCCCCCTGACACGGGTGGTGATGTGGATGAGCACGGTTGTCTGTGGCAATGAGGCAGGGAAGGCTGTGTAACTCTGAGGCTTTGGAGTCGCTTCCCTTGCGGCTGTCGCGTTTGACTGAAAGTCAGCGGGGTGATCTGCTTGCTTTGGTGGAGTCAAATGGGTCACTGTTCTTGGATGTGCCTTCTCAGACGTCTGTGCTGCAGCATGACATTGACGTGGCCGGTGCTGCGCCAATTAAACAGCATCCGTATCGGGTCAACCTGACAGGCGTCATCGTCTAGGGAGTCAGGTTGACTATATGCTGCGGCATGGCATTGCTGAACCTAGTTGTAGTCCGTGGAGTTCTCCGTGTCTACTGGCTACGAAGGCTAATGAGGAGGACAGGTTTTGCATGGACTTTCGCAAAGTGAATGGTGTAACAAAGCCGGATTGCTATCCTCTCCCACAAATGGAGGATTGCGTGGATCGTGTGGGAAGTGCATCTTTTGTGTCTAAGTTGGACTTGTTAAAAGGGTATTGCCAAGTTCCTTTGACTAGGCGGGCGAGGGAGATCTCTGCGTTCGTTACGCCTGATAACTTTCTTCAGTACACAGTAATGGCATTTGGGATGCGCAATGCGCTGGCAACCTTCCAACGGTTGGTGAACATTGTATTGTCTGGTTTGTCCTTCTGTGAGGCATACCTTGATGGTTTGGTTGTGTGCTCCAGGTCGTGGATCGAACACCATCAGTCATCCGAAGGAGGTATTTCATCGTCTAGCGGAGGCAAAACTAATGATCAATCTGGGGAAGCGTGAGTTTGGCCAGGCCACGGTAACGTATCTGGGTAAGGTGGTGGGCCGGGGTCAGGTTCGCACTCTCAAGGAAAAGGTGGGGCATATTGCTGCATTTCCTGCTCCAACCTCGAGGACTGAACTCCGTAGGTATCTGGCTATGGTTGGGTACTATAGAGGATTCTGTCCAAACTTCTCTGCGGTGGCTGCCCCTTTGACGGATTTGCTGAGTCGGAAGGTAGCTTTTGTGTGGTCCGCAGAGTGTCAACAAGCCTTTGATCATACTAAAAGTATTCTGGTGCACGCACCTGTGCTTGCGGCACCTGATTTTGAGTGTCCATTTAAGCTGGCAGTGGATGCTAGTGATCGTGGGGTTGGGGGAGTTCTTCTACATGATGATTCAGATGGGGTGGAGCATCCAGTTTCGTACTTCTCTAAGAAGTTTAATCGTCATCAGAAGTGGTACTCCACCATTGAGAAAGAAGCCCTTGGTATTTTAATGTCTCTGAATCATTTCGAGGTTTATGTTGGCTCCTCGAATGTCCCTGTCATCGTACTCACGGAACATAATCCGTTGGTATTTTTGAAAAGTATGAAGAATAAGAACCGGAGGTTAATGAGCTGGAGTTTGCAGCTGCAAGACTACAACCTGGAGGTCAGGCATATCCGTGGCAAGGATAATGTCTTGGCTGAGCCTTGTCGCGCCAGTAGAGTTTTAGCTCCTCAATAGTTTCTGGGATTTGGTGGTGTTTTTTCTTTCTTCTTCTGATACTTATTCAGTATCTTTGGGTGGGGGTGTTAGGCGTTCCCCCCCTGGTGAATGCTATGTACTTACCTTTCTCTGTTTCTTTCCGAGTGCAGGCCTTTGTGGTTGTGAGTCTGGAATCAAGGGGTTAAAAGGCTCCTGTACCCGATTGGCCAAGCTGCGTCAGGTGACGGGTGACTCATCTGAAGCTTAAACACCAGAGTCTCTGAGGATTCTGTCTCTTCTTCGTCGACCCTGACTTGTGAGCTGACTGCTGGAGTGGAGCTGCGGAAGGCCTGGCCACCTGGCATAGAACTTTGTGTACTTTCACCATTACTTATTAACAATATTGAATTGGGATGGACAAGGGCTGACCTTAGTGTTTTCGTGTATTTTGTTTCAGGTTTATATCTCTTTAGGCAGGTTTTAGAGTCTCCGGTTCGACGGTCCATCACGTGGCTGGCTGGAGCACTGTTAAATTGTTTGTCAGTCCATCCATATCCCTGACTGGGTTGTTTGAATCAGGTTTGGGTTTTGTGTTCCATTGAAATAATTAAAACTATTTTTGAACTTGAAGCTGGTTTGTGAATTATGTTACGCGGCTCTGAAGTACCTGCATTCGGGAGTCGTAACAATATAAGATTCAGATTCACATTCAGATTCAAACATTATTGTCATTGTGCAGTGTACAAGTACAGAGATAACAAAATGCAGTTGGCATCTCACCCAGAAGTGCGAACACAGAATAATGGAACAGTAAAATATATATGGTACATGCATATACCAGCAGCAGTAGTGCAATTTTCGGAGAGGGAGATCAGTCACTGGGGGAAGGAGTGTCCGAGGGGGGGAGTGACTGGCAATCACCAAGGTGTAGAGTTAAGTAGGGTAACAACTGCAGGGAAGAAGCAGTTCCTGAACCTGCTGGTCCAGCAACGGAGAGACCTGTAGCGCCTCCCAGATGGGAGAACGGTAAACAGTCTGTGGTTGGGGTGAGAGCGGTCCCTGGCGATGCTGCGCGCCCTTCGCAGACATCGCCAGACTCAATGGAGGGGAGTGAGGAACCGATGATGCGTTGGGCAGTTTTCACCACCCTGGTGCTTTCCGGTCGGAGACAGAGCAGTTGCCATACCATACTGTGATACACTTGGTAAGGATGCTCTCGATTGTGCAGCGGTAGAAGTTCACCAGAATCTGAGGAGACAGATGGACCTTCTTTAGTCTCCTCAGGAAGAAGAGACGCTGGTGAGCCTTCTTGACCAGTGTTGAGGTATTGTGGGTCCAAGAGAGGTCATCAGAGATGTTGACCCCCAGATATAATCGTTCGCTCATGTGTCAGACGACGTGTAGCTTGCTGTTGGCTTCTGTCGTCGATCAACATGTTGACAAAATTGGTCGCCCGACTTATCACAGAATGCGTCGTGCCGTCGTTTCCGGGGATTGCCACGAGGAGGCTTCTGTCATGATCCCTGTCGATATAATAATACATGCATTCCTTGGATAATAATGTAAAGAAAACTTCAACTGAAAATAAATCAACGTAACTCGTGCTGTCAATGCCACAGTCTTGTTCCCGGGTCCTCACCCAAATTCCCCAGTAAAATAAAGTTAAATGGTTCACTATCTCACTTCTTATTAGAAGGGTTCAGCTTTACCTGTGAAATCTGTCTGTATGCCCTTCAGAAAATATTGCAGATGCCATTTGGATACGTCAAGGATGAGAATGAGGTGCTAATCTAATCCAGTCAATTTCCCACTAGTCACAGATTCCTATCTCCACCCTTTTCTGCCTTCCACAGAGACTGCTCCCTCTGCAACTCTTTGAATCATTCATCCCTTCCCACCCAAACCACCCCCTCCCCAGGTACTTTCCTCTACAACCGCAGGAGATTCAACACCTGTCCCTATACCTCCTCCCTTGCCACCATCCAAGAACCCCAGCAGTCCTTCCAAGTGAGTCAGAGGTTCACATGCACCTCCTCCAACCTGATATATTGCACCTGATATTTTCCCATTGTGTCCTCTGGTACATCGGCGAGACCAAGTGTAGACTCGGCGATCGCTTCGCTGAAGATTTAAGCTCAGTCCACCAAGGCCTGTGGAGCATTTTAACTCCCCTTCAGATTCCCAGACAGACCTTTCAGTCCTAGGCCTCTTCCATTACCAGACTGAGGGCACACTCTAACTTGGAGGAGGAGCACATCTATTGTAGCTTACAACCCAATGGTATGAACATCCAATTATCCAATTTTAGATAACTCCTACAAACACCATCCTTCCCTCTACCCTTCACCCCCCCCCCCCCACACACACACACACACAACACTTCCCCCTCCCCCTTACTTTCCCCATCTCCAGCACTTCCTTCCCCTGAACCCTGGCTGATCTCACACTGGTTTCTTACCTCCACACCCCAACACTCTTTCCACCAAACCTCCTTCAATATGCTTCATAGTTTGCTACTATATATCACTTAAGGGGCTGTCCCACTTGGGCGACCTAATTGGTGAGTTTAGAAGAGTTTAGGAGAGTTTGAAAAAATATAATGTTGAACACCTCCTTCGACTATATAGAAGATTTTGGCGGTCGCAAGAACGACAACTGAGTCAAACGTATTTTTATTCACAAAATCACTTCTCAGTTCACATGCTCTCACAACACGTCTGGCCACAACGGGGGTCAGCACTGAACTGCCGCACGAAACCAAAACTGCGTGAAAACAAGCAGCCCCTCCCGTGACCGCGGCTTCCGAACGCCGGGTTCGATACCTGCGTGCACCAGCAGGCGTCGCTACATGCCCCCCCCCCCCCCCAGAATCCGCAGTATGGAAACGCACGGGTAACCGGACGGTTTGACAGGAATGCATAGTCCAAGGTCGCGGGGCGAGCGTAACAGTAGGGGCCGGCAAAACAGAACCGGAAGGACGCGATGAACGCAAACGAGAGACGGCCATAACAGAGGGGACTGGTGGAACATAACCGGGGGAAACAGCTGCAGAGGGCAGCAAAACGGCCGGTGGACGTCCTCTATGCCGCGGAGTGGCCACCGCCACCGGGCTATCCTCGTCGACATGGGCTGGCTTAAGGCGGCTGATGGAGACGAACTCCTCCTAGCCATGTCCAACGTAAACGTCGAGGTACCAGTCCTCAACACCCTGTACGGACCCTTGTGCATCCGCTGAAACGGCGAGCGGTGAGCATCCCTACGAAGGAAAACATAAGCACAATCCCGTAACATAGTAGGCACATGCACCGCAGACGAACCATGCCGGGAAGTGGGAACCGGGACCAAAGCGCACGCCCGCTCGCGAAGGTCAGCTAACAACGCTGAAACCGGGACCTCCTGATCCCGGGGAACGGGCAGAAAATCCCCAGGTACCCGCAAAACTGAGCCGCAAACGAGCTCGGCTGAGAAGGCTTTGAGGTCCTCCTTAGGCGTAGTTCTGATGCCTAGGAGAACCCAAGGCAACTGGTCGACCCAAACGGGGCCGGTGAGCCGAGCTTTCAACGCCGACTTGAGATGCCTATGGAAACGCTCGACCAAACCGTTGGACTCTGGGTGATAAGCGGTGGTCTGGTGCAGCTTCGCGCCATACAGCTGCGCCATACCACTACACAGGGAGGACGTGGTCAGTAGTGATATCGGAAGGAACCCCGAAATGAGCGATCCAATGTGAGACGATAGCCCACGCACAAGCCTCAGTGGAGGTATCCGTTAACGGTATCGCCTCCGCCCACCTGGTAAACCTGTCCACGATAGTGAGTAAGTGAGTAGCTCCGCGCGAACACGGCAATGGACCCACCAGGTCGACATGGATGTGCAAGAACCTGCCGTCCGGGTCAGCAAAATCCTGCACGGGCAGGCGCACATGCCCTCTGCCACCTTGGAAGTCTGACAGGGGATACAAGCGCGGGCCCATGCTACGACCTGCTTTCGTAACCCGTGCCAGACGAACCTGGCCGCGACCAAGGCAGAGGTGGCGCGAATGGATGGGTGAGCTAGGCTGTGGATAGTGTCGAAAATCCGACGCCTCCAGGCAACCGGGACAATGGGACGGGCTTTGCCCGTGGAGACATCGCAAAGGAATCACACACCGGCGGTGCCGCACGGCACCTTAGCCAGCTAAGTCCTGATTCAGCATTGCGGTAAACCTCCATACCGGCATCCACCTGTTGGGCAGCGGCCAACTCCTCCTAATCCATGCCTAGACTTAAAGCGGAAACCTCAGGGGCTGCCGGAAGGGACAGCGCGACAGCCACAACGTTCACCTTCCCCGCCACATGCCGAATATCAGATGTGAATTCGGATATGTAGGCGAGGTGCCTCTGCTGCCTGGCAGACCAGGGATCAGACACCTTGGTCAAAGCGAACGTGAGTGGCTTGTAGCCCATGAATGCAGTGAACGCGTGCCCGTCTAGGAAGTAACGGAAATGGCGGATCGCTAGGTAGAGCGCGAGGAGTTCCCGATCGAAAGCGCTGTACTTAACCTTGGGAGCTCGCAGCTGCCTGCTGAAAAATGCCAGTGGCACCCAGCGGCTACATACCCGTTGTTTGAGGACAGCACCTACCGCGACGTGGGATGCATCCACGGTGAGGGCCGTTAGGGGTGACGCCCTAGGGTGTTCAAGCATAGTGCCGTTGGCCAATGCTGTCTTAGCCCCCTCAAACGCCGTCTCCCCCTCCTTGCAACAACGGCCGCATGATGGCGGCTGCTGACGGGACGAATCGGTGGTAGAAATTAACCATTCCGATAAACTCCTGCAGGCCCTTGACGGATAGAGGCCTCGGGAAGTGACGGATAGCGTTGACCTTCTCGGGAGTGGCTGTGCGCCGTGGCAGGTGATGCTGTGATCCAAGAATGAAATGGAACGCAATCCGAATTGGCACTTCGCGGGGTTGATCACCAACCCGTGTTCGCGCAGCCGTTCGAAAAGCAGGCGGAGGTGCCTGACGTGCGCTGCCTGCGAGCTTCTGGCCACCAGAATATCATCGAGGTAGATGAATATGAACGGCAAACCCCAACCGACCTGATCCATTAGCATTTGGAACGCCTGAGCAGCGTTCTTCAAGCCAAAAGGCATTCTGAGCCATTCGAAAAGGCCGAAAGGGATGATGGTGGCCGTCGTCGGGATGGACCGGAATTTGATTATACCCGCGAATGAGGTCGACCTTCGAGAAAAAGGTTGCGCCCTCCAGATGAGGTGAGAAATCTTGGATGTTTGGGACTGGGTACCGATCTGCCGTGGTTACGGTGTTGAGACGTCTGTAATCACCGCAAGGTCTCCAACCCCCGGACGCTTTGGGCATCATCTGCAGCGGGGAAGCCCAAGAGCTATCCGACCGGCAGACAATCCCCATGTCCTCCATAAGCTGGAACTCGTCTCGTGCGATGCGCAGTTTATCGGGTGGGAGACGGCGCGCGCAGGCGTGAACCAGTGGGCCCTCGGTGGGAATGTGGTGGACCACGCCATGACGGGGCACGGCCCTGTCGAACCGGGGCGTGAGCATCCCTGGAAATTCGGTGAGAAGGGCTGCGAAAGGTTGCTGGATCTCAGCTACTTCGTCGAGTTGCTGTATGGGCGTGGACGGATTACGCGGCTTGGCAGGGCACAGGTCCGACACAGGGACCATGCGTCCGCCTCGCACATCGACTAACAGGGAGAACGCACGCAAGAAATCGGCACCCAGATCCATCTATTATAGATAAATCTTTTATACATTGGGATAGACTAGGAATTAAAATGTTCGGTGACCTGTATGAAACTGGAAAATTACTTTCATTTCAACAATTACAAATAAAATATAAACTTGGAAATAATCAATATTTTAAATATTTTCAAATATGCAACTATCTGAAAAAATAAACAAAAGATCATTATAATAGCCCAGCAGATGTATTAAATGAGGCAATGCAGATAAAAGCTGAATCAGCAAACTTAATATCATATTTGTATAATATTATCTTAAATGTAGAAATACCATCTACGGAGGGTATCACAAGAGACTGGGAACAAGTTAGCTATTAAAATTTCAAAGGAAAGGTGGAATGAACTTATTAAACGTGCATAAATGTTCGATTAATGTAAGACACACTTTAATACAATTTAAAATTTTACATAGATTATATTATTCCAAAAATAAAATCCATAAAATGTTCCCAAATGTATCATCCATTTGTGATAAATGTCAATCCCAAGAAGCCACTATAGCGTATGTTCGAAACATTACACCTAGAAGAGATAAGACTCCGCCTGGCAGGTAAACCAGATCACTTCCATCTGACGTGGTCTGCATTTATAGAATTATTACAAATATAGGGTGCAAAGGTACCTTAAAAAATTAAAAAATAAAAAGTAAATAAAAAACTGAGGTCAGGTAAAGGGTGTTGGTATGTCCCATTTGCGTAATGCTCATAAAAACTATTTGTTTTTCTCTTTCTCCTCTTTCTCTTTCTCCTTATTTTTAGGGTCTATTTCATAACTCTTTTTCTTTTGTTTTTAATTTTGTTCTTATAGGGTCTTCGTTCTGTCTTGTTGTCACACTTTCTACACTTTCACTTTTTCCTTCACTTTCTTCTTTCTTTCAATCTTATCCTTTCCTTTTACTAGTGTAAAAAACAAATGGAGTACATTAATTGTAAGAAGATATAAATGACGAGTACTAATGTATGTGGTTGTAATGTAATGTACTTCCAATAAATAAAAAATAAAAAATAAAATAAAAAGAAATCGGCCCCCAGGATCGGTTGGGCGACGTCAGCAACGGTGAACTTCCACCTATACGGGCGGGAGTCGAAATTTAAGTCCAGGGTCTCCGTACCGTAAGTGCGAATGTCGCTCCCGTTGACGGCCGAGAGGACGGGTCCTACCTTACCGACGCGAGTATCTCGGGTGCTCGGAGGCAGGATGCTGGCAATGGCACTGGAGTCCACCAGGAAATGGTGGCTGGAGTGGCGATCAGGGACGTAGAGGCGTTCGTTTGAGCCGATCGCACTCGCCTCCATGGACGATCGGCCGAGGCACTTCCCTGAAACGAGCAGGGGCTCCGGCATCTTCGGGCTTCGGGTCCGTAGCGCTGATGGTAGTAGCACCAGCGACGTCGGCTGTAGACCACAGGAAGCGGCGATGCTTCTTCGGGTCCGTAGCGCTGATGGTAGTAGCACCAGCAACATCTGCTGTAAACCACTGGTATCGACGATGCTTCTTCGGATCCGTAGCGCTGATGTTAGTAGCACCAGCGACGTCGGCTGTAAACCACTGGAAGTGGCGATTCCTCTTCGGCGCTGGGCTGGGCTTCTTCTACCTCCCGCTGTCGTCTCGGTTGCACCCGCGCCGTGACAGGGGAGCGGGTGAA
Source organism: Malacoraja senta (assembly GCA_038087875.1). NCBI lineage: Eukaryota > Metazoa > Chordata > Chondrichthyes > Rajiformes > Rajidae > Malacoraja > Malacoraja senta. The sequence continues at coordinate 93,586 of JAXLNO010001207.1, read as the reverse complement.
GGCACAAACGTCCAGCCGTCTGTGGGCCCACAATTCGTCGGCTCTCTCCGCGACTTGGCGATGGTCGGCGGGTCCCTGATGTAGGGCAACAGCCTCGAAGCACAGTCTTGTGGCAAAGCTTCCACCACATGGAAATACATGGTATCGTCTGCGATGATACGGTGCAGGTGAAACTGTGCCTCAATGTGGGCGAACCACACCTGAGGTTGATCGAGCCAAAACGATGGCGATTTGAAGCCCAGTGAGCCCTGCCGCGTGCCGACTGATTCTACGGGAACGTAGTCCTCCTGCCTGATCTGCTTGTCTAACGACGGCTATCACGTCGGGGTCATCAATTTGGCGGTCGCAAGAACGACAACTGAGTTTTCAAACGTATTTTTATTCACAAAATAACTTCTCAGTTCACTGGCTCTCACAACACGTCTGGCCACAACGGGGGTCAGCACTGAACTGCCACGCGAAAGCAAAATCTCGCAAAAATAAGCAGCCCCTCCCGAGTCACGTGACCGCGGCTTCCGAACCCCGGGTTCGATACCTGCGTGCGCCAGCAGGCGCCACTACAAGATCTCCTTTGACCTCCTTCGACTATGTTGAAGACTAGCTTCGACTAGCTATGACTCGCTACGACTAACTTCGGGACAATTGGAAGATGACCTCATTTGAACTTCTTCGACCTCCCTTCAACTATGATTAAGACTATCTAAGACTACCTTCGACTACCTTCGATTACCTTCGACTACCCTCGATTACCTACGACTAACATGCCGACCTACTATGACCTACTATGGCTAAACCTACGAGTAATAAAAAGTATCGATTTTTCCCATGGCGACCTTTTTTTACTCACGGGCATTTTTCAACGTGTTGAAAAATACGCCGCAACCTAGCCGAGGCCTCGAGTATGTGGTGGCTACTCTCGAGCATGAAGGAGAGTTACAAAGTACTCCTAGGACCTCTTGTCAACCATGCTGCGAGTATGAGTCGAGGGCAAACTCACCAGAACTCGCGGATTAGTTCGCCCAAATGGACAGGCCCTTTAGGCTCACACATGTTCCTATCTAACAATCTGCCTATAATGGAACCCCTTCACCTGAGGTCATCTGTTGCCAGCTGTGATTTGTTTTTAGTTTACTTTAGTTTAGAGATACTGTGTGGAAACAGGCCCTTCGGCCCACCGAGTCCGCGCCGACCAGCGATCCCCGCATATTAACACTATCTTACACACGCGAGGGACAATTTACATTTATAGAAAGCCAATTCACCTACAAACCTGTGCGTCTTTGGAGTGTGGGTGGAAACCGAAGATCTCGGAGAAAACCCATGCAGTTATGGGGAGAACGTGCAAACTCCGTAAAGGCAGCACCCGTGGTCGGGATCAAACCCGAGTCTCTGGCTCTGAAAGCACTGTAATGCAGCAACTATACCACTGCACCTCCGTGCCGCCCACCAATGTCTGGCCCCTTCTACCTTCCAGCTTTCTTTGCTGCTCCCCCCGCAATCAGTCTGAAGAAGCATAGGTTTTCTCCGGGATCTCCAGTTTCATCCCACACTCCAAAGATGTACAGGTTTGTAGATTAATTGGCTTGGTAGAATTGTAAATTGTCCCTAGCATGTGTAGGATAGTGTTAGTGTGTGGGAATCACAGGTCGGTGTGGAATCGATGGGCCAAAGGGCCTGTTTCCGCGCTGTATCTCTAAACTAAACTAAACAAAACTAAAGTGTCCCAATCCAAAATGCCACCTATGCATGTTCTCTAGTGGTGCTGCCTGGCCTGTTGTCCTACCACAGCATTTTGTGTCTTTCAATGTTCCTGGAACTCATTTGGTGATAATTGATCATATTTTGTATCTTGTCAGATCCTTCTAAAAACGGAAGTGGAATTACCCCTCCTGGTATCAATTTCCTCTTGGTTTTGCTCTGAAAATAACCTTGACATGTCAGTAAATGTCAAAATCTGGAAGCTGATATCCATTATGCTGTTCTCCTCTTTAAGCTATGTAAGCTATATTCACATGTAAGCCATCCTGCAGCAAAATCAATTTGTTCCAAACAACCTCAAAAATATAGTGGGTAGACACAAAATGCTGGAGTAACTCAGCGGGACAGGCAGCATCTCTGAGAGAAGGAATGGAGGACGTTTCAGTACGAGACCCTTCTTCAGAATATATTCAAAAATATAGTGTTATGGTACTGCTCTGTTGAAAATCAGGTCAGCCCAGACTAGAGCAATAGACATTATATAACCATATAACCATTACAGCATGGAAACAGGCCATCTCGGCCCTTCAAGTCCGTGCCGAACTTTTTTATTTTTTATTTATTTAAATAAATACTTCCCCCTAGTCCCATCTACCTGCACTCAGACCATAACCCTCCATTCCTTTCCCATCCATATACCCATCCAATCTATTTTTAAAGGATAAAATCGAACCAGCCTCCACCACTTCCACTGGAAGCTCATTCCACACAGCTACCACTCTCTGAGTAAAGATGATCCCCCTAATGTTACCCCTAAACTTCTGTCCCTTAATTCTCAAGTCATGTCCCCTTGTTTGAATCTTCCCTACTCTCAATGGAAAAAGCTTATCCACGTCAACTCTGTCTAACCCGCTCATAATTTTAAAGACTTCTATCAAGTCCCCTCTTAACCTTCTGCGCTCCAAAGAATAAAGACCTAACTTGTTCAACCTTTCTCTGTAACTTAGTTGCTGAAACCCAGGCAACATTCTAGTAAATCTCCTCTGTACTCTCTCTATTTTGTTGACATCCTTCCTATAATTAGGCGACCAAAATTGTACTCCATACTCCAGAATTGGCCTCACCAATGCCTTGTACAATTTTAACATTACATCCCAACTTCTATATTCAATGCTCTGATTTATAAAGGCCAGCACCCCAAAAGCTTTCTTTACCACCCTATCTACATGAGATTCCACCTTCAGGGAACTATGCACAGTTATTCCTAGATCCCTCTGTTCAACTGCATTCCTCAATTCTCTACCGTTTACCATGTACGTCCTATTTTAATTTGTCCTGCCGAGATGTAGTACCTCACATTTATCAGCATTAAACTCCATCTGCCATCTTTCAGCCCCCTCTTCCAAATGGCCTAAATCTCTCTGTAGACTTTGAAAATCTACTTCATTATCCACCACACCACCTATCTTAGTATCATCTGCATACTTACTAATCCAATTTTCCACACCATCATCCAGATCATTGATGTACATGACAAATAACAGTGGACCCAACACAGACCCCTGAGGCACCCCACTAGTCACCGGCCTCCAACCTGACAAACAGCCATCCACCATTACTCTCTGGCATCTCCCATTCAGCCACTGTTGAATCCATCTTGCTACTCCACCATTAATACCCAACAATTTAATCTTCTTAACCAACCTTCCATGAGGAACCTTGTCAAAGGCCTTACTGAAGTCCATATAGACAACATCCACTGCTTTACCCTCATCAATTTCCCTAGTAACCTCTTCGAAAAATTCTAGAAGATTAGTCAAACATGGCCTTCCAGGCACAAATCCATGTTGACTGTTCCTAATCAGACCCTGCTTATCCAGATGCTTATATATATTATCTCTAAGTATCCTTTCCATTAATTTGCCCACCACTGACGTCAAACTAACAGGTCTATAATTGCTAAGTTTACTCTTAGAACCCTTTTTAAACAACGGAACAACATGCGCAGTATGCCAATCCTCCTGCACTATTCCCGTTTCTAATGACATTTGAAATATTTCTGTCATAGCCCCTGCTATTTCTACACTAACTTCCCTCAATGTCCTCGGGAATATCCTGTCAGGACCTGGAGACTTATCCGTTTTCATATTTTTCAAAAGTGTCCGCACCTCCTCTTCTTTGAATCTCATAGTTTCCATTGCTACTCTGCTTGTTTCCCTTACCTCACCTAATTCCACATCCTTCTCCTTGGTGAATACCGAAGAAAAGAAATTGTTCAATATCTCCCCCATCTCTTTTGGCTCTGCAGATAGCTGTCCACTCTGACTCTCTAATGGACCAATTTTATTCCTTGTTATCCTTTTGCTATTAATATAGCTGTAGAAACCCTTTGGATTTACTTTCACCTTACTTGCCAAAGCAACCTCACATCTTCTTTTAGCTTTTCTAATTTATTTCTTAATATTCTTTTTACATTCTTTATACTCCTCAAGCACCTCATTTATTCCAAGCTGCTTATAATTATTACGGATCTCTCTCTTTTTCCGAACCAAGTGTCCAAAGTTAGCCTTTCTCCAATCAAAAATCTCAACCCTAGGTCCAGTTCTTTTTTTTTTTTTTTTTTTTTTTTTTATTTTTTATTTTTTTTATTTTTTTTTTTTTTTTTTTAGAAGTACGGTAGATTACAGTAATGTACAACACGTATATATTAATACATTTTTTGTACCGCTTCACTTTTTTAAACTTTAAGAAAGAAAAAGAAAGAAGTAAGAAAAGTGAAGAAAGTGCGCAAAGGTTGTGAAGTGCAAAAGAGTGTTGGGAAAAGAAAGCCCCTTAGAAAAGAAGTTAGAGAAGGAAGTAAAGTTAGAAAATAGACCCTAGAAAAAAAAAAGAGAAAGAAAGAAGGAACAATCGCTCTATTATAACTCTTATACCATACTTCATAGAGAAGGAACTACCAACCAAGTCTGTTTTTATTTTACCTCCCATTACCAGGTCCAGATACCTTTTATTTATTTATTTGTTTTTCTAAATTACTATTGCACCTCCCTAGGTCCAGTTCTGACCCTCTCCATAATTATATTGAAACTAATGGTATTGTGATCACTGGACCCGAAGTGCTCCCCGACGCTTACCTCTGCCACCTGCCCTGTCTCATTTCCTAACAGGAGGTCCAGCACTGCCGCTTCTCTAGTAGGTACCTCTATGTATTGCTGCAAAAAACTATCCTGCACACATTTTACAAACTCCAAACCATCCAGCCCTTTTACAGAATGTGTTTCCCAGTCTATGTGTGGAAAATTGAAATCTCCCACAATCACTACCTTGTGCTTACTACTAATATCTGCTATCTCCTTACATATTTGCTCTTCCAATTCTCGCTCCCCATTTGGCGGTCTATAATACACCCCTATAAGTGTTGCTACACCTGTCCCATTTCTCAGCTCCACCCAAATAGCCTCGCTAGACGAGCCCTCTAATCTATCCTGCCAAAGCACTGCTGTAATATCTTCCTTGACAAGCAATGCAACACCCCCACCTCTTGCCCCTCCAATTCTATCACCCCTGAAGCAACGAAATCCTGGAATATTTAGTTTCCAATCACAGCCCTCCTGCAACCATGTTTCACTGATCGCCACAACACCATACTTCCAGGTGTCAATCCAGACTCTAAGCTCATCCACCTTTCTTACAATGCTCCTAGCATTAAAATATACACATTTAAGAAACCCACGACCACTTATTCTCTGTTTATTAACTTTTTCTTCTTTCTCCCCTACATTTTGGGTCCGAGTGCTTCCCTTCTCTGCCTCCTGCCTCCCACAGTTTCTACTATCTTTCTCTATTTGAGTCCCTCCCCCCAACCGTTCTAGTTTAAAGTCTCCCCTGTAGCCTTTGCAAATCTCCCCGCCAGGATATTGGGAGATTAGACAATAGACAATAGACAATAGGTGCAGGAGTAGGCCATTCGGCCCTTCGAGCCAGCACCACCATTCAATGTGATCATGGCTGATCATCCAATCAGTACCCCATTCCTGCCTTCTCCCCATATCCCCTGACTCTGCTATTTTTAAGAGCCCTATCTAACTCTCTCTTGAAAGCATCCAGACAACCTGCCTCCACCTAAGTCTAAGGCAGAGAATTCCACAGACTCACCACACTCTGTGAGAAAAAGTGTTTCCTCGTCTCCTTTCTAAATGGCTTACTCCTTATTCTTAATCTGTGGCCCCTGGTTCTGGTCTCCCCCAACATCGGGAACATGTTTCCTGCCTCTAGCGTGTCCAAACCCTTAACAATCTTATATGTTTCAATGAGATCCCCTCTCATCCTTCTAAACTCCAGAGTGTACAAGCCCAGCTGCTCCATTCTCTCAACATATGACAGTCACGCCATCCCGGGAATTAACCTTGTAAACCTACGCTGCACTCCCTCAATAACAAGAATGTCCTTCCTCAAATTAGGGGACCAAAACTGCACTCCAGGTGTGGTCTCCTCTGTACAACTGCAGAAGGACCTCTTTGCTCCTATATTCGATTCCTCATGTTATAAAAGCCAACATGCCATTCGCTTTCTTCACTGCCTGCTGTACCTGCATGCTTACTTTCATAGACTGATGTACAAGGACCCCCAGATCCCGTTGAACTTCCCCTTTTCCCAACGACGCCATTTAGATAGTAATATGCCTTCCTGTTTTTGCTACCAAAGTGGATAACCTCACATTTATCAGCATTAAACTTCATCTGCCATGCATCTGCCCACTCCCCCAACCTGTCCAAGTCACCCTGCATTCTCATTGCATCCTCCTCACAGTTCACACTGCCACCCAGCTTTGTGTCATCTGCAAATTTGCTAATGTTACTTTGAATCCCTACTTTGAATAGTGTGAACATCTCTGGGTTTCTTGCAGTAAGATTCGTGTTCTCCCTGGACCGATTTCCCAAGCAAAGCTCAACAGCTGAGCAAAACACTATATTAATCTTCAATGAGATGTTCAGCTTCACTCATCTGAACACCAATAGTTTTAATTACTCACAGTTATCTTTAGCTAAGCCCATTCGCAAGAAAATATGTTATTTAACATGCCGGCATTCAAACAGTTTTCTTTGTCCTATCTGAGATGTGCGACCTGTGAACTCAAATGAAATCTCATGTATGTACCTGGACCTCAGTGCTCACTGGAGGTCAAGGTCATGTTGACTCTTAGCTTCATAACCCTAAAAGTTTGCCTCTGATCACACCTATCCGAATCACTAAGGACATTTAGTTTAGTTTAGTTTAAAGACACACCGCAGAAACAGGCCCTTTGGCCCATTGGGTCCGTGCTGACCAGCGATCCCCATACACCAGCACTGTCCTACACACACTGGGGATTTATTTACAATCTTACCAATTAACCTACAAACCTCTGCGTCTTTGGAGTGTGAGGGGAAACCGGAGCACCCGCAGAAAACCCACGCGGGTCAAGGGGTGAATGTACAAACTCTGTACAGACAGCACCCGTAGTCATGATCAAACCTGTGAATGAACAGAAATGCCCTCCGATGTTCAAGAAGCTAAAGGCTTCATCTATGGCCCCTCAAACTCCAGTCTCTTCGACTGGTCCCATTCTTTTCTCTGGCAATTGACAGAAAATGAAACAGACTGTTTGCAATGATGGGATATTAAATCCTGAGATAAATAAACCCCAACTAAATTCTACTTCCAGCTCCAGAACGCAATGTGCCACAGCCTTGCACCTTCTGCTGTTACCTCCATTCATGGCTTTAGTGTCATAGTTGGACAATGGAAACAGGCAATTCTATCCAACTTGTCAGGTTGGAGGCCGGTGACTAGTGGGGTGCCTCAGGGATCTGTGTTGGGTCCACGGTTGTTTGTCATACATCAATGATCTGGATGATGGGGTGGTAAATTGGATTAGTAAGTATGCAGATGATACTAAGATTGGTGGTTGTGGATAATGAAGTAGATTTTCAAAGTCTACTGAGAGATTTAGGCCATTTGGAAGAGTGGGCTGAAAGATGGCAGATGGAGTTTAATGCTGATAAGTGTGAGGTGCTACTTCTTGGCAGGACAAATCAAAATAGGACGTACATGGTAAATGGTAGCTAATTGAGGAATGCAATTGAACAGAGGGATCTAGGAATAACTGTGCATAGTTCCCTGAAGGTGGAATCTCATGCAGATAGGGTGGTAAAGAAAGCTTTTGGTGTGCTGGCCTTTATAGACCAGAGCATTGAGTATAGAAGTTGGGATGTAATGTTAAAATTGTACAAGTCATTGGTGAGGCCAATTCTGGGGTATGGTGTACAATTTTGGTCGCCAAATTATAGGAAGGATGTCAACAAAATAGAGAGAGTACGGAAGAGATTTACTAGAATGTTGCCTGGGTTTCAGCAACTAAGTTACAGAGAAAGGTTGAACAAGTTAGGTCTTTATTCTTTGGAGCGCAGAAGGTTAAGGGGGGTCTTGATAGAGGTCTTTTAAATGATGAGAGGGATAGACAGAGTTGACATGGATAAGCTTTTTCCATTGAGAGTAGGGAAGATTCAAACAAGAGGACATGATTTGAGAATTAAGGGACAGAAGTTTAGGGGGAACATGAGGGGGAATTTCTTTACTCAGAGAGTGGTAGCTGTGTGGAATGAGCTTCCAGTGGAAGTGGTGGAGACAGGTTCGATTTTATCATTTAAAAATAAATTGGATAGTTATATGGACGGGAAAGGAATGGAGGGTTATGGTCTGAGTGCAGGTAGATGGGACTAGGTGAGAGTAAAGGGCCTGTTCCACGGGCATGCGACTCCATGCGGCAAGCGCGACCTAACCGCAAGTGGGTGCCGTGCAGGGGCCGCGCGGAGGTCGCGGGGCCGGTCCCACTTCGTTCGCGGGAACCGTATGGAGTTGTGCGGAGTTGGTCCCGACATCGCGCGGGGCTCCGAAAAACTGACACTGTTCAAAAATTCCGTGCGGCAACAGCCTGCCGGCCCGCAGCCGCATCGAGACCGTGCGCGCCGCATCGAGGCCGTGCACACCGCCTCGATGCCGGACGCAGCTGCATCGAGGCCATGCGCACCGCCTCAATGACCGTGCGCACCGCCTCGCCGCCGTACGCACCGTCTTCACGGCACTTGACCTCCGCGCGGCCCCCGCTTCTGATTCGGTAGCGCTTGCCGCATGCAGCCGCATGCTGGTGGGACCGGCCCTATACGGGGATCACTCGACCTCCGCGCGGCCCCCGCTTGCGGTTAGGTCGCGCTTGCCGCATGGAGTCGCATGCCCGTGGGACAGGCCCTTTAGTGTTCAGCATGGACTAGAAGGGTCAAGATGGCCTGTTTCCGTGCTGTAATTGTTATATAGTTATATGGTTATAACTCGTTCATGCCAACTAAGATGCAACTAAGATGAGTGCTAAGATGCCTATCCATGCACCTGTTTAAGTGTCGTTTAAATGTTGTTATTGGACCTGTCTCAACTACCTCCTCTGGCAGCTCTTTCCATATACCCACTACCAACGGTTCTCTGGATATTTTCAAGAGAGAGCAAAATAGGGCTCTTAAAGATAGCGGAGGCAGGGGATATGGGTACTGATTGTGGATGATCTGCCATGATCACATTGAATGGTGGTGCTGGTTCGAAGGACCGAATGGCCTTCTCCTGCACCTGTTGTCTATTGTCTATTGTCAACTGCTAAAAAAAAATTCTCAGGTTCTTATTAAATCTTTCCCCTCTCACCTTAAACCTATGTCTTCTGGTTCTTGATTCTCCAACTCCGGGTAAATGACTCTACATTTATGCCACATTTCCCTCAGAATTTTATAAAAGTCTATAAGAACGCACCTCAGCCTCCTGCGCAGCAAGGAATAGAGTCCTCATCTGCCCAACCTTTCCATATAATTCAGGCCCACGAGTTTTGTCAACTTCCTCGTAAATATTCTCTGCACTCTTTCCAGCTTAATAATATCCTTCTGAAATCAATAGACCAATGTCAAGCTTAACTGTAAGATAACATTTTTTTAAATTTCAAAATAAACTTTATTCAAGTAATAAATATATACAATAAATGAACCGTGCAAAATATACATCCGACATTCAATACTGTTTACACACATTGCTCAAATTTCAAAAATGTATCCCCTACCCTTGCCACTGATGTGGCCGATTGGCGTGGAATCCCTTCCCTAATTTGAGGGGTGACTCCACCACACCCTGCCCCCCATGTCCAGCAGTGGAAGGACCCTAGACTGTGGTCCACCCCCACCGAGCCTTGGCGTTGGCTGTACCGAGCTTCAGTGCGTCCCTCAGCAACTACTCCTGCAGTCTTCAGCGCGCCAGTCGGCAACATTCCCCGACGGACATCTCGCTCTGCTGGGTGGTGAATAACGCTCGGGCAGACCAAAGAGCATCTTTCACCGAGTTGATGACCCTCCAGCAGCACTCGATGTCAGTCTCTGAATGCGTCCCTGGGAACAGTCCGTAAATCACAGAGTCCTCTGTGACGGAGCTGTTCGGGATAAAGCGTGCCAGGGACCCTTGCAAACCTCTCCAGACTCTCGTTGAAAATTTACACTCTGCGAAGAGGTGGGCAACCGTCTCCTCTCCATAGCAGCCGTCCCGAGGGCAGCGTACGCTGGTAATGAGGTTCCAACGGTGCAGGAAGGATCTGACTGGGAGGGCTCCACTCACCGCCAGCCAAGCCAGGTCTTGGTGCTTGTTGGTGAGTTCTGGCGATGAGGCATTTTGCCAGACAAGCTGGGAACCACGCCACCGGATCCATCGAGTCCTTTCCCTGCAGTGCCTGCAGGACGTTCCGTGCTGACCACTGCCCAATGGACGTGTGGTCAAAGGTGTTGGTCCGGAAGAACCTTTCCACGAACGACAGATGGTGCAGCAATGTATAGCTGACTGGCACAATGTGTGGCATCAGCGCCAGGCCCATCCTTCGCAACACCGGGGACAGGTAGAACCTCAGCAGGTAGTGACACGGTGCCCACGTGCCTTGGCTCTACACTCCGCCTGATGCAGCCACACACAAAGGTGGCCATCAGGGTGAGGGCGACGTTGGGCACGCTTTTACCCCCGTTGTCTGCTGACTTGTACATTGTGGCCCGTCGCACCCGGTCTATCCTCGAACCCCAGATGGACTGGAAGGCGGCCCGGGTGATCCCTGTGGCGTAGGAGGGAGGGACAGGCCACACTTGCGCCAAGTACAGCAGCCCCGAGAGCACCTCACACCTGATGACCAAATTATTCCTCGTTATAGAGAGGGAACGTTGTCTCCACAGCTCCAGTTTCTTCCCCACCTTGGCTATCCGCTCCAGCCAATTCTTGTTTCATGCCTCAGCCCCCCCGATCCAGATCCCCAGCACCTTCAAGAAGTCAGGCTTGATGGTGAAGGGGATGGAAGATCGGTCGGGCCAGTTGCCAAAGAGCATGGCCTCGCTCTTCCTGTGGTTCACCCTGGCTCCTGTGGCCGACTGGTTGCAGATGCTGATCAATCTGCGGAATGACCCTGGATCCGAGCAGAAGACAGCGACATCGTCCATGTACAGGGAGGTTTTGACCAGAGTGCCCCCACTGCCTGGCAATGTCACTCCTCTTATGCTCGCATCCTTCCTGATGGACTGGGCAAAAGGTTCAATACAACAGACGAACAAGACAGGGGAGAGAGGGCAACCCTGCCTGACTCCAGACCTGACGGGGAAGCTGTCTGATTCCCACCCATTGATTTGAACTGCACTACAGATATCGATGTAGAGCAGTTGGATCAAATTCCTGATTCCCTCCCCAAAGCCCATTTTGGAGAGCACGTCCATCATGTACGTGTGCGATATGAATGAATGAATAACTTTATTGGCCAAGTATTCAGATACAAGGAATTTGCCTTGGTGCTCCGCCTGCAAGTGACAACATGACATACAGTGACAGTTAGGAATGACACATAAAATATTAAACATTAATAATAAAACATTTTTATGTCAATAAAACCGAAAGACTCAACACATCTTTTAAAATTCCCTTTTAAAATAGCTACAGAAAAATTTAAATACTTGGGTATTGAAATCACTAGAACACATCAAGGCATGTTTAAAGCAAATTTTGATCCTTTACTTAATAAATTAAACACACTAATTAAATTTTGGAAAACGCTCCCGATGTCTTTAATAGGCCGAATAAATGCAATAAAAATGATCCTCTTACCACAAATTTTATACCTATTTCAATCGATTCCTATATACCTACCAAAGAAGTTTTAAAAAAAAACTGGATTCAGACATTACTAATTTTATATGGGATTATAAATCACATAGAATACAAAGAACACACTTGAACAAAGCTAAAGTATTAGGGGGTTTAGCACTCCCTAACTTCATGTATTATTATTGGTCAGTAAATATTAAAAATATGATTCAACTGAAGGACAACTCTGCCCAGCAAGTGGACTGGATTGTAATGGAGAAAGAGGATTGCTCCTCTGGAAACATTGGAGCGATCCTCCTCTCACCAATGAAACTGAATAACATAAATTATAATAAAAACCCAATTATACATAGTACAATCAGAACTTGGAAACAAATAAAACAAAATTTAAAATTAAGAAATCTATTGCTTTTATCTCCAATTGTTAATAACCCTTCGTTTAATCCCTCTATTACAGACAAATCTTTTATACAATGGGATAGACTAGGAATTAAAATGTTCGGTGACTTGTATGAAACTGGAAAATTACTATCATTCCAACAATTACAAATAAAATATAAACTGGGAAATAATCAATATTTTAAATATTTTCAAATATGTGACTATTTGAAAAAATATACAAAAGATCATTATAATAGCCCAGCAGATGTATTGGATGAAGCAATGCAGATAAAAGCTGAATCAGCAAACTTAATATCATATTTGAATAATATTATCTTAAATGTAGAAATACCATCTACGGAAGGTATTAGAAGAGACTGGGAACAAGAATTAGCTATTAAAATCTCAAAGGAAAGGTGGAATGAACATTTATTAAACGTGCATAAATGTTCAATTAATGTAAGACACACTTTAATACAATTTAAAATTTTACATAGATTATATTATTCCAAAACTAAAATTAATAAAATTTTCCCAAATGTATCATCCATTTGTGATAAATGTCAATCTCAAGAAGCTACTATAGTGCACTCATTTGTTTTCTGTACAAAAATTCAAACATTTTGGATTGAAATCTTTACAAAATTATTTAAAATAAAACTGATACCCAAAGCAGAATGGATTATCTTCGGAACAACGGAAGATAGTCCAGAACTAAATGTGTTCCAAAAGAAATTAATAGACTATGGGTTAATAACTGGAAAAAAGTTAATCCTAAAATTCTGGAAGAACGCTCCAATACCAACTATAAACATGTGGATTTCAAATATATTCGAAACATTACACCTAGAAGAGATAAGACTCCTCCTGGCAGGTAAACCAGATCACTTCCACCTGACGCGGTCTGCATTTATAGAATTATTACAAGTATAGGGTGCAAAAGTACTAAAAAAAAAACTGAGGTCAGGTAAGGGGGGATGAAAGCTGGAGAGTTGGTATGTCCCATTTGCGTGATGCTTACAACAAAGTATTTGTTTTTCTCTTTTCCCTCTTTCTCTTTTTTCTTCTTTTTTAGGGTCTATTTCTTAATTCTTTTTTTTAAATTTCTTTCTTATAGGGTCTTTGTTCTTTTTTGTTGTCACGTTTTTTACACTTTCACTTTTTTCCTTCACTTTCTCCTTTCTGTCAATCTCATCCTTTCCCTTTATTAGTGTAAAAAATGACGGAGTACATTAATTGTAATAAGATATACGTGACGAGTACTAATGTAATTGGTTGTAATGTAATGTACTTCTAATAAATAAAAAATAAAATAAAAAAATAAAAATAAATAAAAATAATAAAACATTATTGATTAAACATATGAATTAAATAAAATACCAGAGCAAAAGGAGGGTACAGATTTTTGGTTATTGAATAATAATAATAATAATAATAATAATTTTTTTTATTTATGGGCGCCTTTCAAAACTCAAGGACACCTTACAAGATTTTACAAGATTTTACAGTAGAAACATGTAAGCGGAATGAAATAAGTAGTAAAGACATCACAAGTACACAAATTAAAAACAGAATTCAATCCGAACACAAAAATCAAAAACACAGTATGGAAGAGAGAGCAGCGGCTGCTAATACGCGCCAGCATCCACTCCCCCTTCCGGCAGCTACTACTCGTGGAAAAAAACTGTATTTATGTCTGGCTGTAGAAGCTTTAACAGTCCGGAGTCGCCTTCCAGAGGGAAGTGATTCAGAGTTTGTGGCCAGGGTGAGAGGGGTCAGAGATGATCTTCCCCGCTCGCTTCCTGGCACTTGGAGTGTACAGTTCGTCAATGGAGGGAAGGTTGCAGCCAATCTCATGTTGATATCCTGTCGAAGGCCTTCTCCTGGTCCAAGCTGACGAGACAGGCATCTACCCGTCTGTCCTGCATGGAGCCAATGGTATCTCTCAGCAGCGCTAGGCTGTCTGCGATTTTCCTGCCAGGTACAGCACAGGTTTGGTCCAGGTGGATCATCTGTCCCAGAGCAGGCTTGACCCGGTTGGCGATGGCCTTAGACAGGATCTTGTAATCTACATTCAACAATGAGATGGATCTCCAATTCCTTATATCATTCATCTCCCCCTTCTGCTTCTAGATTAGGGTGATGCTGCCCTTCCTCATGAAGTCTGACATGCTGCCGCCTAGAAGCATGTCGTTGTACACTTCCAGCAGGTCCGGGCCCACCCAGTCCCACAGAGCCGAATGCAACTCGGCCAGTAAGCCATCGCTTCTGGGAGTTTTGCTCGAGTCAATGGAATGGATGGAGCCAGTCAGCTCCTCTAGGGTCAGTGGTTGGTCCAGACTCTCCCACTTGCTGTCCTCCAAGACCTCCGTAATAGTGGACAGGAAGCTCTCGGAGGCGGAGCTGTCTGTGGTCTTTCTGTCATACAAACCCGTATAAAAGGATTTGCAGATCCTCAGCATGTCCGTCTGCGAGGATGTTACCGAGCCGTCCTCCTCCCTAAGGCTGTTCATCACAGAGCTCCCCCTGTGAACCTTATGGAAGAAGAAATGTGAGCACGTCTCATCCTGCTCCACGTGGCGGACCCTTGATCGGAAGATGATCTTGGAGGATTCAGAGGTAAAGAGCCGAGCTTGCCGGCCCTTCAACTCTCTAAGTTCCTCCCACACATCCACCCCTCTCGACTGCAGAAGGAGCAGTTGCTGCAAATCTGTCTGGAGTTGGCACAATTCCCTCTGACTCTGTCTTGCTCTCTGAACCCCTTTAAATATGAAGAACCTTTTGATTTTCTCCTTGGTTGCTTCCCACCAGAGTGTTGGGAGTCAAAGACAGGCCTCACCATTCTCCAACATGCATAGTCCCTCTTTAGCTCCTCAATGTACTCTGGGGTCAACAGATTCACATTTAACTTCCACGTCCCTCTGCCTGCCTTCCGGTCCCCCTGTAGGTGATATAACATTGCAACTTCTATACTCAATCCCCTGACTGATGAAGACTAATGAAACAAAAGCCTTCTTTATAACCCTATCTACTGAAGACACCTTTTTCAGGGAACCATGTCCCACTCCTATGTCCCACTGCCTTATAACAGTCAGAGTAAGGTTTGAAGCATTGATTAGTCCACTCCTTCTTTATATATCTTTATATATTTTATGTTGTACCATGTAATTTATAATATATTGTGAAACTTATTGTTTTATGATGAATAAATACAATGCACAATATTCAATTCTTGATGGCACAGAAACAGATCATTTAACTGAGCAACACCATGGTCTTCTTGAGCAGCCGTTTCTTTAAATTCCAGTTACGCAACACAACGACTTCATTTTTAATAATGTTGCATGAGGTTGTAATGGCAGTGCTGACAGTAAATCAGAGAAGGCAAAAATATGCTGTTGCTCGAAATCAAAAATATATAAAGATGAAAAATGCTGAAAATACACAACAGGCACAGTAGCATAGCTGGTAAAGTTCTGCCTGACAGAACCAGAGACCCCGATTCAACCTGACTTCAGGTGCTGTCTGTGTGGAGTTTGCACTTTTCCCTGTGACTGCGTGTGTTTCCTTTGGATGGTCCACCCACATCTCAAAGACATGTGGGTTTAAGGATCATTGTAAATTGTCTGCAGTGTGCAGGAGGTAGATGTAAAAATGAGATCACATAGATCCAATGTGAATGAGTGATCAATGGTCAGCATGGATTCTGCAGACCAAAGGGCCTGTGCTGTATTTATGCTGTATCCCCAAACTAAACTAAAACAAAGGCCAGGCAACTGCTGTGGAGAGAGATAAACAAAACTAAAACAATGGTTTGTTTTCTTTCATTGTAGACGCAGCATGATTTGCAGATTATTTATATTATTTTCTGTTTTGGGTCAAAGATGTTATCAATAAAATGTGGATAAAGGGTAATTAGGTGCTACAGGAAGGAAGGGTGAATCATATGTGGAAACTTCAATATTTCTAAGGCTGGGCAGTGTTTATGATTTTACTGCACACCTCACAGAGGAAATCTCCCTCTCTGTGGCTCTAATGCAACTCGGGATACCACTTTAATTTCACAAGTTGTTATAACAGGTGTGAGATTTACTTTGCTGTTTTGATTCTACAGAGCACCCACCTGGAAAATAGTGTTTGAAGCCCCCCCTGCAGCCCCCATCTCTCCTAATCACCCGTACATGCACATATCCATGTGTAAAAGGTGAGGCGTTTTAATAGAGTCCAAAGTTTAGCTGTGCAGCATGTGGCTGGGCTACTTTTCAATTTGAGATTTCCTCTTTCTGCACCTGGTTGCATTTAAAGAGGAAATTGAGATGTTATATGTTTTTGTTTTAAACTTTTTTTTAATGACTAGAATGCAAGCGCAGAGAAAAAAAAAATCCTTAAAGCCAGCCTTGGTCTTTTAATAGCTTGGCTAAATACTGGGGTTCTGCTCACTGCCACAATGTGTTTTATTGAGCATAAATTAAACGACTTCAAAACGTAGAACAGATGTGCATTGCTTCTGATACTGTATCAGAAATACTTGATTGTAGAAGACAGTTAAAATGGCTTGCAACGAGGGATTTTCATTTTTTAATAGTTTTGCACAATTTCATTCCCCCCCCTCCCTTGGTTTTGCATGTCTGAACTGATTTAGTTAACCTCAGGGTTCTCGCTTGATGGGAAGAGATTGCGTGTTGGAAATGTAGTTTGATCTTTGACTCAGAGCTGAAGTTTAATCTGATAAAGGCACCCTATAATTGCAGAGGTAGTCGGGAATAAGGCCTTTGAGATAACCACAAGATAACAATTTAATTTCCTTCAACCAATCTGACTTCCATATTCAATGAGCAGCTTTACTGTCCTGGTGAAATCTGATGCTTCAATATTTGACATTTATATTTCCAAGCTGATGTAGACCAGACCTTGACAAATGCGGGTAAAACTAAGAAAAAACCCACCAGGAGCCAAGCCGAGATCAAACTTGAATGGAACACACCAGATACCTGTAGGCAAAGATGAAAACAACGAATAAGGAATAATGAGACAAAACTAAAACATACAAAGACATTAGAAAGTATCTTAAGTTATGATGAGTGTTAAATGTAATTACCTTTCCTTTTTTACCAATACTTTGCCAGTCGGAGAAGAATGATAATTTTTTCTGCCTTGTTACTGTCAAATCCACTTAATTTACTTTACTTCCCAGCCAATGGTTCTATCACACATTCCTGTTCTCTAACTCAGGAGATTTAGATATGATAAGGAAACGAGCAGTGTATTAAGTGCTGTGTGCACCAACAATTGTATTCTGTTCATTTATTTTCCTATGGATTCCAAAGACAGTGTATATTTCTCAGGAGAATGATTTGAAGATGTCAGCAGATAATACTATTTTTAGGTATTTATTTAAAAGGATAAACAATATACAGCTTCCTATCCCCTGCTGCTCAACATCAACAAGTTAGTGTTGACTTAAGGAGGAGAGGAATACCCCTGTCCCCTGCCTCCATCAATGTTGTGGATGTGCAGTTTACCAGGGAGTAAAAAATACCTTGGAGTGTACCTGGACAGTAAACTGGATTGGTCCAAAAACGCTGAGGCCCTGTAGAAGAAGGGACAGAGCCGCCTGTACTTTTTGAGAAGGCTCCGTTCCTTCAACGTCTGCAGTGAGATGCTGCAGATGTTCTACCAATCGGTGGTAGCCAGTACCATCTTCCTCACCGTTGTGTGCTGGGGCAGCAGGGTGAAGGCTGCAGACACCAATAGATATCAATAAACTCATCAGGAAGGCTGGCTCCGTCCTGGCAGTGGAGTTGAATTCATGGGAGGGGGTCTTGGAGGGGAGGATGCTCCTCAAACTGTGGGGCATCTTAAACAATTCAGCTCACCCCCTCCATGACACACTGGTCAACCTGAGGAGCACCTTCAGCAACAGACTGGTTCCACCAAGATGCAGCACAGAACGCCACAGGAGATCCTTCTTCCCTGTGGCTATCAAACTGTACAACTCCTCCCCCCTTCTGTCGTGGGGTAGACTGAGACTCCCCTCCCCCATCACCTGCAAAATCTTTGCACATCCCCAATCCTTTCCACTCATCGCTTTAATTTCATGTTCCATGTATTTTGTGTTTTATGACTGTTGGCAGATCAATTTCCCTCCTGGGATGAATAAAGTTCTATCGTATTGTATCCCAGTGGCCATAAGCAGAACTGAGCCATTTCAGGAGCTTTTTTGATAATGTTTGGTGAGTATGAGGAGTGAGAAAGAGATAGGAAGATTACATTGAGAAAGGGATAAGCTAACAATATGGCGGATGTGCAGGAGTGGGCGCCATTTGTATGGCAGCCTGCCTGCAGTCCGTCTTTTCACCCTTTTTAGTGTCTAAAACTTTTATTTTGGAGGTCTAATCTTTTTATGTGGGGGGGTGGGGGGGGGGAAGGGGGAAACTGTATTATTCCCAGTCCTACCTGGTCGGAGATGCGGTTTTCCTCTGAATTGCATCTTCGTCCTCTCCGTGGGTCCTACCATCGAACTGGAGCGGCGTTTCCTGCCGGGACCACAGCTTTGGCGGCGGCACAGCGCTGGGACACCAACTCGGAGCGGGCGATGCCTTACCGGGTCGCCGTGCGGTAAGCTCCGGAGTGCGGTGACCGCCGACTCCAACATCCGAGGAGCGGTGACTGCGGGCGTACAGCCGCGGGCGGGCGACCCTGGATTTAAAACACCGCGGAGCCTGGGAACCGAGATCGCCAGAGTCGGAGCTCCAACCGGCGCGGCCCGAGGACTACGGGCGCCGCAGTCTCCGGGGAGGGAGTGGCCGCTTTAAACATTCCAAGCCGCTGAAGAGTGTTTCACCCGACGCCGGAGTTCCAGCTTCCCGGCAAGAGAGCCTGAAAACATCGGACTGGCTGCGGAGGCCACAAATAGGCCCCGACCTCTGGTGGACTATGAGGAGGAGGAGAACTGGACTTTTTGGTGCCTTCCCTCACAGTGGATTCTGCTGTGGGGGGATGATTCATGTTGATTCCTATAGTGTACTGTCTTTTTTATTTTTTATTTTATATGGATGTATGGAAATCTCTGTAAAGCACTTTGGCTTCAGCGTGATTTGATTTAAAAGTGCTATATAAATAAAAAATAATGACTTACTTACTTATTAATATTGTTTACTTTCGCCTTATCCTTTGGATGTATAGAATTGTGATGACATAGTTATTGACTTCAGGGGGCTTAGCCATTCCCATCATTGGACGAAGTCTGGTTGGACTTTCCAAGTGGATACATGACAATAGGATATGTCTCTGGACCCATGTCATTGGATAGCCACCAGAAGGTTAAACATGTGTAGGAAGGAACTACGAATGCTGGTTTATACTGAAGATAGACCCAAATTACTGGAGTAACTCAGTAGGTAGTATCTCTGGAGGAAAGGTGTTGTTTCAGGTTGGAACCCTTCTTCAGTCTGAAAGTAGAGGGGTGTGGTGGAAGGAGGGGGGGGGGAGAGAAATAAACTGGAGGCAAGAAAAGGCCAGATCTGGACCAGCAACAGATGACCTCAGGGAGGGTGGAGTTCATAATGGTCCATTGTTGGCTGGTAAAGGTGTGATAATAAGAGGAATATGTGAACAGTGGAACGGGTAGGACGACTAGGGTGGGGGAGTGGGGAGAGAAGGGAGGGGAGAAAATGCTGGAGTTACTTGAATTAGAGAGATTTTGGACCACTCTTCCTGAGGTCATCTGTTGCCAGTCCTGATTTGTTGTAGCATTTCCTCACCTCCAGTTTATTCCATCCACCCACCCCCACCTCTACTTTCAGTCTGAAGAAGGGTTCTGACCTGAAACGTTACCTATTCTTTTTCTTCAGAGATACTGCCTGACCGGCTGAGTTACTTCAGCATTTTGTGTCTATGTTTGGCATAAACCAGCATCTGCAGTTCCTTCCTGCACATTGTGTCTGCTACTCTGGAACATCTCCTCAAGATATGTCTAGTTTGAAGAAGTTCTCCTCCTCTCTCCGTTATGCAACATCCTCTCTTGCTGATTCCTCCTGTTCTCCGATTCAGTGACCACGTTTTAACCCAGAATCACTCCCACAGCCATGTGTACCTGCGCCTCCATCTTCAATCTCTTGGATTCCAGCTCCAGTTCCAGACATCCCAGTTCGGACCCAACCCAAGTTCCGGGTTCCGACAGTCGATCTGCCACTTTTCGCAACAGTTCTCATTCCATGCCCTGCGTTCTACACTGGCTGCGATGTTGCGGCACCAACAGGCCCTCGCTCTGACTCTCCCACAGCTCCGGGTCTCACTCACCCACACCTGCAATGGACCCCAACTCTACTTCATTCAACGGCAGATCCTAGCCCTCAACAAACGCTTCCTCGCCTACCTGGACTCTACCAAGGATCACAAGCTTGCCCGCCTCCAGACCGGTCCCTCCACCGACACTTTTCAACTCGACTGCCCGCGGGGCCTGAGGCTCCACCACTGGACTGCGCCACCAGCCAAACACCGCAAGGCTGAGACCCGCGACGTCATCACCGCATCGCCATCACTGCGACACCATCACAGCCATGAGGAGCAGCACTAACATCCACCACCTCTCCAACCTTCACCACTTTCCTGGCCGGACCAAGGCACGGACCACCGATCCCCCCCCCCCCACCTCTACTTTCAGTCTAAAGAAGGGTTCCGACCCAGAACATCACCTAGTCTTTTTGTCCAGAGTTGCTGCCTGACCTGCAGAGTTACTCTAGCATTTTGTATCTGCTCCCATACGTAGATGGTCTAAAGGCCAATGAATAGAAGTGGAAACATTTGGGTAAAATTTACAAGGGATGCATGGTCAAATATTTTTACTCAAAGTTTGAATCTGGAATTCACAGCCTTTTAGGACAGTGGAAACAGAATCAGTAACTTCAAAGGGAAATAGATAACTAGAGGGAGAAGAATTAGCAAAATTATGAAGAAAGAGCCAGGGACCCCACTTTAGTTGTCCACTATTTTCACCCTCCTCCTGATTAGTTTCACTGTTTGTATGCATCATTGTCACCTTCCCCACCTTCCCCTCAGCTAACAATGAACCATTCTACATTTCCTTCATCATCGTCTACTTTGATCTGTGGTTTTCACACCTTACCCTTCCATATCTCTAGTCACCCATTCAAGATAGACATCAAATGCTGGAGTAACTCCAGCATCACTGGAGAGAAGGAATGGGTGACGTTTTGGGTCGAGACCCTTCTTCAGACGTCACCCATTCCTCCTCTCCAGAGATGCTGCCAGTGTCCCGCTGAGTTACTCCAGCTTTTTGTGTCCATAATCGGATGAGCGAGATTTCTTTACCAGAAATTGACATAAACTTTGTCTACTGAATGGCCTCCTTCCGTGTGATGAGAATTCTATGATTCCATTTGCCAAAAGCAAAGTTGTGTGTGCCTGTTGTTTGAAGTAGATATATTTATCATTGCATGTTAAACTAAACCAGAAGGTTGCAGCATGGATTTCCTTGTGCTGATTTGCAGAAAGCTTTGATGCCAAAGGCTTGAAAGAAATACAAATCTCGAGCTTTCAACATTTTTTTCACTTTTTCATTCTACATGGTAAGCCATACTAATTAATGTAAAAAGTAAAATTCTCACACTCTTAAATTTGCCTTGCCATAGTTTTTATTACAAAGCATTTCACTCAACATAGACACAAAATGCTGGAGTAACTCTGCTGGACAGGCAGCATCTCTGGACAGAAGGAATGTGTGATGTTTCAGGTCGAGACCCTTCTTCAGACCTCACGGACTTCATTAATTTCACTACTAATTTCCATCCTGCACTCAAATTCACTTGACCATCTCCAACCTCTCCCTACCGTTTCTTCATCTCAGCATCTCCATCACAGGAGATAGACTATCGACTGACATCTATATCCAACAGTTCACTCCACAAATGACTTCTGA
This sequence comes from Malacoraja senta, assembly GCA_038087875.1. Lineage (NCBI taxonomy): Eukaryota > Metazoa > Chordata > Chondrichthyes > Rajiformes > Rajidae > Malacoraja > Malacoraja senta. The sequence goes on along the minus strand of JAXLNO010001207.1, from coordinate 71,373 downwards.
TGTGCTTTGAATGGTTTGAAAGCCACCACTATTAAAAACGGCCAGAAATATCTATCCAAGCTTATGTCTATGTGTGGATTTTAGAGGAAATGCTGGAGTGCTCCTGACTCCAGTGAAACAGTTCCCTGCACAGAAATCAGCAGCTTTAACACAAACCTTGTAAGAGAAAATTCTAATTTTATTTCATTATCTCGTGGCCCATTTCCAGTGCTGTATTTTGCTGAGTTTTTGGGAGGTCCATGAGCTCTGGGAACCCATATTCTTGTCTCATTCTTTTCATGGCTTCCTTCCTTTCTGCCAGAATTGCTAGTGCTTCACAAACACCAAACTATTTTTACTGCTAGGTGCTGTATCTGCTATGAGCACATTATAGTATTTTAATCCGGTGTTACATTTATTTTGAATTGAGTCAATGCTCTTAAATAATAATCTGACTGTTGTTCACGATTTGCATAATGAGTGATAAACGAGGGACACTTTGGAGAGAGTGGGAGATAGTGCAGAAACTCCTTATCTGCTCTCAGATTGGAAAGATGCCCAGTTTGGAATGAAATACAAATGCCAGAAATAGCATCAAATATTGCTGGGTTTTTAAGTGCTATGCAAATAAATTGAATTACATTTGTGAGTAAATCATGATAATACATGAGTCTTTCTGCAGGAATTACACCCTTCAGCAAATTCCACTTGACCTCGCGTAGCCGCAGTGCACATCAGCTCAGGTTAAATGTTTCACATGTAGTGTCGATCAACATTACATTGTCAAATGAAACTGAGTCACATTTGACAATTATGCACCCCTGACATTTACCTCCTTTGGAAATGTTGTTGGTCACTAACCAGGAAACATGTTTCGATGGCACTTTATTTACTATATTTGTACAAATGACAGTTTTTTCACCCATTTGATACAAAAGCAGCCACAAAGCTGCCTGGAAACTGTATCATGAGGACCACCACATGATACAGTCGTCTTTTGTGAGGTACAGTGTCACTTCCCCACGCATTCCCTCTTAGCTATGGGTGCCTCTGCAGTGCTAATGCAGGGATGGCTGCCAGAGTTGGAGTTACAATGCACATTTCAGGACGGAGAATCAATTGCCTGGGGACACTGAGGAACAGAGAGAGGAAGGAAAGCAGAACATGTTTACCCGTAGCTTCCTATTGTTTGGATCAGTGGTTGACATATGCCATTTGAACCAAATTGAACAAGATCTTCCCAACTGTCTCCCCTCTTTGTGATAAATGTCACTTTCAAGAAGCCACCCTAAACCATTCTTTTGTATCCTGTATAAAAATACATAACTTCTGGACGGGAATATTCAATACCATTTCTAAAACACTTAAAATTCAATTGGAGCCAGATTCAAAATTAATAATATTAGGAATGTCAGAGGGCTGCCCTAGGTTAACGATATTCCAAAGACATTTCCTTGACTATGGTTTAATAACTGCGAAAAACGTAAATTCTGGAAAAAGATAACAGTCCCCACAGTGAAGATGTGGATTACAGAAATGACCGAGACACTACATTTAGAAAAAATAAGGCTCGTTTTGACTGACAAACCAGATCAATTTTCCAAAATATGGTCTCCTTTCATTGAATTTCTTCAACAACATAATGGTTGAACACAAATTCAAAACCGACGCTAGGGTCGGGTGAGCGGGCATAGGGATGGGTAATGGGATATATCTCCGCTTTTTTTTCACTTCTTCGTTAGTTCAGGGGTTCTTCTTTTTACTTTTTCGTATCTTTTTCGAAATTCTTTCTTTTCTTTTTCCTTTCTTCTTCCTTTCTCTTCTTTCCTTTTTTTCGATTTACTTATTAGTTTATAAAATGTTAAAATTGAAGCTGTACAAAAATTGTATAATTGTTATGTCGATTACTTTCTCCTTGTACAATTGCTTCTAAAAATTTTAAAAAAAGAAAAAAAAAGACATATGCCATTTGTCCCAGTTTTCTGAGGGAGATCAAAGAAAAGAGATTTGCTTCTCTAAAGTTCATTGATTACAGACTGCACCCATGTTGAGCAGTCTATGCCATTACATTTTTATTGCTGAATCCCAGATACTAACCTCCCACCCTCATTGCTGAACCTAAGCAGCACCATAGCACCACCTTGCAAAGGAGAAGGAGGAGATGGGGGAGGAGGAGCAATGTGTCCTATCATTGTGCCCAATATCAAACAACTCCCGTTTTCTTAGGCAGTCGGTATTTCTCACTATATTTTAACTACTGACCAATATGAAGGGTTAAATCTGATAGGATGTACTAACAATGCACTTTAATGAATTTGTACAGCACTTACACACACCATTTTCTGTGTATCTTCTGTAAATTTGACTTTAGCCTGATCGCTTCTACTAAGCGTGTAGGAAGGAACTGCAGATGCTGGTTTACACTGAAGATAGACAAAAAATACTTGAGTAACTCAGCATCTCTGGATAGAAGGAATGGGTGATGTATCAGGTCGAGACCCTTCTTCAGACTAAGTACCCTGCCGTGGCTGTGGTCAGGCTGATGGAAACCTCTTTCCATTCAATTGTGTCACCTGCAGATGGCCACAGTAATGGCAATGAGAGGTTATGACCCTGGAGGGGTCCCACAGTTGGAAGTTGTGGATTGAAGGCTACATGTACAGGCATTGCAGAAGCATTGGCAGAATCAGGTGCGGACATGCTGAGGAATGATCACATATCCATGCTCCATAATGCCAGAGGAACAGTCTGTGGAAATACTTTGACAGTGGAACTCTCTTAGAATTGTGTATCTGCAATGCCAAGACATCCATCTGCCATCAAAGCCTCCAGTTCCATATGATCACTGATGATCAGTTTTCTCTTGGCAATTCCCAGCATTCTTTCAGACAGTTTGGGCAATGCTCCAAACACAATGATGCCTATTCACAGTCTTCCCACATATCAAACCAGGACTGAATGCAAACTTCCCGCCATCTCCCTCCACCCACCCTCCTACACCCACCCTCCCAACCCAATCCCTCGGCACTACCTGGCACAACAATTTCCCTCATCCTCTGGCCCCAATCACTAGGTATCTGGTAACTCACCACATCACCATGGGAGTCAGGGGTCATGGGGAGAATGTCATAAGGTCATGAGTGATAGGAGTAAAATTGGACCCTTTGCCCCATCAAGTCTGATCTATCTCTTCTAACCCCATTCTCCTGCCTTCTTCCCATAACCTCTGACACCTGTACTAATCAAGAATCTATCTTCTGATTGCCTTAAAAAATATCCACTAACGGCCTCCACAGCCTTCTATGGCAAAGAATTCCACAAATTCACCACCCTTTGATTAAATAAATTTCTCCTCATCTCCTTCTTAAAAGAACATCCTTTAATTCTGAGGCTATGACCTCTAATCCTAGACTCTCCCACGAGTGGAAACATCCTCTCCACATCCAGTCTATCTAAGTCTTTCACTATTCTGTATGTTTCAATGAGGTCCCCCCTCATTCTTCTAACTCCAGTGAGTACAGGCCCAGTGCCGACAAACGCTCATCATAGGTTAACCTTCTCATTCCTGGGATCATTCTTGTAAACATCCTCTGCACCTTCTCCAGAGCCAGCACATTCTTCCTCAGATATGGTACGCAAAATTGCTCACAATATTCCAAATGCGGCACTTAGCACCGCCTTATGGAGTCTCAGCATTACATTCCTGTTTTTGCATACAAGACCTCTTGAAATAAATGAGTTTGCTTTCTTTACTACCGATAAGATAGGAGAATGCGGTTAGGAGGAAGAGATACAGTAGATCAGCCATGATTGAATGGAGTAGACTTGATGGGCTGAATGGCCTACTTCTGTTCCTATCATCTATGACCTTATGACATAAACTGCTTGTTCCTAATCTAGCCTTTTCAAATCTTCCCACGTCTGTATCTCAGTTGGTGCATTGCAATGGCATGTGCATCAAGTCATTGTGTCATAGAGTGATACAGTGTGGAAACAAGCCCTTCGGCCCAACTCGCCCTCACCGGCCAACAATCTCCCATCTACCCTAGTCCCACTTGCGTGCGCTTGGACCATAACCCTCCAAACCCATCCTATCCATAAACCTGTACAACTGTTTCTTAAACGATGGTATAGTCCCAGCCTCAACTACCTCCTCTGTCAGCTTGTTCATACACCCACCACCCTCTGTGTGAACATTGATAGGACACGCTGCTCTTCCTCCACCATCTCCTTCTCCTCCTTTGCAAGGTGGTGCTATGGTGCGGCTTTGGTTCGGCGGTGGGGGTGGGAGGCGAGTATCGAAAATTCTTCAATAAAAATGACAAAAAACAGAAAAGTCATTGCTGGGATGAAGGAGCCGAAGTTATGGTCTTTTAAACACTTGCAATGCCTGTGATTCTATGACATCCTCATTCCCATTTGATGCTTCAGCCTGTTTTGCCAAAAGTCTGTAATAAAGAGGACTCTCCCCTTCACCATGGCGACCCATTGTAAGCACAGTTCCTTTCAATGGTGAATAAAAAACAGAAAACACTGCAAATGCTGGAAGTCTGTATTAAAAACATAAAATGCTGTCAACACTCAGCAGGTCAGGCAGTACCTGTTGAACAAGAAAATGCATTCGATACTCTCCCACTAGATAACTAGCATACCAACCTTCTTATGTGGTCATAGCTGGCATTAATTGGTTGTTGTGGTGCCAGGTTTATCAGTATTATTAATCTCACCTCTTCAAGCCTTGACACGTTCTGGCAAGTGGACCTGAAACTTTATCTAGTTTGAGTGCTGCCAATGTTTTCTGCTCTTTCTTACAGAATCTCCCATTAAGATTTTGATTTCTATGCTATAGACAAAAGAGTGTAGGAAGGAACTGCAGATGATGGTTTAAACCGATGATAGACACAAAATGCTGGAGTAACTCAGCGGCTCATTCAGCATCTCTAGACAGAAGGAATAGGTGACGATTCGGGTCGAGAAGAAGGGTCTTGACCTATTCCTTTTCTCCAGAGATGCCGAATGACCCACCGAGTTACGGCAGGTTTTTGTGTCTATCTTTGTTTTTAATGAACATGAGTTGTTATTGGTCTAAGGAATCGAGGGGGTGAACATAGTCCTGTGCTTGCCAATGGAGCAGCTGTGGAGATAGTCGACGGCTTCAAGTTGCCAGGGATCCATGTTGCCAACATCCTAACCTGGTCCTTTAACACCGATGCAGGGATTGTGGAAGCACATCAGTGCAGATACTTTCTTGGGCGTCTAAGAAGATTCAGCATATCCACAAAGAATCTCACAACTTCTACAAATGTGTCATAGAACATGTCACATTTGTAACATGTAAGCTGCTGGCTTACAATAACATTTATCATTACCACACATCTACTATTTACTCTGTGAGCTTCGCATGATCAAGAAATTTCATTGTACCCAGGTGTACATGACAATAAACTAATCGGAATCTAAAAAAGGCACAAAGTGCTGCAGTAACTCAGCGAGTCAGGCAGCATCTCTGGAAAAAGCTGGAGTTACTCAATGGGTCAGACAGCATCTCTGGATAGAAGGAATAAGTGACATTTCGGGTCAAGACCCTTCTTCAGACTGGTCTGAAGAAGAGTCTAAACCTGAGACGTCACCAATTCCTTCTCCCCAGAGATGCTGTCTGACCCCCTGAGTAACTACAGCTTTTTGTGTCTATCTTCAGTTTGAACCAGCAACTGCAATTCCTTCTAAGCATCTCTGGAGAGCATGGATAAGCAAGGTTTTGGGTCAGTACCCTTGTTTAGACTGATTGTAGCAAGGGGGAGAAAACTGGAAGAGAGGTGGGAGCGGAACCAGGCCTGGCAAGTGATAGGTGGATACAACTGCGAAGGGTTTTGATTGGCAGATGGTTGGACAAAGGCCAGAGTGAAAAGTCACAATGCTGTGAGATAGAGAGAGAGAAGATGTGAAGTGTGAAATCAGAGGAAAGGATAATATCCAGAGATGTTAATATTTTAATTGTTTCTGAATGGCTTTGAATGTTTCCAATGGAATGATTCTCAATATTTCCAGGCAGTTTTGGGAGATCAGTAGAGAAGAAGTCATTCAACTACTCAAAACCCATTCCTTCTCTCCAGAGATGCTGCCTGTCCCGTTGAGTTACTCCAGCATTTTGTGTCTATCTTTAACTCCTGAAAACTCCTGGTATTGGGGGAATCGTTGCTCTCTATCTACCCAACTGGTTTGTATTGTGATTTCTGAATTTACAAAGTTATTAAAACACTTTAATTAGATAGTTTGGGACTGTATTCACTTTAATAAAGTACATACATGTGGCAGTTAATATAGGCTTGATAGAAACTCACAGATATCAAAGAATATGTCAGCTTTTATAGTGATGTAGGTGAAAGACAAATATTGGCTAGAATACAGAAAACATTGCTTTTCTTTGGATTGAGACATGGAATTTTTTACATCCACTTGAAAGAACAAAATTGAAAACATGACCTATGTCCATCAAGGGAAATTAAATCACCCAGCTTGAAAGCAAATGAGGAAAGGAGATGACAGTACAAACAATAGCGGCAGTAACATCCAAACCAGACACAAGTGCTCTTATTACCATTTCAACCATTTTAACACTTGTTCAAAGTGTAATGTTACCCAGTGATTTTTGAGACATTTCTTTGCTTTTACTCTTGTCACAGACAGGGATTTTTGCCAAGGACTGTTCATTCAGAAAGCTCTGTTCATCTGATTGAAAATGCTAACTGTTTCAGGCATCACAGTGCATGTGGCTTTATTTGAAGTCCTTGCCCAAATGAAATAAGGTTCAGAAGTCCTGTTAAATGGCAGAAGTTGGAAGTCTATCATTCAGATCAACCACAATTAATCATAAAGCAGCAACTTGGTCAGGAATAACCAAAGATGAAGGGAACAAACTCTCAGCAAGTCTGTGTGCATCTTTATGAATTGCATTGGCAAACAAAGCCAATAACTTGTCCCATAACTTGCAGAGATCTGGCACCAGTCGACTCAGAACACAGCTAATATAATTTATTGGAAGTATTGTGAGCAGGAAAGTACCTTAGTGCTCCCTGTATAAGCTTAGTTATTGAGCCAATTCAGCTCCACTTTTCATTTCCTGGGCTTTCATTTCAAATCCTTAACTGTGAGAGGTAAAGAAGAACCTGCCAAAAATCAGCAATGTGTTATTAGTTTCTTTTCCTTTAAGTTAACTGTCTTATCACTTTGAAAATAATTTGCGTTGACATCCAGTGAGACCAGGGATTGTATCGTACAGATTTTTGCCGATGGTTCTCAATGGGATAGCATAATTTAGCCATGAACACCTCAGAAAATCTTCACATCTGTGCACGACTGTGAACCGTGGAAGTCCAAGCCACATTAACACATTCAGAAGGCTGAATCTAGCTACATGTTTCACTGATGGACTTCCCATGGGGGGAACTGTTGGGCCCAAACTTTTCTCTCAAATTCTGTGCCAGATCAGAAGAAGAGCAGATTTAGAGATTCCATTGATTGGGATTAAGGGGCAGAAACAAAGGAGACAAAAGGGAAGTTAAATTCTCCTTGAAAAATTATTTGTCTGGTGTAATGTCTCCTGAATATCAAAGACATTCAAAACTATTTTAAATCATTGACTACCAGCATTGCCGGCAAAGACCCACAACAACAATCAGTCTAAAGAAGGGTCTCGACCCGAAACGTCGCCAATTCCTTCTCTCCATAGATGCTGCCTCACCCGCTGAGTTACTCCAGCATTGTGTCTACTCACAACTACTTTCCTGTGTGCTAAAGCTATCAGAAGGAATTTAAAGATCAAAGTCTCACAAAGCATTGCCGAAGGCCCAGAGACCATTCAGTTGGAAGACGGAAGAAGTGTGAGGTAGACTACCAACATCCCAAGTAAGTACATGTTTGGATTGACCACAGGTAGTAGTTCAGTTTAATTTAGAGTTACAGCGTGGAAACAGGCCATTCGGCCGACTGCATCTGCACTGACCAGCAATCCCCGCACATCAACACTATCCTACACACACTAGGGACAACTTACACTTATACCATATAACCATATAACCATATAACCATATAACCATTACAGCACGGAAACAGGCCATCTCGGCCCTTCAAGTCCATGCCGAACATTTAAAAAAAAAAAAAATTTAAAAATAAAAAATAATACTTCCCCCTAGTCCCATCTACCTGCACTCAGACCATAACCCTCCATTTCTTTCCCGTCCATATACCCATCCAATCTATTTTTAAAGGATAAAATCGAAACAGCCTCCACCACTTCCACTGGAAGCTCATTCCACACAGCTACCACTCTGTGAGTAAAGAAGTTCCCCCTAATGTTACCCCTAAATTTCTGTCCCTTAATTCTCAAGTCATGTCCCCTTGTTAGAATCTTCCCTACTCTCAATGGAAAAAGCTTATCCACGTCAACTCTGTCTAACCCGCTCATAATTTTAAAGACCTCTATCAAGTCCCCTCTTAACCTTCTGCGCTCCAAAGAATAAAGACCTAACTTGTTCAACCTTTCTCTGTAACTTAGTTGCTGAAACCCAGGCAACAGTCTAGTAAATCTCCTCTGTACTCTCTCTATTTTGTTGACATCCTTCCTATAATTAGGCGACCAAAATTGTACTCCATACTCCAGAATTGGCCTCACCAATGCCTTGTACAATTTTAACATTACATCCCAACTTCTATATTCAATGCTCTGATTTATAAAGGCCAGCACCCCAAAACCTTTCTTTACCACCCTATCTACATGAGATTCCACCTTCAGGGAACTATGCACAGTTATTCCTAGATCCCTCTGTTCAACTGCAATCCTCAATTCTCTACCGTTTACCATGTACTTCCTATTTTGATTTGTCCTGCCGAGATGTAGTACCTCACATTTATCGGCATTAAACTCCATCTGCCATCTTTCAGCCCACTCTTCCAAATGGCCTAAATCTCTCTGTAGACTTTGAAAATCTACTTCATTATCCACCACACCACCTATCTTAGTATCATCTGCATACTTACTAATCCAATTTTCCACACCATCATCCAGATCATTAATGTACATGACAAACAACAGTGGACCCAACACAGACCCCTGAGGCACCCCACTAGTCACCGGCCTCCAACCTGACAAACAGCCATCCACCATTACTCTCTGGCATCTCCCATTCAGCCACTGTTGAATCCATCTTGCTACTCCACCATTAATACCCAACAATTTAATCTTCTTAACCAACCTTCCATGAGGAACCTTGTCAAAGGCCTTACTGAAGTCCATATAGACAACATCCACTGCTTTACCCTCATCAATTTCCCTAGTAACCTCTTCAAAAAATTCTAGAAGATTAGTCAAACATGACCTTCCAGGCACAAATCCATGTTGACTGTTCCTAATCAGGACCTGCTTATCCAGATGCTTATATATATTATCTCTAAGTATCCTTTCCATTAATTTGCCCACCACTGACGTCAAACTAACAGGTCTATAATTGCTAAGTTTACTCTTAGAACCCTTTTTAAACAACGGAACAACATGCGCAGTACGCCAATCCTCCTGCACTATTCCCGTTTCTAATGACATTTGAAATATTTCTGTCATAGCCCCTGCTATTTCTACACTAACTTCCTCAATGTCCTCGGGCATATCCTGTCAGGACCTGGAGACTTATCCGTTTTCATATTTTTCAAAAGTGTCCGCACCTCCTCTTCTTTGAATCTCATAGTTTCCATTGCTACTCTGCTCGTTTCCCTTACCTCACCTAATTCCATATCCTTCTCCTTGGTGAATACCAAAGAAAATAAATTGTTCAATATCTCCCCCATCTCTTTTGGCTCTGCAGATAGCTGTCCACTCTGACTCTCTAATGGACCAATTTTATTCCTTGTTATCCTTTTGCTATTAATATAGCTGTAGAAACCCTTTGGATTTACTTTCACCTTACTTGCCAAAGCAACCTCATATCTTCTTTTAGCTTTTCTAATTTATTTCTTAATATTCTTTTTACATTCTTTATACTCCTCAAGCACCTCATTTACTCCATGCTGCCTATAATTAATATAGATCTCTCTCTTTTTCCGAACCGTGTCCAATTTCCCTTGAACACCATGGCTCTTTCCAATTTTTACTATTTCCTTTCAACCGAACAGGGACATAAAGATTCTGTACTCTTAAAATTTCACCTTTAAATGTCCACCATTTCTCTTCTGCATCCTTCCCATAAAACAACATGTCCCAATTCACTCCTTTCGCATCTCCTCAAAGTTAGCCTTTCTCCAATCAAAAATCTCAACCCTAGGTCCAGTTCTGACCCTCTCCATAATTATATTGAAACTAATGGTATTGTGATCACTGGACCCGAAGTGCTCCCCGACGCTTACCTCCGCCACCTGCCCTGTCTCATTTCCTAACATGAGGTCCAGCACTGCCCCTTCTCTAGTAGGTACCTCTATGTATTGCTGCAAAAAACTATCCTGCACACATTTTACAAACTCCAAACCATCCAGCCCTTTTACAGAATGTGTTTCCCAGTCTATGTGTGGAAAATTGAAATCTCCCACAATCACTACCTTGTGCTTACTACTAATATCTGCTATCTCCTTACATATTTGCTCTTCCAATTCTCGCTCCCCATTTGGCGGTCTATAATACACCCCTATAAGTGTTGCTACACCTTTCCCATTTCTCAGCTCCACCCAAATAGCCTCCCTAGACAAGCCAATTAACCCAAAATCCTGTATGTCTTTGGAATGTGGGAGGAAGCCAAAGATCTCGGAGAAAACCCACGCAGGTCATGGGGAGAACGTACAAACTTTGTACAGACAGCACCCGTAGTCAGGTTCGAACCCGGGTCTCTGGCGCTGTAAGGCAATAACTCTACCGCTGGGCCACCCTGCCACCCTAATTTCAGGTTGAGGCATTGGACCAGTACGATCATCCAAATAAATCTGGCTATCTCTGGCCAGTCAAGAACAAGTTTCAATGAAAATCTCAGCCTCAGAGTTTCTCAAAATTCCAGTGCATACTTGTGTTCTATAACCCAGTGGTATTAATTGGTGGATTAAAATGAATCACTATCACCTTTGAGATAAAATTGATGCATTAACAGTGCAATAGGCAAAGTGAATTCACTCATAATAACCAATCATAAGTATTGTACCAAATTCTGAACTTTTTATTTCATGTATCTTTTTTGGCAAGTTATCTAGGTAAACAATACTGTATCCCAGAGTATGCAGTTGCAATCTAAACCTCTTCCTGCTCTATTGTGTCATGAATAAAACTCAGAAATCTATTCATCACCATAAATCTGCCAAATGTTCACTAAAGCAATTTTATGTCATCTCTGTTGAACACTAGTAATTAGTGGCAAATTATGGGCAGTATAATATTGAAAAATCTCAACCATGGATAATTAGATTGAGAATGTTCCGTTTCAAATGTTATCCTCAATAAAGAAGAGGAAACATCCGTCTTGTCTGTCCAACTCAGGAAGGAGAGATACCCATTACATTCACCAACTGTGATATATTTGCATTGGTAAACAAAATAATGAATCTGCTCTATATTACTGATAACCCCACATCTTTGTAAAATTTACTTTCATTCATTCAAGGGATGTCGGCTTTGCAGATTGATTTAATTGTATATCCCTAATTGCCACTGGTGGGGATAAACTGCTGCAATCCTGAAGGTCCAGAATGTTGTACAGTAGGGATTTCCATGATTTGAAGCCAGCAATGGAGTAGGAACAGTGCCATGTTTCCACGCCAGATAGCGCGTGTAGATTGAGGGGCAGCTTCCAGGTTGTGGTGTTCCCATGCTTTTTCTAGATGGTAGAGATTATGGGTTTGGAAGGTGTTGTTTAAGAAAATTGGCCTTGATGATGCTGGGGTTTATTAACAGATTTAGAGGGCAATATTGTCAGGCATGATTACTGGGAATGTGTACCTTCTCCCCTCATCCCTTTACCGAGGAAGAGTCTGTCAGGCAGATGAATACGCAGTTTGTTAGAAAGGTCAAAATGAAATAGACACCTCGAGCAAGTTAAGTAGCACATTTTTGCTATGATACATATTTATTATATTTTTGGAGCACAGAACGCTAAGGAGTGATCTTACAGAAGTGTATAAAATCATGAGTGGAAAAGATAGGGTAAATGCACAGAAGGATGAGAGGGCATCTTATTGAAAATATAAGATTATTAAGGGTTTGGACACAATAGAGGCAGGAAACATGTTCCCGATATTGGGGGAGTCCAGAACCAGGGGCCACAGTTTAATAATAAGGGGTAAGCCATTTAGAACGGAGATGAGGAAACACTTTTTGACACAGAGAGTGGTGAGTCTGTGGAATTCTCTGCCTCAGAGGGCGGTGGAGGCCTGTTCTCTGGATACTTTCAAATGAGAGCTAGATAGGGCTCTTAAAGATAGGGGAGTCAGGGGATATGGGGAGAAGGCAGGAACGGGGTACTGATTGGGGATGATTAGCCATGATCACATTGAATGGCGGTGCTGACTCGAAGGGCCAAATGGCCTACTCCTGCACCTATTGTCTATTGTCTTTTGTCTTTTTCCCAGTGCAGGGAGTCAAGAACTAGAAGGTATTGGTCCAAGGTTCGAGGGGCACGATTTAAAAGGAATCCGAGGGGCAACTTTTCCACAAAGAGGGCAGTGGGTAGATGCTTGAGGAAGGACTTGCAGCAAGTATAATAACTACATTTAAAAGACATTTGGACAGGTACATGGGTATGAAAAGTTTAGAGGGATATCGGCCAAACAGGGGCAAATGGAATTAGCTTATTTGAGGCATTATTGTTGGCATGGACAAGGACCTGTTCCTGTGCTGTATAACATCATGACTATATGGCACTAGTTCTGTGGAATAGACCATCGGATTGGAAACGGGATGAGGGTGAGGGGGGGAATGCTCGTAATCTGCATTTCCTTTTGTCTACAACAAAACTTCTAATGAAGCTTCTCTTTCAGAAGTCTTTGAGGAGTGCTGGTGAAGCTAGGCCATAACAAATTAACATATACATAACAATCACAGCAGAATTTCAAGCATTGGCTAAAGTGTGCACAAATCTACCAATATGCAACTTAACAAATGTTTTCACTGTACCTCGGTACACATGACAATAAACTAAACTGAACTGAACTGCAATCATCAGTTCTACCAAAAGGAATTGCTCTGATTATTTTGGCACAAGCCCACACAAATTGGTCACAAAATTCCATCTTTCTAAATTAATTATTGTAGTTCGAATTTCGGGCCATAAAGTGACTGCATTGATGTGAAAAACAAACAACAGTGTGTTTAATTGTTAGTATTTGCTTGATTTGTTTTATATTTGCCATTTAAATTGTGTGAAATTTGAGAAAATCTTTTTACAAATATCAAAGCCTCAGCAACAAAAGTGAAATGAGTAAAGGACCTGAGCATTAAGGGAAAGTTGCGTAAAAGTGACCAAACTGTTATTATTTCAATTTAAGAATATCAAAGGAAAATATGAAGGAAAGCCAACAGTACAATACAATTCCAAGATAAGACAACAGCACCCCTAAGATTAAATGAGAGGGGAATATAGAAACATAGAAACATAGAAAATAGGTGCAGGAGGAGGCCATTCGGCCCATCGAGCCAGCACCGCCATTCGTTGTGATCATGGCTGATCGTCCCCAATCAATAACCCGTGCGTGCCTTCTCCCCATATCCCTTGATTCCACTAGCCCCTAGAGCTCTACCTAACTCTCTCTTAAATCCATCCAGTGAATTGGCCTCCACTACCCTCTGTGACAGGGAATTCCACAAATTCACAACTCTCTGGGTGAAATATTTTTTTCTCACCACAGTCTTAAATGGCCTCCCCTTTATTATAAGACTGTGGCCCCTGGTTCTGGACTCGCCCAACATTGGGAAAAATGTTCCTGCATCTAGCTTGTCCAGTCCTTTTATAATTTTATATGTTTCTATAAGATCCCCCATCATCCTTCTAAACTCCAGTGAATACAAGCCTAGTCTTTTCAATCTTTCCTCATATGACAGTCCCGCCATCCCAGGGATCAATCTCGTGAACCTATGCTGCACTGCCTCAACCACAATGATATCCTTCCTCAAATTAGGAGACCAAAACTGTACCCAATACTCCAGATGTGGTCTTACCAGAGCCCTATACAACTGCAGAAGAACCTCTTTACTCCTATACTGAAATCCTCTTGTAATGAAGGCCAACATTCCATTAGCTTTCTTCACTACCTGCTGTACCTGCACGCCAACTTTCAGTGACTGGTGTACAAGGACACCCAGGTCTTGCTGCACCTCCCCCTTACCTAACCTAACCCCATTGAGATAATAATCTGCCCCCTTGTTTTTGCCGCCAAAGTGGATAACCTCACATTTATCTATATTATACTGTATCTGCCATGCATCGGCCCACTCACTCAACCTGTCCAGGTCATCCTGCAACCCCCTAACATCCTCTTCACAGTTCACACTGCCACCCAGCTTTGTGTCATCCGCAAACTTGCTAGTGTTGCTCCTAATTCCCTCTTCCAAATCATTAATATGTGGTAAATAGTTGCGGCCCCAACACCGAGCCTTGCGGCACTCCACTCGCCACTGCCTGCCATTCTGAAAAAGACCCGTTCACTCCTACTCTTTGCTTCCTGTCTGCCAACCAATTTTCTATCCATGTCAACACTACCCCCATTATCCTGTGCTCTAATTTTAGTCACCAGTCTCCAGTGCGAGACCTTATCAAAGGCTTTCTGAAAGTCTAGATACACTACATCCACTGGCTCCCCTTCATCCAGTTTACTTGTCACATCCTCAAAAAATTCCAAAAGATTAGTCAAGCATTGTTTCCCTTTCATAAATCCATGTTGACTTGGACTAATCCTTTTACTGCTATCCAAATGCCCCATTATTACCTCTTTAATAATTGACTCCTGCATCTTCCCCACCACCGACGTCAGGCTAACTGGTCTGTAATTCTCTGTTTTCTCTCTCGTTCCTTTCTTGAAAAATGATCACTACCTCCTTTACCTCGAGTTCTCTTATCAAATCTGGTTCATTGGACAACAAAAAATCCAGAATTGCCTTTTCTCTGGTCGGCTCCATTACAAGCTGCTCTAAGAATCCATCTCGGAGGCATTCTACAAACTCTCTTTCTTGGGGTCCAGAACTAACCTGATTTTCCCAGTCTACCTGCATATTGAAATCCCCCATCACCACAGTGGCATTACCTTTGTTACATGCCAGTTTTAACTCCTGCTGCAACTTACACCCTACATCTGGGCTACTATTTGGGGGTCTGTAGATAACACCAATTAGTGTCTTCTTGCCTTTGCAATTCCTCAACTCAATCCACAGTGACTCTACCTCGTCAGTCCCTATGTCTTCCCACGCAAGGGACTGAATTCCATCCCTCACCAGCAGAGCTACCCCTCCTCCTGTGCCCACCTGTCTGTCCTTTCTATAGGATGTATAACCATGAATATTAAATTCCCAGGCCCGATCCTGCTGCAGCCATGTCTCAGTAATCCCCACACTGTCATATCTACCAACCTCTAACTGAGCCTCAAGCTCATCTACTTCTTATACTTCGCGCATTCATATACAATACTTTTAATTCCTTACGCATCTCACATTTCACATCGATCCCTATTACACTTGGCCATACTCTCCTATCCATTTGTGAGCTTCCTTCCCTGTTAATTCTGGGGTCATTAACTATCCCTTTACTCTCTTTCCCTTTAACTCCGTCCACGACTATCCCATTTGTGACCCCACCCCCTTATTCAGTTTAAAACCACCCGTGTAGCAGTGGCAAACCTGCCTGCCAGAATGCTGGTCCCCCACCTGTTAAGATGCAATCCGTCCCTTTTTTACAGTCCCCCTTACTCCAAAACAGATCCCAGTGATCTAAGAATCTAAATCCCTGCCCCAGTTCCTCAGCCACACATTCAGGTCCCGTATCTCCCTGTTCCAGCTCTCGCCAGCACGAGGAACTGGAATCAAACCAGAGATAACCACCCTGGATGTCCTGCCTTTCAGCACTTTTCAGCATGTAGATACGTAATTAGAAATATAAATTCCTTGGTGTGCAGGAGGCTGATGGGTGATCTTATAGAGATGTATAAAATCATGAGAGAAATAGAAATAGATAGGAAATTTCCTCCCAGCTTTTATCAGGCAACTGAATCATCCTACCACAACCAGAGAGCAGTGCTGAACTACTATCTACCTCTTTCGGGACACTCGGACTATCCTTGATTGGACTTTGCTGGCATTGCCTTGCACTAAATGTTATTGGTTTATCCTGTACCTATACACTGTAAATGTCCTGATTGTAATCATGTACTATCTTTCCACTGACTAGATAGCACGGAACAAAAGCTTTTCACTGTACCTCGGTATACGTGGCAATAATAATCTAAACTAGGGAAATGCACACAGCCTTTTTTCCCACGGTAGGAGAATTAAGAACTAGACAGCGTAGGTCTGAAGTATGAGGGGAAAGATCTAAAAGGATCCTGAGGGACTATGTTTTCACGTAGATGGTGGTGAGGTCAAGATGAAATAGTTGGGCAGGTACAATCACAATATTTAACAGACATTCGGACAGATACATGGATAGGAACGGCTATGGGGCCTGCTTAGATAGGGTATCTTGGTCAGCATTGATACAAGGCTTTCTGTTTCGGTGCTGTATTATTCTGTAACCCAATGTCAAATCCAATAATATATAGAACATTACTCAAAGGAAGGGTAGAAGAGCTAAGAGCACAAGCACAAAATAAATTGAAACCTGATAAAAGCCAAATGGTATGTTTAGTGCCAGTTCATGTAACATCACGTCAAGTATTTAAGGAGGGAAATTGCTTGCAGCCCAGCACAACACCAGCACTGTGAGGTAACATTAAGTTATTAAGTCTGTGAACTTACTTTGTTTTTTGAACAGGAGAGTACTCTTTTCAATTGTAAGGTCGTCAAGGTAAAAGTATTAATTGGAGATCATTTAAAAGAACAGGAGTTATTTTCCCCTCATGGCCAAATGGGGTCTGGATTTGCAACAGCTGGTTAGCCTGAATTGAGCACAAGATCACATCTTGTTAAAGAAGTTGAAGAGCAATCTCAGAGCATCTGTGCCAAGGATGATTATGGCTCTAGCAGCCAATTAAATCGGCTCCTAACACAAATTAAAGAGGCTGTATGCCATTTTGTTCAATTAACAACCCTGCCTAACAGCAACCAGCTGAAAATAAGTCATTGTTGAAATTGAGAGCGCACATAATAGCCATGCTCAGCTTTTACTGTCCACATCCTGTTGGAAATGAACTGACTGCACTACATTTGGAGAGAACATATAAAGCATATTTGAGACATTCTAGGATGCTCTTTCAACAAAAAGGGAAGGCACTGTGGTGTAATGGTACATTTGCTGCCTTACAGCACCAGAGACCTGGATTCGATCCTGCCTACGGGTGCAGTCCGTGTAGGATTTGTACATTTTTCCCGTGACCACGTGGGGTTTCCCCAGGTGCTCTGGTTTCCTCCTACCCTGCAAAGAAGTACAGGTTTGTAGGTTAATTGGCTCTGGTAAAAATTGTACATTGTCCTTAGTGTGTAGTGTGTACGAGTGTAACAAGGATCGCTGGTCAGCGCAGACCCAGGCATGTTTCCACTCTGTATCTCTAAATTAAACTAAACTAAACACTCTAACCATGCCAAGATACAGGAAAGATTTAGCCATGCAGAATTGGAGGTCAGACAACGTGGTGCCAGTGCTGACAGTGTGAGAACAGTAACAAAACCACTGATACCCAATTTCTTCCCAGATGTTATCAGGCTGCTGAATCATCCTACCACAACCAGAGAGCTGTCCTGAACTACTATCTAACTCATTGGTGACCCTCGGAATATCCTTGATCAGAAGATAAACACAAAAAGCTGGAGTAACTCAGCGGGACAGGCAGCATATCTGGAGGGAAGGAATGGGTGACGTTTCGGGTCGAGACCCTTCTTCAGACCTTTCACCCAGTCCTATCCTTGATCAGACCTTGCTGGCTTTACCTTGCACTAAATGTTATTCCCTTATCTTGTATCTCTACACTGTAAGTGGCTCAATTGTAATAATATATTGTCTTTCTGCTGACTGGATACACGCACCAAATGGATATCACTGTACCCCTGCATATGTGACAACAAACTGGGCATAGGGAGACCAGAGCATGGGATTGATGTGCTGATGGTCATATCGGAGGAGATATTGTTGCCATTCCGTAGTGCTTGAGATCTGTCAATGAGGAAGTCAGGGATCCAGTTGCACTGTGACTTCCAATACCTTGAGTTTGATGATGTGTGGAGGGGATGACATGTTGGACACCAAGCTGTAGTCAATGGACACAGCCTTATGTGTTCAATTGATCCAGTACAGTGGAGAGCCAGTGAGATCGCATCCGCTGCCTGTTCTGGCAGTAGGTGATTTGGTGGGTCCAGTCCCTCACTAAGACAGGGGTATATATGTATCAAACTTTCTTGGAAGTTTACGGAGATTTGGTATCTTGCTAACTACTCTATCAAAGTTCTAGGTATACAGTGGAGAGCATATTCATTGGTTGCATAATGGCCTGGTTTTGGTAACTTGATTGCCTAAGAACAAATGGGGCTGCAGAATGTGGTGGACATTGCCCAGTCCATCATGAGTAATGACACCCCACCCTTAACGGGGCCTTCAGGAAGTGCTGCCTCAAAAAGGCAACGAATATCGTCATAGTCCCATATTACTCTGGACATACTTTCATCTCGCTGCTGCCATTGGGAGCAAGGTATAGGAACCTGAGAAATATTACCTCCAAGTCCCAACTCTTATCAGGCAACTGAATCATCCCATCACAACTAGAGAACAGTGCAAAACTACTATAGTAAGATTAAACGAGAACTTACCAGTTTGAAGTATGATCTTTATTTTATGAGGAGTAACGTTGAGGGATTACGTGAAGAAGACCCCGTCCAGCCGCACACGCGTCAATCTTTCAAAGCAGCGGAGTGACAATCACAGACGATAATTACTGAAGTATGATAGTAAGATGCATAAAGACTTAGAACTACCAGCTTGATCCTTTTATGAGGGTGGGAGCGGGCACGTAATCCCTCAACGTTACTCCTCATAAAATAAAGATCAAACTTCAAACTGGTAAGTTCTCGTTTAATCTTACTATTTTACTTCGGAGTCACGTGAGTGACTACGTGAAGATTTCAAAGCTCTGTGATTTCACACCGTGGATTCAAATCCAGGTGTTCACTGCATCGATTGACTCTATTTGAGTAAGCACAATCAACAATGCATAACCACAACATTTGAATGTAATCAGTTAATGGTTTTATTTATTTTAATAAAAGTAACAAAATTAGGCCCATTTATTATTATTATTTTTTTTTAGGCCCATTTATTATAATGGGGGATTTAATACTGTATCCAGCACGGCATCACCAAACCCTCTGAGATATTTAATCTCCTTATGGTAATACTTGTGAAACATCTGTTCACTTGCCCATCCTGCGGCCGCGAGAATAAGGTCTATTGTCTGAATCCCTGGCCGCTGATGTTGATGTCGCCCTGGCGGAATGAGATTTAAATTTATCAGTATCAGTATATTAATTCATAGTATAGAGTAGAAAGGAACTCTATCACATCTGAAATTTCTGCTGGGTTATATGCAATATGTTTCCTGAACAAAACTCCTCCCATTTCTTTATATAGGAGATGTACTGCTTCTGGGTACTATTCCTCCAGACTGTTGTTAAAACATCCACCGTACGGTCTGATAATCCTTTTCCAAGATATGGCCTTCTTAGAATCTGCAAATCAACAAACCAATACGATCATGTAAAGGATGTGGTTCATCAGTCACAGGGTGTACAAGCAGTTTAATAGTAAGATTAAACGAGAACTTACCAGTTCGAAGTTTGATCATTATTTTATGAGGAGTACGTTGAGGGAATACGTGAAAGACCCCGCCAGGACGCATGCGTGTCATTCTTCAAAGCAGCGGTGTGAAATCACAGATAACTGTAATGACTGAACATAGTAAGATTAGAAAAGATGATACCAGTTGAATATATGATCAAGGGTGGGAGCGGAGGGCACGTATTCCCTCAACGTACTCCTCATAAAATAATGATCAAACTTCGAACTGGTAAGTTCTCGTTTAATCTTACTATTTTACTTCGGAGTCACGTGAGTGACTACGTGAAAGATTTCAAAGCTCTGTGATTTCATGCCGTGGAAACGAGTCCATGCATCACATCTGCCTTAATGACTATGGGAGGAATTGTGTTAACATGTTTAGACATGAATACGACATTGAAATCCATGTTAAATTTATTAACACCAAATTATAGCCCCTATTTATGGGGTGAAATTATATTACAGAACTTAAAATTGTTTCTGCAAACGTTCCAGATTTAATTACTGGTTTATGATAAAATAGTTGGAAAGTTTTCTCCGTTGACCATCCTGCTGTCTTGAGGATTTGGTCCATCGGAACATCCAACTGCATAGCTGCCGATGTAGCTGCAGCCCTGGTGGAATGAGATTTGAAAATGTTAGTATCCACCCCAGCCTTTAATAGAACTTGTTTCAGCCATCTTGAGATGGTCTGGACCGTCACTTTTTTGTGAGGTTGCTTGTGGCTGATTAATAGTGCCATCTCTTTGCCTCTGATGATTTTTGTGTTCTCCATATATAGCAGTAAATGTCTTACTATACAGAGACGATCATCTGTCGGGTAAGCCCTAAATTCTATATTGAGGCCTGCTGACCCCTGTCTGTTCTGCTTGACTAATTCATAAATATGACACGTTATATTTCCAGATGAAGAAGTCATGTTGTCCAGTCTTAATTTATGTAATGTCTGTACCCTTTGTGCCGTGACCAATGCCATCAGCATGACTGTTTTCAGTGTCAGTCTTTGTAGGGACAGTGTTTTTGCTGGAGACCAATTCCTTAGCATCGTCAGGACAATACTCACATCCCATATTTGGGAGTACCTGGTTCTTGGGGGATTGATATTAAAAATTCCCCTCATAAGTTTTGTTACCAGGGGGTGAGTTCCAACAGAATGACGCTCTGCTCCTTGGTATAGATATGTTGACAGGGCACTTCTGGCGCAGTTGATGGCACTATAACTGAGCCCCTCATCTTAATGGAGGCCTGCCAGGAATTCCAGAACAGACAGGATGTTCATGGATGTGTAGGTGATGTTGTTTCTGTGACAGTACATCTCCCATTTCCTGATGTATACCAGGTACTGTTTTTTGGTGGACTGTCTGTGGGCCGCTGAAATAATGTTCACTGTTCGGTCCGTCAGTCCCAGTTGCAGTAGAGGTACTTTTAGACTCTACAAATTAATAAGTTCATATGGTTATGACATGGGTGGCTTTCCCTTGTTACGGGATGAACCAGTAAATCTGGTCTACGCCAGATGGTGATGCATGGTTCTAATACCATGTCGAGTATCACAGGGAACCATGGTTGAGTAGGCCAATCGGGTACTACCAAAATACCAGACGCAGAGTCTTGCTGTATTTTCCTTAATACCCGACTGATGAGGCAGAAAGGAGGGAATGCATAAATAAACAATTTCCCCCAATGCAGCGAAAATGCATCTGTCGCCGCTGCCCCAGGATCTGGTTCCCATGAAACATAGTTTGATAACTGGTGATTAAGCCTGGATGCGAATAGATCGATATCTAGTGTTCCATACCATGCTGTAATATCAGCAAATACTTTTTTATCCAACATCCATTCAGTATTTTCATTAAATTTGCGTGACCTGGTGTCTGCCACTGAATTTAGTTTACTTGGTAGGTAAGTGGCTGATATCCAAATATTTTTCTGGATACACCATTGCCAAATTGTGTTGGCCAGCTTGTCACATGATATCGATTTGTTTCCACCCATGTGGTTGATATATGCTACCACAGTGGTATTGTCAATCTGTAGTCTAACATGCTGGTGATATAACCCAGAACAATATGACTTTAGTCCATAGAATGCACCCAACATTTCGAGGTAGTTTATGCCCAGTGTATGTAATAATGACGCCTCTTGTGCAGTCCATCTGCCTCCACAGCTGGAGATGGAATTGGTAGCACCCCAACCAAGTGCACTGGCATCAGTTTGTAGCACCATAGAAGGGTTGTTGATAACGATTGGATTGGAACAATGCCGAATGTTATCTGTCCACCATTTTAGTTCCATTATGGCTTCGATTGGTAGCTTCATTGGTCCGTCAAAATGACCAGCATTAATTTTGAGTGCTCGTATTTTTGCCCTCTGTAAATTTTGATAATGTAACGGTCCAAATTGTGTGGCTGGAAAGGCAGCCACTATTTTGCCAATTATTCTTGCTACCAATCTGATGGATGGTTTACTGATGTCAATGAGGTTATTGCAAGCCTCTATTAAGGCTATAGCCTTTTCCTTAGGCAAAGTCACCGACATGTGAACGGAGTTAATGGTGAACCCCAAATAATCCATTGTGGTGGAAGGGTTTAATTTAGATTTAACTGGATGGTTGATAAACCCCAGTTTTTCAAATAATTGTTTTGTGGCTGTTACCGTTTCTTTGGCCAATTCCAAAGTTTTGCCCACAATAAGGATGTCATCTAGGTATGCCATCACCATGTGTTTTTGTTTCCGCAGAAACGATAGAGCTGGTTTCAAAATTTTAGTGAACAGCCTTGGGGCTGATGTTAGCCCATTTGGTAGTGCTCTGTACTGCCAGAGCTGTCCCATCCAGTTGAATTTTAAATAACATCTGTGGTCACCTCGTATAGGGACTGAATAGTAAGCATCTTTTAAATCGATGCTAGCCATGAAGTAACCTTTGGAAATCAATTGTTTAGCAGTAACAAAGGTTTCCATTTTGAAATGAATATATTGTACAAAAGTATTCAAATTTGTCAAATCTATGATGATGCGACAACCACCATCTTTTTTGGTTTTGGTAAAGATATTGGACACAAATTCCAGTGATTCGTGTTGGGTTTTTTCAATTACCCGTTTTGATTGAAGCCGCTCCAGTTCAGCATGTGCTTCTGATTTTTCTTTACCTGAAAGTACGAACATTCGGTTCGGTACATGCTGAACTGGAGGGCTATGCTTGTGTATAAATTCTATGGTATATCCCTGGATACTGCTTAAAATATAAGTGTCTGTAGTTAACATACTCCATTCATGCAGAAAGAAGTGTAATCTCCCACCAACCTCCATACTCCCTGCAATTCGTAAGGAACCAGACCCACCTACCTCCATAGTTACCAGTGGCTGGTTTACTTCCTTTTGTGAATCCTTCGTGGAGGTTGAGGCGCCGGCGTCTGGGTTTGTGGTTGGGTTGGCGTTGGGGGTTTGCGCATCTTCCACGAAGGCCGGTCTGGGCCATGGCCTAAAAAAGACCGATGTTCGGTGTACCTGGCCTTTGAGCTTTCACCAGTTTGTCTTGTTCTACTGGTGGGTGCATAAGGGTGCTGTTTATGACCATAGTAGGGTTTTGATGATGATGTCGCTTTGATGAGCCCCAGGGTTTTTGCCTCCTCATCGAGCTCTTTGACTTGTTTGGATAGGTTACCTCCAAATAGTAAAATTGGAGGTTTTATGTTGCCAGGTTTGCACAGACCTGCAAATTTCGGGTTTAAAGCAGGTCGAATGGCACTCTTCCTGATGACGTTGATTTCGTATTGGGTATTACAGAGTAGTGCCAGTGCATCCTGTTGATCCTGCGACATCTCCTTTTCATCTACTGTCCGGGCGAAAGCTGTTATTCCCGTTGTTAGGAGCTTTAGTACTTTTTGGAGTTTGACATCCATGCCTCTAACTCCTGCTCCGACGTGTTTCCATATGCAGTTATTTACAATTGGAACATTCAGGGATGTACAGTTCCCAGGTGGCAAATGTCTTGCTGTGGTGTCCAATACAGCCTGTTCCTGTAGCTGCTTAAATGACATATAGTCAATACTGGCAGCTAGTTTCGGTTCCAGGTTTCGGCCAGTTTGGTCTGGCTGTATGAATTGGGACACCATGTCCAGTAGATTTTGGTCTTCCTGCACCCCTCGCACACTTGATGTTTGTTCTGGAAACCCCTCTTCAGGGTCAGCCCAGAATTGACCCCCAGTACTCCCCTCTGACGAGGGAGATGCACTGTGCAGACCTACAAGAGGTGCTGCTGTGGGTGTATTAAATTGCCCACAGTGACTAGACTCCATCTCCCGGAGCCTGTCACGTTGGAGCATTTGCTCCATAAGCCGCTCCATCCGGCTCCAGCGTTCACGGTCGCTGGCCGCTCGCGGCTGCTCAAAGTCGGACTCATCCGAGTCAACGACTCTATTAGACTTTTGTATTGCCTTACCGCCCGGCCGCGGTGTAGATCTGGCCGGTGCGGGGCCGAAGTCGGGCACAGCTGTTCCCATTACGGGTGATTCCCGTGCCGCTGGCTGCTGCTCGCTGCCCGCAACTCCGCGGTCCTCCCTCGCCAGCTTTGGAGCAGCCTTCTTGGTTTTCCTCGTTTTGTCCATTGGAGTCTACACCTGTAAAACAGTATGTAGAACAAAAAAAGAACGCAGAGTATCACTTACCTGCAGTTCCCGGCTTTTAAACTTTGCCGCTGAGTGGGAACGTCGTTCCACCCGTGTGACTGTTTCGCAATGCGTGTAGCGATATGACACGCATGCGTCCTGGCGGGGTCTTTCACGTAGTCACTCACGTGACTCCGAAGTAAAATCTGCTTTGGAATAACCATAAGGGTTTTTTTGATCATTTTTAACACCAGTGGGTACCATAGCTGTTTAGGCCAATCTGGTACTACCAAAATCCCTGAGGCTGAATCTTATTTAATTTTCTGTATGCATCTGTGGATTAAACAAAATGGCGGAAACGCATACAGAAACATACCACCCCAATGTAGCGAGAAAGCATCCACCGCTACTGCTCCAGGATCAGGTTCCCATGACACATACTTAGGCAAACTGGTGATTCAATCTTGATGCAAACAGATCAATTTCTGGCATTCCAAATTGTGTGATAATTTGTGTGAATATTTTCCGATTTAACATCCATTCTATATTACCATTAAATTTACGTGATCTTTTGTCTGTAATTGTATTAAATTTACCTGGTAAATATATTGCTGACAGCCAAATTTTCCTGGCAATACACCAGGTCCAAATTTCATTTGCCAATTTATCACATGATTCTGATTTTATACCACCCATGTGATTTTTATATGCTACAGCTGTAGTATTGTCAACCTGTACCTGAACATGCACATTTCCCATATCAGTGCAATAAGCTCTAAGGCCGTAAAATGCGCCTAATAGCTCTAGGTAATTGATTCCCAGATTTTCCAGCAAAGGTACTTCATTCACATTCCACCTACCTCCACAGCTGGAAATCATGTTAGTAGCGCCGCAACCCAGCGCACTTACATCAGTCTGTAGAGTGACGGAAGGTGTTTCTACCAGAACTTTTCTGGAAGCATTAGAAACATTGTTAATCCACCATTCTATTTCTGTAATGGATTGAATTGTTAATTTCATGGGCCTGTCAAAATGCCCTCTATTCATTTTTAACGCTTGTACCTTAGCTCTCTGTAAACATTGATAATGCAATGGTCCAAACGTGACTGTCCATATGGTGCCAGCACAATAACCTGGCCCTCAACACCAGCAAAACCAAGGAACTGATTGTGGACTCTGGAAGGAGTAGGATGGGGACCCACAGTCCCGTTTATATCAACGGGTTGATGGTTGAAAGGGTCAAGAGCTTCAAATTCCTGTGCGTGCACATCTCTGAAGCTCTTTCCTGGTCCGAGAACACTGATGCCATTATTAAGAAAGCACATCAGCGCCTCTACTTCCTGAGAAGATTACGGAGAGTCGGTTTGTCAAGAAGGACTCTCTCTAACTTCTACAGGTGCACAGTAGAGAGCATGCTGACCTGTTGCATCGTTGCTTGGTTCTGCAACTTGAGCGCCCTGGAGAGGAAAAGACTACAAAAAGTAGTAAACACTGCCCAGGCCATCATCGGCTCTGACCTCCCTTCCATCGAGGGGATCTATCACAGTCGCTGCCTCAAAAAGGCTGGCAGTATCATCAAGGACCCACACCATCCTGGCCACACACTCATCTCACTACTACCTTCAGGTAGAAGGTACAGGAGCCTGAAGACTGCAATGACCAGGTTCAGGAATAGCTACTTCCCCACAGCCATCAGGCTATTAAACCTGTCTCGGACAAAACACTGAACTTTATTAGCCAATTAACTGTTATTTGCACTTTATCAGTATATTGATTCATGTGTGTATATATTTATGGAATGCCTTGTTGTCAATGCCTACTATGTTCTGTTGTGCTGAACCAAAGCAAGAATTTCATTGTCCTATCAGGGACACATGACACTTGACTTGATAATTAGAAACAATAGTAAGAATGGGCAGAGCAAATATAGATTTATAAAAGAGAAATTAAGTTTGACAGATCCGTTAGCTTTCTCAAATTGTAAGTAGTTCAATTGATACGGATGCTCCTTTTAAACATTCTATTTTATTTCGAATTCACGTGTGACTAAGTGAAGAGCCCACCAACCCGCATGCGCGTCAATACATCTAGCGCATGGTGCTACTCGGAGCAGTTTCGAACTGCTCTGACCAGGTAAGTCAATTTTCACCGGGCCGCTCTATAGCGTGCCCAAAGTAGCTATGGAGGCGGCCGGGGGTTTGGGCCGCCATGGAAGCTCCATAGGAGCTAGAGTAAGAAGAATTTTTGCGCCGCAGTTTGAGCTCTCTACTGGAGCAGGCGGCTGTAATTGTAGGGCTCCATAGGAGCTGGGTTTGCGGCTGTTGCCGTTATAATTCTGCACGGCAGCAGATGGACAAAATTGGAGGCTCCATAGGAGCTGGGATTGCGGCTGTTGACGTTATTGTCTGCATGGCAGCAGACGGCCGAAATGGGAGACTGCCGGCTAGGATAAGTTATTACAGCTGCCGGCATCAGAGCTCCATACGGGAGCAGGCAGCCAGAGTTGGAGGCAGCGTGGGGCTCCGTTAGGAGCTAGAATTCATAAATTGTGGCTGCTGGCAGCCAGGTCTATTATCGCTGCAGGAGGTTTCCAGCAACAGGTGAGTTTTATAAATAGCCGCGGCCAAGAGCTACCGCTTAGGTAAGCTCAGCTGCCGTAGCACCGAACAATTTTAACAGTGTATAATTTAATTTTGGGTGGCTATAATAGAGTTGGCATTAATAACAGTTGCCACTCGGCCATGTTTGTGACTATCGTAGCCGATAGCATTCTAAAGTCATGTTTAATTCTTTGGCAATATAACAAATATGTCTTATCATGCCAATAAAGTTTATGTTTAAAAAAAGAAGATAATTACAAAGGACATTTATTATCACTTACACCAATGGTGTAGTAGAATTGGACTTGCCATTGCAGTCCAGAGCTCCTGGCTTAGGAAGCCTTGTTTAAGCTGTGCTCATCAGACACCTGTGGGAGCTACACCTGGTGGCGTCATGGTACTTCCGCT
The DNA here is from genome assembly GCA_038087875.1 of Malacoraja senta. NCBI lineage: Eukaryota > Metazoa > Chordata > Chondrichthyes > Rajiformes > Rajidae > Malacoraja > Malacoraja senta. The sequence continues at coordinate 43,794 of JAXLNO010001207.1, read as the reverse complement.
CATTAGAGGGGGCTGTTGAAGATTATTTTACAAGAGACTCCAACTATATGCATATCAATAAAGTAGTCAAATCTCTGATTTAATAGGGATAGGCTTCTTTTAATCATATAAATGTAATTGCCTATGACAACACCTGGCAGGGTTGCAGTATTTCTCCCACTCTGTCTGGCGTATGGGGGCCAGAGGCTCTCCAGTCCTTCCCTGTAATACTCCGTTGGCTCCAGAAGGGAGCAAGGACTCGCAGTCACTACCAGGTGCAATCTGTTTGGTAAATGATGAAACCAACAGAGCACCGATCTGCAGCTAGTCTCGGTTTGGCTGCTAAAGGAAGCAGCCTGACAACCCCAAGTCGGGGCAAAGTCATAGCCAAGTCTTGGGACATCTATGGCAGATGTGATTGGGCGTTTGTCTCAATTAGAACATCTGATGAATCAAATTATAACACAAGGAATGCTCCATGTTACGAAGGCATGTCAGGCTGCAGCTCCTGGTTCAGGGTTGCAATTTTCCTCCCACTCGGATGAAATGAGTGGTGGAGATGGTGCCAAAGTATATGCACATATGCCTGAAGCAGCTCCTGGTTCAGGGTTGCAATCTTCCTCCCACTCGGATGAACGGAGTGATGGGGATGGTGCCAAAGTATATGCACACATGCCTGAAACAGCTCCTGGTTCAGGGTTGCATAAGTCCTCCCACTCGGATGAATGAAGTGATGGAGATGGTGCCAAATATTATGCTCCATATTACGGAAGCATGCACAGGCAATTCAAGTCATATGCCTGTAGCAACCCCTGGTTTCAGGGTTGGAATATTCCTCCCACCCGAAAGACTATCAGAGATGGTGTCACAAAATATGCTCGGTTTTATGGAAGCATGCACAGACAGTCCAAGGCATACGCATATGGCAACGCCTGGTTCAGGGTGCAATTTTTTCTCCCACTCTAAGAGAGTGTCAGAGATCAGTATGGACTAACTCCAAACATGACCCCCAACATGACTATGTGCTGGGATCCCATGCTTTAATGCATGATGTGCGACAATCGCATAAAGAAGAGGTGCGTGCTCTTGCCTCTAAAATTGCTGTTCCCTCATGGACGGACAAGCCACTACAAGAGAAGATGGCCAGCGGCATCAGCTATCTAACAGGAATGACAAGCATGATAGACAGGGTCTGCAAATGGAACTTCGCTGAAGCTCCAACAAAGAAAATCGACCCAGGGTTAGAGATGCTGGTAAGTAAGGTCTCGTTATTAATCTCCGTAAACTCCGAAATGGAGCAGTCTGTTGCCCCAGGTTGGGTTTACTGCCAGCATGGGCTGTCTAGTCATTTTCACTGTCTCTGGGATAAATCAGGTTGATGTTGAGACATTGGCATGGTGCCTTGCATAGTAACCTCTGTAGTTCCAAGTAGGAACAGTTTGCTTACCCTGGATCAGGGTAGACCATCATGGAACTGGCTGGCCATAGGAGTCATAGTGACCAAGGAAGCACTGCTTCATCAGCTGTGCTCGAGGTTATCAGACTGCTCAATAAAATAAGTAGTTGACGTTTTTCTCAACATATGCTTTAGTTCTCCTCAGTTAGTAGAGTTCCTGGTTCATTGGAATCATCATTGCCATCCTCTCTGGGACAGGTAGTTACCAGCAGGAAGCTCGTCTGGCATATAATAAAACTTTATCTGACCTGCAATGTATTTATAATAATCCATAGGCTCTCAATACCAGTATTCCTGATTGAGTGGCGGGTCAAAGAGATTGTGTTGCGCACTCTGGCGACTTATACATGTGGTTTCAGTCAAAGGACTGCGAGGTCATTCCTGATTCAGCCTTGCATTATACTAATCTCCACTCTGAAGGAAAACGCTGAGTATTCATGGTGACTCTTAGTCAAGCGTTGACAGGGAACTCGTATTCCCACATCTGAGACTGTGGTTTCAGCTCTAGTCATTAGCTGCTGATTATATATTATCAGTGAAATGTATGAATAACTAGATAATGCATCTTCCACGGGTAGGAAAACCCCCCCAAAAATCCGTCCGTAGGATCAATAGAGGAACAGCGGTTCCGAGTGCAATCAGTGACAGCTCATCTGAGGATGAGTGGTCTGGCCAAGGACTACAGGGGTATATTTCTGATACTTCTCAAGATTACAGAAATATGGTGCAGGCCGAATCGGGTTAGCATTAGGCTAATCGGATTATGGGTTTACTTACCCAGTTTAAGATGGCTGATTGGGTTTCTGAAATTTAACTGACTCAGAGAATCGATCTTGTATTTGCATATTCTGTCATGTCTACACACATAAGGCACATATTCTGCTGTTTTGATAACAAAGCTAGTGGTGAAAGCCTATGCTGCCCTTCTCTGATTAAGGGGCATTATGTCATCAAGTTTTAGGTAATATGCAAAATTGCAAATGATAAAACTTATGGGTTGTCGATAGATATCTTTTGCGATATTACAAATGAGGCAACATGAAATTTAACAGTACCAATTTGCCTATTCAATCACGCCATGGTAGGCGACTGAAGCAACTCTTATTTACTCAGTCACGAGTGACAGCTGGGACAGCCTGTCTTCTCGGGCAACTAGCTCTGCACGATTGTATGAGAAGCTTGTGAACAACATATGTGACTCAATTTTAACGGAAGTAACAGAGGTTTGTACGGCTTCCAGTTTGAGCCTAAAGAAGCTTTTATGTGATAGCACAATTGACATTGCTTGTGCTGCTTTATCATTTCTGTGGTACCATAAGTGGGACATAAATGATTGGTTCTTCACCCACTATTCTCTTACGTTATGCAGGGTGTCTTTTACTTGACCACTCTAATAGCCTACACTCATTGTAATGTGTGATGCATATCAGTAAATAGTTATGCAAATATTCCTCTAATTTTTCTAATGGGACCAGTATCTTAAGATGATTATGCTTTCAGCAACTGATTTCAGCATAAAGAACACACCTTTTACTCAATCTCTGGCTTAGTCTCTACGTCATACTGACATTAGGGTAGCTTGTTATAGAAATAATCTCATAAGCAAATGAGCAGGATTGCGTACATTTGAGATTGACAGCATACCCACCAGAACAGAGATCAGGGATGTCTAGGTATACAAGTGCACTCAGTTGCTAGCACCTATAAAATGGAAGATAGTTCTTTTGTTATTCAATAGTCTCAAGATATTGCTGATGGCTCATTAGCAGCCAATAAAAAGGATTTCCCTTTCATCATACAGCATGAAGTTTACATAGTGCAGGTTAATACATTATAAATTTGGTGGAATATGTCTGGATATTTGCAGATAGTACTATGCACAGTGTTACATGAGTTATTGTCTGAAAGGCCTGTCTCACGAGTCTGCGGTCATTGGCGGCGAAACAGGAACTATCTACCGCTCCTGGGCCGCCAGAGACCGCGGGCTCGGTCAAACGCACAATTCCCAACACCGCACGGTGCTAAAAAAAAACCAACACTGTCCAAAAATATGTTCCTACCGCACAGCCGCCGCCAGTGAGGCACGAGTGCGGCACGGTCACCGCCACAGCCGCCGCCAGTGAGGCACGAGCGCCGTGAGTCGAACCTGCACCGCCACAGCCTCCGCCAGTGAGGCACGTGTTCGGCACGGCCGCTGCCACAGCCGCCACCAGTGAGGTACATGTGCGGCACAGCCGCCGACAGTGAGGTACGTGTGCGGCACGGCCGCCGCCACAGCCCCGTGATCCGAAAGACGTCATCAGCCGAAACCGCAAGCTCGTTGAACCGGCCGTACTTGGCCCCCCGCACGGCATCCGTGCAGCGCTCTCGTGGTTGCCGTGCGGTCCCCTCTTCCGGCGACGCCGCGCTTCACCGCAAACGACTGCAAATCCGTGGGACAAAGCCTTAACTCAACAGTCTATTGGGACTGCGGTCCAGTTAAGAACAATGGCCATGTATGCAAGTTAGCATCATGATATTAATAACTCATGTTTTTTCCGACCATTAATGGTTTATCTATTAAGTGTTTCACACACAGATTGTGTCACTGCATGAAACCACAGTGCTTCGAAATCTTCACGTAGTCACTCATGTGACTTTGAAATAAAATAGAAAGATTAAACGAGAACTTACCGTTTGAAGTTTGATCTTTATTTTATGAGAAGTTGAAGTGGGGGATTACTTGGCCTCCACTCCCAACCCTATTCTCATAAAGATCATTCGGTAGTTCTAGCCCTTTAATCTTCCTATAGCTTAGGTCAGCAACTATTCTGTGGTTTCATACAGCTACTTTGAAGATTGACGCGCATGCGGGCTGGCGGGCTCTTCATGTAATCCCTCACTTCAACTTCTCATAAAATAAAGATCAAACTTCAAACGGTAAGTTCTCGTTTAATCTTTCTATTAAATCATACTACTGTGTAACATCTTTTTAAAAATGTGAATTAAAAGTGTGCTGCTGTATTAGTCAGAGTTAAATCTAATAGACTGAAAAATCTTCTGGCTGGCACTACAAATGTTCTGATTTCCCCCCCAGCTGTTATCAGGCAACTGAATCATCCTACCACAACCAGAGAGCAGAGCTGAATTACTATCTACATCTTTGGTGACTCTCAAACTATCCTTGATTGGACTTTGCCGGCTTTACCTTGCACTAAACTTTATTCCCTCATCATGTATCATCTATACATTGTAAATGGCTCGATTGTAATCATGTGCTGACTGGATAGCACGCAACATAAACTTTTCACTGTACCTTGGTACACATGACAATAAACTAAACTGAACTGAACTGAACTGATTTATCAGAGTTAGACACAAAACGCTGGAGTAACTCAGCGAGACAGGTAGCCTCTCTGGAGAGAAGAAATGGGTGACGTTTCTGGTCCTACACGATGTATCAGAGTACTACATTTGGACTTTCAGAAGGCCTTGGATGTTCTCGCTGTGACTGTGTGGGATTCTTCCAGATGCTTCAGCTTCCTTCCACATGCCAAAGATGTGTGGATTGATAGGTTAATTGGTCAGTGTACAGGTGGGTGATGGAATCTGGGGAAATTGATGGGAATATTTGGAGATTAAAACCAAATGAGATTAATGCAGGATTGGTGTAAATTGTCAGCATGGATTCAGATGCCAAAGGGCCTGTTTCTGTGCTCTGTGTCTCCACACTATGAGAAAATAGAGAATTGGGAACAATTGGTCATTTTCAAGTTGGGAAGCTAATGCGATGATATAGGAAATACTGCTGGGGCCTATTAACAACCTATATTAAATATTTGGATTTGGATGCACATTCTATCCAGATTTATTGATGAGACAATGGAAGATGACAGGAATACACAGGAGTCTTCAGAATGATATTGGCAGGTTAAGTGAATGACTGGGAACATAGAAGGTGGAATTTAACTTTGGAAAGCAATTTGAAAGGAAATACAGGAAAGTTGAATATTCGTAAATGGTGCAACATTGAAAGGATTTGATGTCCTGACAGACTTGAATGCCCTCCCACTCAAGTCACTGTACACAGTCAGAAAAGCAAGTGGTATGTTTTCTATTATCATCAAGGAAATGAAGTGCAAGAGTAAAAATATCTTACTAAAGTCGTGTTTTTCCCCTGTGAGCTTAATGGAATATTATGCCCAGGTCTGTTCTCCCGGCCACTGGAGGGGTATACTTGTCTAAGAGAAAGTCCAACCAAGGTTTACCAGACTGATGGAGTGATTGTCCTACTAAGGGAAAATCTGGGCCGATACACCTTTGAATTGAAAAGAATGAGGGCTGATCTCATTGAAACATACATAATTCTTACCGTGCATACAAGGTAACTACAAAGAGGATGATTCTCCTAGGTGCTTAGGTCAGGTCTCACATGATCAAAATGGTGTTGGTCATGTAGAACTGAGATGAGAGCAAATGTCTTCACCTGGATGGTAATGCATGTCTACCTAAGACTGCAGTACAGGGTATGTTATTGAGTACATTCAAGCCAGACAGTGATAGATATATGGATATTTTTGGAATCAAGGAATATCAGTTAAAAGAAAAAAAACCTCAAAGGTAGAAGATGACCGATGATCTTAAAAACTGACTGAGCAGAGGTAATAGGCTCTATTGCCCTCTCCTGCTAATTTTTATGTTCTTGTTGGCATCTCCGATGATACCTTAAATTACAACCCTAAACCCTTATGAGCCTTATGAACCTTATGAACCTTAAATTATTGTGCTTACGTCTCTGGAAGTGGATCTTGAATCCACAACCTTTTCTTCGTAGGCTGGAGTGAAACCAGCTGTGCCATAGTTAGTATCAGTGCCACATTTATCTCATTAAACCTAATTCAGTGTATTTTCACCACATCCTTCAGCATTAAAGTTTAATAGTAAGATTAAATGAGAACTTACCAGTTTGAAGCTTGATCTTTATTTTATGAGGAGTTACGATGAGGGACTACGTGAAGAAGAGCCCGTCCAGCCGCACACGCGTCAATCTTCAAAGCAGCGGAGTGAAATCACAGACAACAATTACTGAAGTATGATAGTAAGATACGTAAAGACTAGAACTACCAGCTCGATTTTTATGAGGGTGGGAGCGGGTAACTCCTCATAAAATAAAGATCAAACTTCAAACTGGTAACTTCTCGTTTAATCTTACTATTTTACTTCGGAGTCACGTGAGTGACTACGTGAAGATTTCAAAGCTCTGTGATTTCACGCCATAGATTCAAATCCAGGCATCTCACTGCATTGATTGACTCTAAATGAGTAAAGCAATCAACAATGCATAACCACAACATAAATGTAATCAGTTAATGGTTTTATTTATCACAACAATAGTAACCCCTTTATCATAATGGGGGACTTAATACTGAATCCAAAACGCACCACCAAATAACCCAGGATCTTTAATCTCCTTATGGTAATACTTGTGAAACATCCGTTCACTTGCCCATCCTGCGGCCGCGAGGATAAGGTCTATTGGAACGTCCAAATCCTTGGCCGCCGATGTTGATGCCGCCCTGGTGGAATGAGATTTAAATTTGTCAGTATCAATACCTGCATCAACCAACACCTGCTTCAGCCATCTTAAAATAGTCTGTACCGACACTTTATAATGCAGTTTTTTATAGCTGACAAAGAATGCTGATTCTGCACCTCTTAAGGTTCTGGTTGCTTCAATGTAACATCGTAAATGTGCTACTACACATAGACATGGATCCGTACGATATGCTGAAAAAAACAACTTACATCCTGTGAACCCAGGTCTACTCTGTTTAAGCAAATCATAGACATAGAATGTAATGGCATCTGCTGCTTTTTTCATCCTGTCTATTCGTAATTTCTGCAATGTTTGCACTCTCTGTGCTGAAACTAGTGCCATGAGCATAACTAACTTCATGGTAATTTTGGCCAATGACAGAGCTTCAATAGGCATCCATTTGCGAAGGAGCATAAGCACATCTCTTACATTCCAGATTTCTGTATACCTGGGTCTAGGAGGATTGGAATTAAAAATTCCCTTCATAAACCTACAGACCCAAGGGGATGATTCTAGAGGATTTTGTACTGATTCCCTGCATAGATATGCAGAAAGAGCACTCCTTGCAGTATTGATCGCACTATAGCTCAAATGCAAATCAAAATAAAGAGTTGACAGAAACTCTAACACATCTGAAATGTGAACAAAACACCTCCCATTTCCTTATATAAGAAATGTACTGCTTCTGGGTACTATTCCTCCAGGCTGCCGCCATAACATCCACAGTACGCTCTGATAATCCTCTTCCGAGATACGGCCTTCTTAGAATCTGAAAATCGATAAACCAATACAATCATGTAAAGGATGTGACTCATCAGTTACAGGGTGCACAAGCAGGTTTTCCTGCTTAGGAATAATCATAAGGGGCCTTGTGATCATTTTTAACACCAGAGGGTACCATGGCTGTGTAGGCCAGTCTGGTACCACTAAAACCTCTGTAGCTAAATCCTGTTTGATTTTCTGTATACACCGATTAATGAGGCAAAATGGAGGAAATGCATACAGAAACATACTACCCCAATGTAGCGTGAAAGCATCCACCGCTACTGCACCAGGATCAGGTTCCCATGACACATACTTAGGCAATTGGTGGTTAAGTCTTGATGCAAACAAGTCAATCTCTGGCATCCCGAACCGTGCAACAATTTTATTAAATTTTTCACGATCCAACATCCATTCTGTATTGTCGTTGAATTTCCGTGACCTTGTGTCTGCAACTATGTTGAGTCTACCTGGAAGGTAGATTGTCGAAAGCCAAATCTTTCTAGTAATACACCAGGTCCAGATCACGTTTGCCAATCTATCACAAGATTCTGACTTCATACCACCCATATGATTAACATATGCTACAGCTGTAGTATTGTCAATCTGTACCTGAAAATGTAAATTTTCCATATTAGAACAATAAGCTTTAAGCCCATAAAATGTTCCTAAAAGCTCTAGGTAATTGATACCTTAATCTTGGAGCAAAGGTACTTCCTCCATATTCCATCTACCTCCACAGCTGGAAACAGTATTAGTGGCGCCCCAACCTAGAGCACTTACATCAGTCTGTAGAATAATAGGTGTTTCAACCAGAATGTTTCTGGAAGCATTAGAGACACTGTTAATCCACCATTCTAATTCCGTAATAGCCGCAATTGTCAATTGCATGGGCCTGTCAAAATGCTCTGCATTTATCCTTAATGCGTGTACCTTTGCTCACTGCAAATGCTGATAATGCAGTGGTCCAAACCGTACAGCTGGAAAAGAAGCAATTACTTTGCCCAACAAGCTTGCTACCTGCCTAATTGAGGGTTGGTGCTCTGTAATGAGCTTAATACAACCTTCAATTAACTGCAGCCTTTTATCTTTAGGCAAAGTGACTACCATGTGTTCTGAGTTAATGGTAAAACCCAGGTAATCAATTTCTGTGCTTGGTAATAGTTTGGATTTATGTGGGTGAATAATGAATCCCAGCCTCTCGAAAATGAGCTTAATTCTTGACACTGATGCTTCTGTTGTAGCCAAAGTGTCTCCCACAATCAGAATATCATCCACATAAGCCATTAGCACATGGCCCTGAGCTCTTAGTTGTGCTAAAATTGGTTTTATTAATTTTGTAAATAGTCTTGGAGCTGAAGTTAAACCATTAGGCAATGCTTTAAATTGCCATAATTGACTCATCCATCTAAATTTTAAATATCTCCAATCATTACCATGCACAGCCACAGAATAGTATGCATCTTGCAGAACTATGCTAGCCATAGAGCATTCTCTTGAAACAAGCTGAATGGCATTTGTAAATGTCTCCATTTTAAAATGTTTATACTGTACAAAAGGGTTAAGACTTGTCAGATCTAGAATAATTCTACACCCACCATCCTTTTTTGGTCTAGGAAAAATACTTGACACAAATTGATGGTGTTGTTCAACTGACTTCTCTATTACACCTTTTTTGCACAATATTTCCAGTTCTGCCTGAATCTGCGTATTCTCTTCTTTCGAGAAAATACGTGTCCGGCATGAAATATGCTGAGTAGGAGGATCCAAATGTGGATAGAATTCAATTTTAAATCCCACAATACTGCACAGTATAAATGCATCAGTTGTTATTTGTTGCCATTCTTTTAGGAAGAATTGTAATCTTCCTCCAACTTGTGAGTGTGAAACATTTAATATGTCTCTTATGTCTGGACCAGACCCACCTACCTCGGGGTTTGCCGATGGGAAATATTGTCCTCTATTCTTAGTGGGGATACTGTAACCTCCACGCATCCCAGGAGCAGTGCGCCAATAACGCGTATATGGGAAAGATCGACTTGTTCCTTCTCCAGTCCCGGACATCCGTCTGTAGGGATACTGCCTTCGAATTGATCTGCTAAGCACCGGTGGTTTCATCATTTACCACTGTTTTTGCTTCTTCATTCAGGTCTTTTACCCTTTTGGCTAGATTCTCTCCAAAAAGCTGATTAGGCAATTGAATATTAGATGGTTTACAGAGCCCCGCAAACTTAGGGTGAATATTAGGTCTTATGGCACTTTTACGAATACAGTTTATTTCAAAGTGCGCACTACACATGAGTGGTAAGGCATCCTGTTGTGAAGCAGACACATGCTCCTCATCCAAACCTCTGGCGAAAGCTGTAATGCCTGACCCCAGCAATTTCAACACTCGTTGTAATTTCAATTCTTGTGATCGTACTCCAATGCCAAAATAGCCCCATATCACGTTATTCACGGCTGGGACTGCTAGCAGTGCACAATTCTGCGGGGTTTCATATTTTTTGACAGTCTCATCCATGGTTAATTCCTGGAGCTGATGGGAGAGCAAGTAATTTATAGTCATTGCTAATTCATCTCCCAAAGGTTCCCCTGTTAGTCTGGGAACAGCAAACCTTTGTGCCAGACCTGGTATTTTAGGCTCTGTTATTGGGCTCTGGTCCTCATATGATTCATCATCTGAATCTTGATGTTCCTCCTCATGATGGGGGAGTTCTGGCATCCCTGTTTCAGGTGATTCTAGCACTGGCTCTTCCATAGACCTACACATAGTAAATTCTTTACCAGATTCTCCCCGCGCGGGCTCTCCTGTTGGCCCACGTATAGGCAGCCCTATTTCAGGTGCTGCTGGCGCTGCTCCCCTGTAGTCCAATGCTTATACTGTCTTCCTTCAGACATTGTTGGCGCTGGCACTCCTTTAGACCAACGCTTGTACTGCCTTTTTTCAGGCATTTCTGGCACTGGCTCTCCTGTAGGCCAACACATATACTGTCTTTTTTCAGACATTTCTGATGGCTCTCCTGTAGGCCAACGATGTGCCTGACCTATCTAAGGCACTCCCTGCGCTGTCTCTCCCACAGGCCAACGCCTGATGTGGTTCTTTTTTTCTTCTTCTTTTAATAATATTTTTATTAGAAGCAAAGACATATTATGGTAAAAACATTTCATGTATATCAATCATACATTATTAATATTATCAATTGTGGATTGATTCTGCTTCTAGTTTTTTTTTATAGATAGAAAGTGAGAAAGAAAGAGAGAAAACCCCCCCACAAATGTCAAGATTTAAAAAAAAGAGTGGAATAATTTACAAATAATACATCATTGGAGATAGGTTCGTAGGTTATAAAGTATAACTTTTCATCTAATCCTAAATTCAAGCTTCAGTTAGGTTCCCGTGCCGAACCGATCTACCCTCTTCAAATAGTCAATGAATGGAGACCATATTCTAACAAAAAGTTCTTGTTTGTCCATTAAGACAAGTCTGATTCTTTCCAGGTGTAGGGTCTCTGACATTTCCATAATCCACATTTTAATTTTGGGGGTTATAGGACCTTTCCAAAATTTTAATATTAATTTTTTCCCAGTTATTATACTGTAGTCTAGGAAGTTTCTTTGGCTTGTTGTGAGTGTTAGACTTTGTTCTGATATTCAAAGTATTATCAGTTTTGAGTCGGGATCCAATTTAGTATTGACAACTTCAGAAATTATTCTAAAAATATCAATCCAGAAATTTTTAATTTTTATACAATTTGCAAAAGTATGTGTTAAGTTAGCCTCTAGATGCTGACATTTATCACAAATAGGAGAGATATGTGGGAAAATTCTATTTAGTTTTGCTTTAGAATAATGTAATCTGTGTAATACTTTAAATTGTATTAAAGCATGTCTGGCATTTAACGAGCATTGATGTATATATTGTAGACTTTCGTCCCAAATATCTTTCGTTATAGGTTGGCCTAATTCATTTTCCCATGTGTGTCTATATGATTCCATCGATGGGACCTCATTATCTAAGAGGGTGTTATAAATATAAGTTATTCATTTTTCTGTATTAGGATGTTTATTCAAACATTCGTCAAGGATTTCTGGTTCCCTAGTCCTATAATTTTGTGTATTGGATTTAACATAATCTCTAAGTTGTAGATATCTGAAAAAATTATTTGAGTGTAGTCCGTAGATCTGTTGTAACTCCTGAAATGAAAGAAAAGTGCCTTTCCTATAAAGATGTCACATCTTTTTAATTCCATAATTTTTCCATTGTGTGAAACCTTTATCCAATATGGAAGGTTTAAATAAAGGGTTGTTTACAATGAGAAAATAAAGTGATATATTATCCAATTTTAAAGCCTTTTTTTAAATTGTTTCCAGATTCGTATACCACTATGTATTATAGGGTTTTCCCTATAGGTTTTTTTGTGCAATTTTGTGGGAGCAAACATAATCGCACCAATTTCAAAAGCTGATGTGGTTCTTGATATATCATTTTCCCCATGAGGAATTCTAGATTAGCGACCCTAGCAGCCATAACTTCTGACTGAGGAGGGTTAACCTCTGGGTCTGACTCCTCAGAGTCTACTGGTCGCACGGACTTTTGCCTGGCCTTGTGCCCCAATTAGCGCTGTAACGGTACTTTCTACCGCATCTGGAGTTGATGGCCTCGCTGCCACCGACTCCTCTAACGGACGCCCGCTACCCTCAGACCCGTGGTCGTCTTGAGGTTTACCTGCGGTACGTCTCCTCCCTCTACGCCCTCTCTCCATACTAACTTGTGTGGAACTCCACTACAAGTCTAACGAGGTAGGCGACCTGAAAGCGAAAGTGAAAGCACTTACCTTCAGGCTTTTACTTACTCACCGCTTGGAGGAGCTCCACACACGGTCGCTACGCTATGCGTCTGACGATATGACGTGTGTGCGGCTGGACGGGCTCTTCTTCACGTAGTCACTCACGTGACTCCGAAGTAAAATGATGTAACCAACTGCATAAAGGTGGATGTGCAGTTGAAGTCACATCTACCTTCTGTTATATTCTACCCCGCACACACTTAAGTGGCATCATTTTTATTCATCCTCCTAATCACCAAGTTCAATGCTACGGACAATTGCATGTTGTAATGAGCATATTCCTTACATCATATCAACCATTGTACTGCTTACAATAAATAAAAATCTGGTTTGAAAACTGCACCAACATTACTAGGTGTAACATCACTGATAAGCAAACCTCAAAACACTAAACCATGAAAATGAATCCTTGCTTCCAAAAAGAAAGCATTGGACTGCATGGTACAAAATAAATCATAAAAGAAACACAGTTAATGTGCTGAACTGGAATGGCAGTGTTAGCATATAAATATGGGAGAGATATTCCCATCATAGAGAAGCTGCCAAGTTCTTTATCATTTTCTGCTAGGGGGTGGGCCTTTTGTTGTGCATTTTCCTGTTAGCTGCTGCTCCTTTTATTGTTTCAGGCTTTCTCCCATACACAAATTACAACTGCTGGTAAACACATTAGGGGCACACAGTGAAGCCAGACAGCCCTCTTGTTTCACATTGCCCATAAAAATGTGAGTGCATTGTTCCAATAGGTGCTGTTGCCTCAATGTCAACACAGAAAGGCTTTTTGATGTAATCGGCTGTGACAAACCGTAATTGCTCACGCCCCTGACGTGAACATTTCTTAAAAACTCCTCCTCTGTGCATTTGTATTCCTGTAGATGTGACAATTAACGGATATTTGTGGTTACTTAGCTAATCTATTAATTACTGATCTGACGCTGATGGGGCTTTTGGTGTTAACGAAATACTCAGACCACAAAGTGAAAAACTTCATTGCACAATCAAAGGCACCAATTGCTAATATAATACACATAAATGTGTCTCCACTTAAAATGAGAACAAGAAACAAAACAGACAGGAAGTCCATTACCCATCCTGATTTATGTTTTTCATGCAAGGGCTTGTATGTGTCTAATTAGTCAATCATTCTAACCATACCTTGCAGTAAAAGGAATGGTAAAAATGATTATTTGATTTTATTAATTATCAGACTGAAGGATTCAGTTTCTTTGGGAGACAGGGGGTCTCCATTTCACTGTTCAATAGAGTGACATATTGCATGCATGCATTTAAACTGCAGGGCCAAGTTTGGGAATGGCACAGATGAATTCATGAAGACATTCATGTAAGATTCTTCTTTCTCGAACCTAATACAGGGTTTTTTTTCTTTCTCCTATTGATCTCTGCCTTCCATTGTCATCCTTCAGCTTGAACTTAACACTGCTATGGTTTTAGTTTTTCAGATTTAGAGAGACAGTGCGGAAACAGGCCCTTCGGCCCACCGAGTCCGCACCGACTAGCGATTCCCATACATTAACACCACCCTACACATACTAGGGACAATTTTCATTTATACCAAACCAATTAATATACAAACCTGTACATCGTTTGAGTGTGGGAGGAAACCGAAGTTCTCGGAGAAATCCCACGCAGGTCACAGGAAGAACATACAAACTCCGTACAGAGAGCACCCGTAGTCGGGATTGAACCGGGTATCTGGTGCTGTAAGGCAGTAGCAATAGCGCTACGTCACCGTGCCGCCCCAAACCAATGGGTTTGTCACATGAGGAAAGGTACCGTGACATTTTTTGTTTGCTTGCTATCCAGTCAAATGTTACTATAAATAAATACAATAATGCATATACACATGTACATGTAGTGCAGAATATAGAGTTATTGCATGATTGCATTATAGTTACGGAGAAAATGCAGATTATATGAGGGGCAAGTCCACATTGAGATGGATTGGGAGTTCAAGACTGCATCCCAGCTTGTGGGAGGGCCATTCAATAGCCTGATCACATCAGGGAAGTGAGGAACTTGGAAGCTTTCTGCCTGATTCTTTCAAAGTTGAAACAAATGCTATTTTCATGCCTTCCATGATTCGTGACATATTACTTCACTCTGAAGGGAAACCAACAAATGATTCGGTTAGCAATTCGTTGGATGTAAAACCAGAGATTTTAACCATTTTTAAGACTCTAAACTGAACCAACATATGTGACTTTAGTTGTGAGCAAAGAGCTAAAATCAATCAGGCGGTGCGACCCACGTCGCAGCGGCCTCTGCAGTCCGTCTGTCTTTTTTAATTTTTTTGTCTCGTTTGAGTGTAGTGTGTAGTGTATAGTGTTTTTTTTTTAAACTGGGTATGTGTGGGGGGTGGGTGGGGAAACTTTTAAAATCTTTTCCCTGTATGGAGGACCCGACATTTCTCTGTCGGGTCTCCGTTGTCATTGGGGCCTAGCACCGTGGAGAGGCCTCCAACCGGAACGACCTGGGGCTCCAGTCACGGAGCCTGCGGACTACTCACCATCGCGGAGCTGGCTGAGTTCGGAACGTGGAGAGCTGCGGTGACGCGCGGCTGCGACCCGACCCCGGAAATTCGGAGGCTCCAGCCGCAGGTCTGGTGGATGGTGACATCGGGAGCTCGCGGGTCCCGGGTGGGAGACCGCTTTTTGGAGCTCCCGCAACGGCGACTTCTCCCGCCCGAGTTGCGGGGTTGAAGATGACCTGGAGCGGGGTTTTACATCGCCCGGCGCGGCTTTAATGGCCGCGGGACTTGCTAGCGCCCGCCGGGGGCTCCAACATCAAGACCCGGAGCGCGGCCTTGCATTGCCCGGAGCAGCCTGAATGGCCGCGGGACTTACTTACCATCGCCTGCCAGGGGCTTTGACTTTGACATCGGGAGGAGAATGGGTAGTGCAGGGGAGAGACAAGACTTTGCCTTCCATCACAGTGAGGAGGAGATTCACTGTTATGGATGTTTGTGTAAATTGTGTTGTGTCTTGGTTCTTTTTTTGTTGTATGACTGCAGAAACCAAATTTCGTTTGAACTTCATTTGAGGTCCAAATGATAATAAACGGTATTGTATTGTATTGTATTGTATTGTATAGATCATATAATTTTTAAATAGGGTTTGAAATAGAAACCTCTCTATATTGAGCCAGGGAGATATCTTTTGATTTGTCATGATAGTGCAAAACAAGTGACCACAAGCCAGCAGCCTGTTTTATTTGCATTGGTTTCATACAGAATAGATGTAATAAGGACAGCAATCCCCCTATCATGTGAGGTCAAAGTCAAAATCACTTTTACCTTGGTTTTATTAGTCCAGGTCTGTTCACTTTTAGAATTTTCTTTAATCCTTCATGAAGCAAGGAAGTCTGGATTGTAAAGTAAATGATGGAGAATGATATGCACTTAAAATGATCGCCACTTGCCTCAATTTTCCAGTAGGCTTCAGCTAAGAATGAATAAATAGTGGGTAATGATTTGTGTCCAAGCTCCAGTAACAAGCCATTAAACACACATTGAGACAATCTGATCAAATGTCGCTTTTACAGCTATGAATTAACTTGTGACTTTCTGCATGATTGAGCTGCATCAGGGTCACCCGAGCAGCCAGAAGCTGTGTTGTTAGCTGACCTCAGCAAGGACACTAAAGAGATTACTTTTAGACCCAGTCCTCCTTCAATTAGAAAGAGAAAAATCTAATGCACAGAGTTTCTGCTTCTTTCCAACAACACTTCCTTGAGAGCATAAGTCTAAACACAAATGAAAATAGAACAAAGGTCGACACAAGCTCAAAATGAAGAAGTGTCCAGACCCAAAATGTCACCTATCCATTTCTTCTACATATGCTGCCTGACACACTGAGTTACTCCAGTACTTTATGTTTGGCTCAAGATTCCAGCATCTGAAGTGAAGTATAGTTTAGTTTACAGATTCAGTGTGCAAACAGATCCTTTGGCCCACCAAGTCTTCACCGACCAACCCTAATTCTATCCTACACACTACGGAAAAATGTACAGATGCCACTTAATCCACAAACCTGCACGTCTTTGGGAAGTAGGAGGAAACCGGAGCACCCGGAGAAATCCCACGCAGGCACGGGGAAAACGCGCCTGTGGTCAGGATTGAACCCGGGTCTCTGGCGCTGTGAGGCAGCAACTCAACATCTGCGCCACCGTGCTGCCCAAAGTCTCTTATGTCCCCACATAAGGAGTCCCTGCTTGTGCAGTTTTCCAAACCTCATTGGCAAGGATAATACATCACTGAAATATCATTTAAATAATCTGTTGCAAGACCACAAGCTTTCAAAACAGTGATGGGACATGTGTTTTAGGGAGGGATGGGGAAGAATATTTTGAAGGAAATAGCATGAATAGTTGCTCCTAGTTGTGGACAACAGGAAAAGAACACTGTTATTACCCGGACTTGCAGCCCAAGGTGGTGTGTACAGAAACAAGAATCAAAGGTCACCACAGGTCAGTGAAGCCGTTTATTGCTACAGTGTTCAATTGGCTGCTACCGTAGGCTAACTTTTATAGTTTTTACTGATTTCTCCAAGTGTCTCATTAAGAAAGCTTCTGATCTATATGTTTCCATCTGTATCTTTGGCTGGTTTGTTTTTTCTAAAATTACTGATTTTAAGTCTGTATTTTCAGAATCAAGGATTTGTGTAAAGTGCAAATCGTAAGGCAAAACCTTGTCAGCCAGTGACATTTGTGGTCAGATGACATAGTGCCAATGATGGATAAAGGGTAATTCAGAGAGATGACTAAGCAGCGAGCACTACAGGAATTACATTGGAAACAAACGACAAGCGGGATGATGAAGAAAAGCCTCCCATTTATATGTGGTGTGACAAAGCGTAAAGATATAAAATGGCTTTTCATTATAAAGAAAATCCCTATTCTCGTGTAACCTTTTAATGGGTTGCAGGGGGAGGGGATGACATAATTGATTAAGGATTTATCTGATTATAAAACTGGAGTACAGCAGATTAGTGAGATTAGAGGGAATGTGATCTAATTGTTCTGGTTTCTTTGACTGAGAGAACTCCCATAGAGCTGTGTCACGTTAAACAGGCAGCTTCAGTACATGGAACCTGTGCTTTAACACTAGCCAACACCATTTAATTAACTAATTAATTGCAAAGAACTGCAGAAGACTTCTGCTTGAATTACCTCTCCCATGATGTCATGTAACGTGGCAGAATTAAAAAAAACGAAGTCTAATGGATAGTCCGTAGGTTAATCAGAATGAAGAGTTAATAGATTGGTCTTCGAAGTTGCATTTAAGAACTACCACTGCAAGTAATGAAAGCATGCATCTTAAAATAGTACCGGAGAATCAGTGGTTTAGTACAAATTGATCAAGATAGATAGATATTTTTTAAGTCTGACAGCTAATGCCCTTTAAAGGAGACAGTCAAGGCCAAACCTTTGCACCCGCACCACTGGGAATTGTGGCACTGAATGAAATATTATAACTATGTATCAGAGGATGCCGAAAGTGCATTAAAAAATTAATGAGGACTGTTCAGCTGCACAACAAAGATGTTAGTCTGACATCTAGTTAATTTGCCATGCCTACAAGGGGCACAAATGATACACGGCATTGCATTCAAATTAAAGTGGAGTACAAGAAATAAACTATGATAAATTAGACTTTTGCTTTCATCTTGTTAAAAAAAAAAAAAAAAACATCCTTTATGTGCAAAGACAGTCACTGAATCAATGACATCTGAAGCTATTAAGACTGCAATGTGCCATGTACAACCAATGCATCTGGACTACTTCAAACCTCAACAGAAGCTAATTACATTCAACCCACCTTCCTTTGCTTTCCTCAGGTGCCAAATTCTTAATCTTAATCGTAATGTGAGGATGAAATAACAAATAATAGATAAATGGCTTGTTGATAGGCTATAAACAAAACCCCTTATGGACGGAGGGTCAGACAATAGTGTCCCATCTTAGATCTCAAAGTTTATTTCCATTGGGTTTTTCATTTCTCCCTCTTTTTAAGACACCTTAGTTCAGATGTCAACTCTGCCAAAATTGTTCACAAGTTCACAAGCTATAGGAGTAGAATTAGGCCATTTGGCCCATTGAGTCTACTCCACTATTCAATCATGGCTGATCTCTGCCTCCTAATCCCATTTTCCTGCTTCTCCCCATAACCCCTGATGCCCGTTCTAATCAAGAATTTGTCTGTCTCTGCCTTAAAAATATCCATTGACTTGGCCTCCACAGCCCTCTGTGGCAATGAGTTCCACAGATTAACTACCCTCTGAGTAAAGATGTTCCTCATCACCTTTCTAAAAGAGTGCCCTTTAATATTGTTGCATCAGTGAAGGTTTTGGAATAACATTGCAGGTATTCCAAAGCAGTTCCGTGCACATATACAAAAGTCTGGACTTCCATTTTCATGGAGGCGAAACGAGAATCATTGCAGCCTTTCGTCTTTCCAACTCAGTTTATTATCTAAATTATAATAAGAAAGGAATATTTAGCAATGAAGATATTCCTACAAGTTTCTTTCAGCTTTAAATATTTGCCTATTTCAACAATAAATTATACCCTGGCATTTTCAATCAAATATGAGTTGAAGGATAAAACTTTAGATCAAGTTTTTTTCTCTGTTTAATATTTTGCTTTCTGTGCCTTAGATTAAACAGGAAAAGTCTGTTATTAATATTTGATTGCAGTTTCAGCTTTTGAATTTGAATGTGAAAGGTTTTAGTTGAAAGTTATACTGATTAAAACCTTTACCATTGCATGGAATAGTGAGCAAATCTCTGGGAGGCTGACAATGAAACAAAAGGAGAGGTTCTAACTTTGTTCAATAACATAAAATGGAATGGTAACAAACTAGCAGGTGATGTTATATTGCATCCTATTTTTGTTTCCAAAGGCAATAAAAATGAAAATCGTGTGAAAGTACACAATCTGTCGTTCACCATCACCTGGTTTACACTATTACAAAAAGTAAAAATGAAGTATTTGTCGAATGAAACTCCTTGAATTATTTCTCATGTATTGTTATCATTCAATGGTAAACAAATCTGGCTGAAATATTGTGACTGATTACATTTCACACCCATACAAAGGGCATTTGGCTTCCCTCAATCAATATTCTTTGCTGACAAAAAACAGTAAAGGCTGAAGTTTCGTAGACTGCTGTGTTGTTGCTGGTGACACCATGATGCATGACAAAGTGTCCTCATGATGAGCAGGTGTTCACAGTAAGCAATGCCTTCAATGGAGTTCGTCAGATCAACATTCAACCAATTACATGACCACATTTTCAAACACTATGGTTAAATTGCCTATACAGAGTACTTAAAGTGAAGCATCACCCAGTTGTTTACATGCTTCATTCTCACAGTTGTAAGGTCGTTGGCAAATCCAAAAATAAAGCAAATCAAGTCAATTACTTCCAGAGTTGTAGAGAAGGCAGACATGATTCTGTATCAAAATTTATAAAGTGAGACTCATGGAATTGAATTTATTTCCGGAACAGAAGTAAGATAGAGGATATTTAATGCAGTTGTTAAAATACCAAAATATGCATATATGGATATTGGCAGATTATTTAACTTCTACTATAAGAGCAGCCTGTGGGATGAATTCAAAATTAATAATTCTAAAGCAAAATATGTAATTAGAAGAAACAATTGCTCTCCCCAGAGTGAATCAGATGACTTTATAGCCACTGAAGTACTTCTAAAGTACCACTCTCGTGTAGACAAATACAGCAGCCAATTTAAATGAGCAAGCTCCGATAACTAAGGGTACTAGTTCATCTGTTTTGGGGGATTTGGTTGAGAGAATAGAATTGAAAAAAAACAGAAATCCTTTTTCATCTTCAACAATTTCAGATGAATCTATTGTGTTGCCTTAGGCTGAACTCTGATAATACATGACACAAGCAGTAGTAAATTATTCCATCTACACCATGTTGGAGTTTCAGCTTAAACTTGCAGCCTGCAAAATCCAAAGTCAGAGGCATGCAGATGGGAGATTTTACCCCACAATGGTGAATTTGTAAATTAGGTTCCCACATAATGCAGCTTTTGTCATTCAAATGACAATTTAAAAAAAAACAGTTTTGTTAAGGGAATTGTGAATTTATGGATGAC
Source organism: Malacoraja senta (assembly GCA_038087875.1). Taxonomy (NCBI): domain Eukaryota; kingdom Metazoa; phylum Chordata; class Chondrichthyes; order Rajiformes; family Rajidae; genus Malacoraja; species Malacoraja senta. The sequence continues at coordinate 23,031 of JAXLNO010001207.1, read as the reverse complement.
AAGTGAATCATGATATTTTTTAGCTTTGAGGACCATATCATGGAAGTATATTTAATGATAAATAATGTGCATTCTAAGGTATTTTGAAATTTTATGAATTTCCCTAATCTAAAGGCAAATGGAACAACATTTTAAAGATGTTAGTGGGAGAATAAAAACTAGAAATGAGAGAACCTAAGAAATATTTACTTATAGAAGAATAAGCAGTTTAATGGTCAGTGTGGAAGGAATATAGTAACAAAGTTTAGGAACTAGTTTAATGGTCAATGTGGATGAATATTGTAACAAAGTTTCGGCCTGATGTGAAATGCGTTACACGAGTTAATGGAGTCGAGGTTATATCGTGGTCAGATGTGACTGTAGTTTCATGTTTGTAAAGGAGATAACAAAATTCATATGATGTGAATTTATGAACTGTTACGGAATCAAAAAGGCAGTATTAATGCAAACCCATGTGTATTGCTATCTATATTTTATGTTTAAATTTCTCCTTCTTCCATTATAATGCAGCAGCATAATGTTCTTCTGCTTTTCTGATATTCATTTATATGAAGGTAGCTTTTATATTCCCATAAATATCAATGATTCAGGAATTGACCCTATATTCCACATTACCTTACTTCAAATATTATTATTTAATTTGCTATTCCTTTTTGTAAAGTGAAGATATAAGTTAGAAACCTAAGACAGACAATTCAAAATATTCTGGAGAGAACTTTTGACTTTGTATACGACACCAAATGTATGGAAATATATTGGTCACCAGTTTCAGTCACCAGTGCAGGTTCAGTTCCATTTGGACCGGCACAGTGGCAAAGCTGGTAGAGCTGCAGCCTCACAGTGCCAGAGTCCCAGGTTCAATCCTGACCTTGTGTGGAGTTTGATAGATGTTTTGACATTTTTATTTAATAGATTTTCATCGATATTGATGTCAATGTTACTTGTGACGAGAAATCTGTTAATTTATTGACCCAAAATAACTAGATTGCGATTAGACTGTTTGAGATAAAAACAAGTGTAGATGTTTGGTTCAGCAGTGGAAACAGTGACTGATGCAATGATATTTTTCTGAGGCTGAGGCATCAGTGCCAAGCTGAGTAGCTGCAAATAACTAACACAAACCTAAACCCACTTCGGAAGCTGATATGAGTTTCCTTCACAGTTTTGCTTCATGTGCTAAATATAAGATATATGGTAACTTATAAACCAATGCCAATCTTGCATTCTTGTGAATTGATAGATATGTTACATATCTAGGGTAGACAAAAGTGCTGGAGAAACTCAGCGGGTGCAGCAGCATCTATGGAGCGAAGGAAATAGGCAACGTTACATATCTAGGTTTGCTACCTTATTTCCCTAGCTGTTGACGTGATCTGTTTTATTATTCTTGTTGGGCTGTATCCCAACCGCAGGCCCGGCTCACCCGGAGAGGGAAGGCCACCGGGTCCGGCCCCTGCTCACCCCGTGGACCGGGAATCAGAGAGGGGGTGGAGAGAGACGGCAAAGACAGTGGACACTGGACCAAGGGCCAGGTGAGAGGAACCTGGGGATCTTACCTTCTGTGCCCTCGAGGTCGGCTGCGGGTGGCCCCCACCCCTGGGGAACGAGGGCTGAAGAGGGCCGGGCATGGAGAGGAGATGGCTGTTGTGGACAAAGGCAGCTGGGACTGTAAAATGGCACCAAAATGGCGCCATTTACCTATGGACTCAGTGGACTGCTCTGTACAGACACACTGTACTGACCGGGGTGATTGTGTTCATGTACGGGGATTGTCTTGCTGAGCTGTATGTAGAATAATACATCTCACTGTAACTGGTACACATGACAATAAAGAAACCATTGAACCATAGAATATTGAATATTATCTGGTATATAGGCTGAATTCAGAAAGAGGAACTCAATCACATATTTTGTGAAAACCCTGTGTTGCCTTTCAGTGTTTACAAAACAGAACATTGGTGTGTTAGAGGTTTAAAGAAGGTAAGACTTCACAGAAATTACATGTATGTGAAAGGGTCAGGGTGGTTTAACTGCATTCCTGGTTTATTTATCTCAGTCTATTTGGCAAGGTAAAACATGAGCTAACTTGGAATGTAATCAAAAATTACAAACAGATCTGATTGTATCCTAAGGATAGACCAATGATTCCAAAATTTAAGATCATTTAAGGCCCATCTTTATATTAATAAGAACATGACAAAAAAAATGGTGTTCACAGGACAGATAAAAGGAGTAAATAACAGCACAGAACACATATACCAAATGTAAAACCTCGCCTGCATCAAGAATATTTTCAGAGGAGGACAAGCGGAGGATAACTAAATTGGAAAGTAAACGTCCATTGGTAAAATTGGATAACTAAATTGGAACATAAACCTTTCAACTTTGATATCATTGCTGGAGAAGCCACCATTCTGATTTTGGTGGATGAAAAACACACTTATTTCCTATTTAAAAATGCATTGGGTTGATTTTGTGATCCGGGCTTCTAAGAAGTAATGGAACTTGCTGAGTGCTTCTCACAGGACATTCAGAGTGCACAGAGCAGCAAGGAAATGAAAATAATACTGAATGCATCACCTCTTTCCTGAGCCAAATGGTATCAGAATGCTGCAAGATCTCTTCAGATGAACAGAATAGCATGAACTGGATATGTAGGAAGGAACTGCAGATGCTGGTTTAAACCGAAGATAGACACAAAAAGCTGGAGTAACTCAGTGGGACAGGCAGCATCTCTGGAGAAAAGGGATGGGTGACGTTTTGGGTCGAGAGCTTTCTTCAGACTGGTTAGGGATAAAAGAAACAAGAGATATAGACGTTGATGTGGAGAGATAAAGAACAATGAATGAAAGATATGCAAAAAAGTAACGATGGTTTCAATGGTATTGTAGAAATTGTTTGCAAGTCTATTTCAGAGAGAAGTCTTAGCTTCTCTAACTTCAAGTAACCCTTGCTTTCCATCTCTCTCCATCCCTCCCCCATCCTAGTTTTCCGACCAGTCGGACTGTCCCCTTGATCATGTTTTTATCTGTGTATGCTTCGTTGTCACCTTCCCCAAGCTAACAATGATCTATTCTACATTTGCCATGTACTTCGTCCACTTGATTGTCTCGTTTTAACTCCTTACATTTTTTATCTCCATGTCTCCCTCTCCACTGACTCTCAGTCTGCAGATGGGTCTCAATCCGAAACGTCACCCATTCCTTCTCTCCAGAGATCCAGCAATTTGTGTTTATCTTCATACAATTTGCATCCTTGGATGGGGAATTACTAGATTTGGGAAAGCATTGTTTGATCCTGTTGTCTTGTCCAGTGCAATATAGTGTTTCATTTAAAATCATTTAATTACATATTTATCCCAAAATTGGCATCTGTGCTCTGGATCCGATTCCATTGAAACTTAACATGAATGAGTTTTTTTTACAGTCAATAATTAGGAGTAACTTTCATCTCTTCAGTTTTTAATTGATTCAAATCCAGGTCCAAGTGGTGAAAGGACAGTGCACTATCTCACAATGGTACCCAGTACTTTAAAATGATTATAATGAGAGACTTGTTTAAACAAAGGTGGAATTATATGAAGTCCTGCCTCAGCCACAGAAGTTTACAGAGGATTATTCAAGCAGACTCCAAAAGGAACGCTGGGAGGGCTACTAGTTCCTGATTCCCAATAGCCTACACAATATATATCTGATTAGCATCGTAGAACCGGCTCTTAATTGGAATACTCTCTAGCATATTAAGCAAACACTGCAGAATGTATAGAGAATGAACTTATGCATGAGCAAACATTTCCTTTAGGTGGACGTTTCATTATCGGACTGAAGCAAGCATTTAATGAAAGGGTTACCTAGTCCACGTTGGTTCAAAAACGACCCTACACAATTTTTAGAACCATCAGCTTAGCCTAATTCAATTAATGCAATGTTAATTCATTCCTTTCAAAGTATCTGGATGGCGGACTGATTCTAAAAATGATTGTAAATGATAAGAGAAAAAGTGGTCACAGATACAGGATCTACCAGAAGCTTTATTGAGCACTATGTCTAGTCAACTTGGTAACACGGGAATGTTAGTTTTAGAATGCAAATGTGCTTGTGTAAATAATGATAATGATGTATATTATACTGTTAATTTGACATCCTGGAGGCTTTGATCAATGGTTGCTATGCGTCGGGGAAAAGTTTCATGCAGTGTTTTGTTTTGAGGTTTAGTTTTAGTCTACTTTATATCCCTCAGACAGAATAAAGTGGAGAAAGTCCCTGATACTACCGATTGTATCTATTCCATTTGATAGAATTGTCACTTTAAGCCAAACCGTTTCTGCTCCCATACATCTTTTTGTTTTCATATAAAAACAGAAGAATGTTATTGTATCTATTGATTTTCATTGAGGTTCACTGAATCCTCAACAATGGTTGGGAAGAAGTATCCTTGAAATATGAAAAGTATCATGGAGAGGAAAATATTGATGAATGTATTTGTTTAAGGCTTGATTGATTTTGTTTTGAGGAACAGTATCTCCTATTCATAGGTAGACACAAAATGCTGGAGTAACTCAGTGGGTGAGGCAGCATCTCTGGAGAGAAGGAATGGGTGACGTTTCGGGTCGAGACCTATCTTCAGACTGATGTCAGGGGAGGGGGCGGGACAATGTTAGAATGTAGTCAGAGACAGTAAGACTGGTGGGAGAACTGGGAAGGGGGAGGGGATGGAGAGAGAGGGAAAGCAAGGGCTATTTGAAGTTAGAGAAGTCAATGTTCATACCACTGGGGTGTAAGCTGCCCACGTGAAATATGAGATGCTATTCCTCCAATTTGCGCTGGGCCTCACTCTGAAAATGGAGGTGGCCCAGGACAGAAAGGTCAGATTTGGAATGGGAGGGGGAGTTAAAGCGCAGGTATTCAGCGAAACGATCACTGAGCCTGTGCTTGGTCTCGCCGATGTACAGAAGTGGACACCTGGAACAGCAGATACAGTAGATGAGGTTGGAGGAGGTACAAGTGAACCTCTGCCTCACCTGAAAAGACCTTTGGCGTCCTTGAATGGAGTTGAGGGGGGAGGTAAAGGGACAGGTGTTGCATCTCCTGCGGTTGCGGGGGAAAGTACCTGGGGAGGGGGTGGTTTGTGTGGGAAGGGACGAGTTGACCAGGCAGTTGCGGAGGGAACGGTCTCTGCGGAAAGCAGAAAGGGGAGGAGATGGGAAGATGTGGCCAGTATTGGGATCCCGTTGGAGGTGGCGAAAATGTTGGAGGATTATATGTTGTAAGCGACGGCTGATGAGGTGGAAGGTGAGGACAAGGGGGACTCTGTCCTTGTTGCGAATGAGAGGAGGGGGAGCAAGAGCAGACCTGTGGGATATCGAGGAGATATCCTATTGATATGTATGCTTCCCATTAACAATGTCATACAATGAAATGCTTATTGCCTGTCATCTTAATATAATGGCCTACTTCTAAACTGTTAACTTCAATACAAAATCAACTGACGTCTGGGACTTTTACTGTAAGGGAATTAACAATATTTAAATCCAAAATATTTTATCTAATTAAGTTTTTGTTAACATTTTACCAAAGTCACATCGATTAAGACTAAGAAAACAATTTTGATTCCAGCATCCAGCATAGGGTAAATTCACAGAACCTTTTACCCAAAGTAGGGAAATGAAGAACCACAGGGTTAAGGAGCGGAGGGAAAGATTTAATACAAACCTGAGGGGTATATATTTTACACAAAGGGTAGTCGGTATATGAAAAGAGCTGCCAGAGGAGGTTGTTAAGACAGGTATTATCACGTTTAAGAAATATTTGGACAGGTACATGGATAGGATTGGTTTAGAGGGATATGGTCCAAAAGCAGGCAGGTGGGATTAGTGTAGGTGGGGCAAGTTAGTCAGTGTGAGCAAGTTGGGTTGAATGGCCTGTTTCCACGGTATATGACTCTATGACTATGACTCCAGGCAGAACATCGGTAATTTGTACATCATCACATGATGATGATCTTTCCCTCACTCATCTTGTGCTGGGTAATTGGAGAAATGCTTGCTGGTGTTGTAGGCTATTGCATATCCTGCGACAAATGATCCCTATTTGAACTTTGAATTGTAGAATTTGTCCGTTTTCCGAGAGCCGTCACATGCACCAATTGGTACAGTGATATTTGAGTTACCATACAGCCAAACGAATAAAAAGAACACAATACACAATATAATTCAACATAAACATCCACAACAGTGAGTTCAGCATTTCTTACTGTGATGGAAGGCAATAAAGTTCATTCATCTTCCTCCTTGTAATAGGTGATCCCAATAGCAGGCTGACAAATAAGTCTTGATTCATCGATGACATTGAGTACATTTCAGCAAAGAGTGCCCATCTCAGACATACAATTGGGACTGAAAGTTCTTGACATTTGTTTCTTTTATTAAAATGGAAATAACATTGAAAAAGATAACCAAAGATATTATGCAGTGATTCCATGTGGTAACAAATAAAAACGAAGATTTTAATGAACAACATTAATGATTTTTTAATAATTTTACAGCATAATGCATTCTTTCTTTTAACTTCAATCCACAAAATGTCATTCCAACATGGTCTAAAATCTTTTGCTAGTTATTTGAACCTTTCATGAAGAACAAATACCAACTGTTAACTTATTTTATTCATGGACAGACATTTTCAGGGAATAGATAACTTTATAAAGTTCATCCTTTGATCAATATAAAAGGTTTACTCTTTTACTGGTGTTCCAGATGCCATTTAGGGAGACTTTATAGTTATAATATTTGTAGCTTTACTTGTGGATCTATACTTGCCAAGAAGGTCCAGAAAGTGGTGCAATGGCCATTTTGTTGAGGTTCATCTCATCCTAGTATGAATGGGCCACATTCCAATGACAGGCCTGGCTCGCTTGCCACAGAACCGGATCCCGACTGGAGAGGGCAGTCCGGCGCGTCACGACTGTTTTCCAACGACAGACCTGGAAGCCATGGAGAGAGATGGTGGCAGACGGCAAGTCGACAAAGGACCCGGTAAGAAGAACCAGGAAGTGTTACCTTCCCTCAAGGTCGGCCATGGGAGCCCCCCCCCCCCTGGGGAATAGGGGCTGAAGAGGGCCAGGCATGGAGGGGACATCGGATCAGAGGACGACCGGAATGGAGGTGATGGCTGCAATGGGCCTTTGTGGACAGCGGCAGCTGGGACTGTGAAATGGCACCAAAATGATGCCTCTTGCGTATGGACTCAGTGGGCTGTTCTGCACATTCTGACTAACCGGGGGATTGTGCTCATGTACGGGGATAGTCTTGCTGAGTTGTATGCAAGAAAGTATTTCACTGTACCTTGGTACATGTGGTTATAGAGAAACCTTTAGCTGGACACTCGCTGTTCTGTGGACCATTCCCAGTAATTAACTTAAATAAACATCGACTACTGCAGGTAGATTATCAAAACAGTGAAAGACATACTTTGGATTGCTCAAAACCTGCTAGTGCAAGTAGCTGCCCTCAAATGAATGTTGCAGTCTGATGCATTTCAAGGTGAAGGGTGGCATGTTGAAGGACATGCTGAAGCTAGCTGTATCTGACATAAAGCAACTATGATGAATGATCATAGTTTAACGCTCGAGCCACTGTACACTCAGGGACTGGAACCTGTATAAAAACTCCTTGGTCATCATTCATGGAATATATATTAAAGCAAAAAATAATTTGTTGATATGATGTGTCTTGTAAGGAACTGGACTGTGAGAACTCGATGTTGGAATCGCCTCTACTTCCTCAGAAGACTAAAACATCCAATGACTTTTACCAACTTCTACAGTTACACCTACAAGGTATCCTATCGGGATGCATTACGGCATGGTTTGGCAACAGCTCTGCCCAGGATTGCAAGTAATTGCAGCGAGTTCTAGATGCAGGACAATCTATCACTGACCTGCCTCTTGCCCCCCTCCCGCCTCAACCATCATAGAGTCATAGAGTGATATAGTGTGGAAACAGGCCTTTCGGCCCAACTTGTCCACACCGACCAACATGTCCCAGCTACACTAGTCCAACCTGCCCACATTTGTCCTCCATATCCCTCCAAACCTGTCCTATCCGTGTACCTGTCTAACTGTTTCTTAAATGATGGGATAGTCCCAGCCTCAACTACCTTCTCTGGTAGCTTGTTCCCCACACCCTCCACCCTTTGTGTGAAAAAGTTAACCCTCAGATTCCTATTAAATCTTTACCCCTTCACCTTAAACCTATATCCTCTGGACCTCGATTCGCCGACTCTGGGGAAGAGACTCTGTGCATCTACCCATCTATACTTCACACTGCGTCAAGAAATCAGACAACATAATCAAGGTTCTGATCGTTCCTTCTCCCCTCTGCCATCGTGCAGAAGATACAAAGGCTTGAAAGCAGGCACTGCCAGATCCAGTAACAGCTTCTTCCTTGCTGTCATCAGATTACCGAATGGAATTCTCTAAAGCTAAGGGTATAGTCCCAAATTAATTGCAGCCCACTCACTTTTATTTTATCTGCACTTTGTCTGTGACTACAAGATTATAATGATGTACGATTATATTCTCTACAATTGTATCTTTTTCTTTACATTACCTATCGTACTTGTGTATGTATATTTTGATTTGACTGAATGGCATACAAAGCAAACTTTTTCACTGTATCTTGATACACGTGACCAAAAATAAACCAAAACCTTTGATAAGGTTCCACAGACTTTGATAAGTTTTCGCATGGTAGGTTGCTCTGGAAGGTTAGATCACATGGCCTCCAAGGAGAGCTAGCTGCCTGGGTACATAATTGAATTCATGGTAGGTTGCGGAGGGCGGTGGTGGAAGGTTGTACTTCAAACTGGTGGACGTGACTAGTTACATATGTGCCTCAGGGATTAGTGCTGGGCTAATTGCTGTGTGTGGTTTATATCAACAACTTAGATCAGAATGTTTAAGACGTGATTATTAAGTTTTCAGATGACATTAAAATAATCGGTATTGTCGACTATGAAGATAGTTATCAGAAATTACAGCATCAATCAGCTGGGCAAATGGGTTGAAAAAAATGGCTAATGTAGCTTAGCTTATTTGTAGTTTAGTTTAGTTTAGTTTATTGTCACATGTGTACAGTGAAACGCTTCTTGTTGCCTGCTATCCAGTCAGCAGAAAGACTGTACATGATTACAATCAAACTGTTCAGAGTGTACAGATACAGGATAAAGGAAGTAACGTTTAGTGCAAAATACTGTCCAGTAAAGTCTGATTGAAGGTAGTCCAAGGGTCTCCAATGAGGTAGATGGTAGGTCAAGACCACTGTCTACTAAGTGGTAGGATGGTTCAGTTGCCAGATAACTGCTGGGAAGAAACTGCCACTGTATCTTAAGGCATGCATTTTCAAACTTCTGTACCTCTTGCCTGATGGGAGAGAGGAGAAGAGGGAGTGTTCAGGATGTGACTCGTCCTTGATTGTGCTGCTGGCCTTGCCGAGGCAGCGTGAGGTATATATGGAGTCAATGGAAGTGAGGTTAATTGGTGTGATGGTCTGGGCTGCGTCCATAATTCTCTGCAATTTTTTGTGGTCTTTGCATGGAGCTGTTCCCAAACCAAGCTGTGATGCATCCTGATAAAATGCTTTCTGTGGTGCATCTGTAGAAGTTGGTGAGAGTTCTTGGGGACATGCCAAACTTCCTAAAAGCCCTGTCCCACGGTACGAGTTCATTCCAAGAGCTCTCCCGAGTTAAAAAAAAATCAAGCTCGTGGTAAGCAAGGAGAATGAACGTAGCGGGTACGTCGGAGCTCGGGGACGCCTCTTATCGCTAACGGCAGGTACTCGGGAAGACTCGCTAATGGCAGGTAAGCACAGGAAAACTCGTAAAGATTTTTCAACATGATGAAAAATGTCCACGAGAGCCCTGGAGTACCGACGAGCGGCCATTACCGTAAATCTCCGAATTCGAATCAGGGCAAACTCGGGAGAGCTCTTGAAATGAACTCGTACCGTGTTTCAGCCTTCTAAGGAAGTCGAGGAGTTGGTGTGCTTTCATGGTCGTTGCTTCGATATGGGTGGTCCAGGAGAAGTTGCTGGAGATATTTATTCCCAGGAACTTGAAATCTCAACCACCTCTACTTCGGCACCGCTATGCTTCCTGAAGTCTTGCTCACATTGAGGGAAAGGTTGTTGTCTTGGCAACTGTACAGTTTAATACATTTGAAAGTGAAGTGGCTTCAGTGCCTTTAATACCTTGGCAGGGATTGGTATCATCTGGCCCAGCTGGCCATACAATTGTAACAAAGTGCACCTTCAAATGTAGGTGCAGGAAAGCAAGAAAGCAAGGTGCAGGAGGCAGACACAAGGAACTGCAGATGCTGGAATCTTGAATAAAATACAAAGTGCTGGAGTAACTCAGCATGTCAGGCAGCATCTGTGGAGGAATGGATAAACGATGTTTTGGAAATTGTCGTAGGAAATTCTGCACCCTGTATTTATGAACATGCCTGCCAATCTTAACAATACCTTACATTTACCTTTTCCCAATCTTATTATCACTGCAGATTCATTGCAACACTGAATGGGAGCAATGTCTACTTAAATTGGGCAAACTCCACCACATAGTAAATTGGTATTCACGAAACTGTATTGTGCCCATTAAAGGTGAGCAATTGATACTAACTTATACATGACTATTCTTCAGACAATGATGCACCTGAACAATTCTAATTACTCATATTGTAATTAGTCATAGCTTATTATTGAGGATAATTTCATAATAGTACCATGTTAGTCAATTTATGAGGAAATACTTCTGGAATGTATGCTATTGGGTAGAATTAGAAAATGAATCAGCATCAAATTGATGCAAAACGCAAGAATTCAAGGAGAGAGAAACGTTGATGACGTCCATCAAAACCAGAAACGTGAGAAAACAGCAATGTAGCAGAAAGAGGGAGAGGTAGAGAGGGAATGTCAGCAGTAGGGTGGAGATAATGATACCAGGTAGTGTAATGATACCAGGTAGAGTAATGATACCAGGTAGAGTAATGATACCAGGTAGAGTAATGATACCAGGTAGAGTAATGATACCAGGTAGAGTAATGATACCAGGTAGAGTACTGATACCAGGTAGAGTAACGATACCAGGTAGAGTAATAATAATAATAATAATAATGGATTTTATTTACGGGCGCCTTATACCGAGGTCTCAAGGACACCATACAGAGATTTATAGGAAACATATAATCAGAATTTAAAAAAAAAAAGGTTATAAAGACCAATACATAAATCAGGGACAGAATTCCTTCCAAAAACACAAAAAAGAAAATCAGAAGCACAATTTGAGGAGAGAGCAGCGGCAATTTAACGCCAGCGTCCACTCTCCCCTCCGACCGCCATCTTGAACACAGACTAACAAATACAATTACAAACAATTACATACAAAAATCATCCCCCCACAATGATTTCCACTGTGGGGGAAGGCACAATGTCCAGTCCCCAGCCCCAGTTCACCCAAAAAAGTCAGGCCAAATGAAGCCCCCGCTATTGCCTCTACGAAGGCCCGATGATCCTGGCCGTTCTCGCCGGGTGATGTAGCCCCGGCGTCGGGAGAGTCCTCCAGCAGCTGGGCCACCTGGAACGGCCGCATCCCTCACCGGAGGCCGTAACTACGGCTGGAACGGCCGATTTCCCGCAGGCGTCCGCAGCACCAGAAGTCGACAAGGCCGCGCCGACTTGGAGCTCAAGGCTCCCGGTGTTGGAGTCGGCGCCGCCGCCCGCAAATGGTCGCTCCAGTCCCGGAGGTGTTGAGCTCGGCGGTCCAGCTCACCGGAGCTCCAGCGCGTCGGTCCAGCGCGGCGACCCAGGCAAGGCATCGCCCGCTCCGCTGCACAGTAGCGCTCCAGCGCCGTGCCGCCACCGAAGCTGAGGGTGCTGTGCGGTTCCCGCCAGGAAACGCCGCTCCACGCCGCTCCACACCCGCTGGTAGGCCGCGAGGACGGGTCGAATGGGCAGCCGGAGAGAAGGCTGCCTCACCGACCAGGTAGGGACCAGGAAGTGGTTTCCCCTTGATCCCCCCACATTAAAGGCAAAATAAATAAAAACAAAGACTTAAAGAAAACTAAAAAAAACTTAGTAAAAATGTACAATTAACGGACGGCTGTTCCTCAAGATGGCTCCTCCCTAGATGATGATACCAGGTAGAGTAATGATAGAGTAAAGGTGGAAGGGAGAATTAAAGTAATGGGTGACTGGAATCTCAGAGTCACCCTTGCCTCCAGCGTAGAAGTGACCACATCATGAATACCACATGGAGCGTGCTAAATTAAAGTGCGAGTAATTTGCCGTTTCACATTGACCTGCTTTGGTCCCTGGATGCTGGGAAGGAAAAAGAAAAAAAAGGAAAGGGGTTTGAATCTTTGGGGATCAGATGGAGAGTGTGGTGAAAATGAGACTGGACGGTGGAGATGGGAGAGCGAACCAGGAGGTTGAGGATGGAACAATGCTTTTGCTACGCTGAAATGGACAGGAAGAGAAAATGTGACCATTTGTGGAATTCTGTTGAAGGTGATAAATAGTTTGGGATATGAGTGATTGATTTTGAAGACAGGAGTGAAGGCTGACAACAAAGGGAAGCTTATCCTTGTTCTGGTTGGGAGGAGTGGGGATGTGAGCAGAAATGCAGAACATAGAGAAATGCAGCTGAGAGCCTTGTCATCTATGGGAAAGGGAATGCCATGCATAAGGAAAACAGAATAGTTATTATCGGCACTAGTATCAATAGTCTGACCATCGACCAGATATAACGGAGGCAACGTACCTGGTAGCATAAAATGAAGTCCTTAAAGGAAGTAGTGTGGGGGAAATTATAGTTGAGATAGCTGTTGGAGATAGAGCAATTAAGAAAAGGAAGGGGATAATCAGATATACACCTTGGAGTAGTGTGGCAAATGTCAGCAAAGGTAAATAACTTAATTGCTCAGATGTTATCAGAATCATCCTACCACACCCAGAGAGCAGTGCTGAACTACTATCTACCTCTTTGGTGACCTTCGGACTATCCTTGATCGGACTTTGCTGGCTTTACCTTGCACTAAACATTATTCCCTGTAAATGGCTTAATTGTAACCATGTATTGTCTTTCTGCTGAAGATAGACACAAAAGGCTGGAGTAACTCAGCGGGACAGGCAGCATCTTTGGAGAGAAGGAATGGGTGATGTTTCGGGTCGAGACCTTCTTCAGACAGATCTTTCTGCTTTTGTCTTTCTGTCTTCCTGCTGACTGGATAGCATGCAACAAAAGCTTTTCACTGTACCTCGGTACCCGTGACAATAAATTAAACGGAAAAGAACTGAACTGAGTGATGTACAAGTACAAGAAACAGTAGCAATAGACTCGACAATATAATAAAAGGAGTGGAGGAAGGTGTATTCAGTAGGACTGAAACCAGGAATACTCTGTATATAACCAAAGACACTGGCAAGTATGTGGCGGTGCTGGCTCGAAGGGCCGAATGGCCTCCTCCTGCACCTATTTTCTATGTTTCTATGTTTCTATGTAAGGTTTCATAGTTACACCTTGACTCTATGACTACGATTATATTGAAGGAGCAAATGTCCAGTTTGCATATGATTTCAGGCATGCGAGTGAGCATGGTACTGGATTGGGACAGACTGGGGGTCTGTTCAAGGAGTAAATGGAAGGTCCTTGGACCACTGTTCCCTTTTATGTCAAGAGTCAAGAGTAAAGAGTGTTTTATTGCCATATGTCCCAAATAGAACAATGGAATTCTTACATGCCATATTATGTCAGAGTCTTAATGATGAACCGTTGGAAATTTGACATTGTTCCTCAGCCGATGAATTGAAGAACCAGCTCAGATCGGATGGTACAGTGACATAGCAAGTAGAGCAGCTGCTTCCCAGCTCAATTCTGACCTCTGGCATGGTCGTTGTGTAGTTTGCACATTCTTGACTCATGGGTTTATACAGGGTGTTCTAGTTTTATTCCACATGTCAAAGAAAACATGTAAGGAGTGAATCAAACAATGAACACTTACTGGGACATGTAACATCAATATCTAAAGTCATAACTGTTGTATCAATTTCATGCTTCACATCAGGTTTGAGTTTGAATATGGGTTATGATTATGGTGCACAGCTAAAGTTGTTTCAGCTAAAGTAGCAAAATTATATCAGCTGAAGTTAAAAGAATTAATACTTCTGCACGTCGGTGCATTTGAAGTGCATTCCAATAGGTATTAGGTTAATGTAACCTCCAACAAAGCAATAGAATATACAGTCTTAATGACCTACAAAGCACTACCATGAAGAAATAAGATATCAGACAAATTCATCAAATAAATGAAGCTGTACAGTCAGAGGATTTTCACTGGTAATCTGAGCGGGCAGGAGCAGTGGGAACAATGAGTCACAGGCAGCCTGGAAGAATTATTCACACGCCACTGAAACCAAATACATTGTATATAATCTTGATCAACTGTACTAATACATGGTGATTATAACTGTTGGTAGTTTTGGTGCAAACGTTCATTTTTCATGCTATTCAATCATCTAATCTGCAGCCCATTGAATGTTACTATTCACTGGTAATATGCAAAGCCAATAAAGGACACAAAGTAGCGGAATAACTTAGCGGGTCGGTAGCATCTCTGGAGAACATGGATATGTGATGGATTGGTGGGGATGGAGAAAGCTCGAAGAGAGGAGGGGCAGGAGAAAGCCTGGTAAGTGATGGGTTGAAGATGGACACAAAATGCTGGAGTAAATCAGCGGGACAGGCAGCATCTCTGGAGAGAAGGAATAGGTGACGTTTCGGTTCAAGACCCTTCTTCAGACTGATTAGTGATAGGTTGATACAGGTGAGGGGGGAGGGGTTTGGATAGGCAGATGGTTGGACAAAAGCCAGAGATTTTAAAAAAAAAGTGGGATAAGGACAGAAAAGTTGTGAATTATGAAGCCAGATGAAGGAACATAGGTGGAATGAGATGGGAAGGGATGAAATGGGTGCAAGTCCAGGTGGGGCACAGGGAAGAGAGTGTGAGAAGAAAAGGAGAGGGGGAAGAAGGGGGGCATCTACTATATCTGGTGTTCCCGATGTGGCTCCTATACATTGGCAAGATGAAGTGTACTCAGCGACCATTTTCTCAAACACTTGTGCTTGGTTTCCTTTGGCCCACTGGATATCTCAGTTGTTAACCAATTAAATGTATCCCATTCACCTTTCTGTCCTGGGCTTCCTCCATTGCCAGAGTGAGGTCACACACAAACTGGAGGAAAAGCACCTCATATTCCCCATGTTGGCTTACAACCCAATGGTATGAACATTGAATTCTTCAATCTACATCTACTACAAACCCACTGACTCTCATAGCTATCTGGACAATCGAGAAGGAATTGCTGGCAGTGGTCTTTGCATGTGTCAAATTCAATGATTACATTTTTGACAAGGCTGTTACCGTAGAGACCGATCACCAAACTTTGGTTACCATTTTAAACAAACCTATACATGCTGCTCCGGCACGGCTGCAAAGAATGATGCTGCAGCTCCAGAAGTATGATATCTCTCACACTTACAAGCAGGGTAAGCACATGTATCTGGCTGGCACATTATCCCGTGCTCCCAGGAGGTCGAGCACCCAGCACACATCAGAAATAGACGCTTGATGCCATGCAATCCTTCACATCTGGATACCTTGGTGGTTTGTACGGCAGAAGATGCCACCCTGCAGATGCTCCCCTTGGTCATCAATCACTGATGGCCTGGCAATCAGCAATTCTGTTTGACGTACAAATTACACTTCTTCCCACCCTGCCTCCTGTAAGGACTCTATCCACTGCTCCCAATTCCTCCGTCTACGCTGCATCTGCACCCAGGATGAGGTGTTCCATGCCAGGACATCGGAGATATTCTTATTCCCCTCTTCTATTATAGATGAGGCTCTCACCAGGGTCTCCTCTATATTCCACAGCTCTGCTCTTACTCCTCATCCCCCCACTCGTAACAAGGACAGAGTCCCCCTTGTCCTCACCTCCCACCCCATCAGCCGTCGCATACAACATATAATCCTCCGATATTTTTGCCACCTCCAACGGGATCCCACCACTTGCCACATCTTCCCATCTCCTCCCCTTCCTGCTTTCTGCTGAGACCGCTCCTTCTGAAACTCCCTGGTCAATTTGTTCCTTCCCACCAAAACCACCCCCTCCCTGGTACTTTCCCTTGCAACCGTAGGAAATGCTACACTTGTCGCTTCACCTCCCCCCTCGACTCCATCCAAGGACCTAAGCAGACTTTCCAGATGAGGCAGAGGTTCACCTGCATCTCCTCCAACCTCATCTAATGCATCCGCTGCTCTAGGTGTCAACTGCTCTACATCGGTGAGACCAAGCACAGGCTCAATGATCGCTTCGCCCAACACCTCTGCTCAGATCGCACTAACCAACCTGATCTCCCGGTGGCTCAGCACTTCAACTCCCCCTCCCATTCCGAATCTGACCTTTCTGTCCTGGGCCTCCTCCATGGCCAGAGTGAGGCCCACCACAAATTGGAGGAACAGCACCTCATATTTCGCTTTGGTAGTTTACACCCCAGCGGTATGAATTTTGACTTCTCTAATTTCAGGTAGTCTTTGCTTTCTCCCTCCTTCCCCCCCTCCCTCCCTCCCCCCCCCTCCCTTCCCAACTCTCCCACGAGCCTACTGTCTCTTTTTCCCGCCCCCCACCCCCCCGACATCAGTCTGAAGAAGGGTCTCGACCCGAAACATTGCCTATTCCTTCTCTCCTCACCCGCTGAGTTTCTCCAGCATTTTTGTCTACCATTGAATTCTTCAATATTCTTCTCTGTACGCCATCAGAAGACCAATACATTTATCTCCCCCCACCCCCCCCCCCCTCTCCTTCCACCTACATTCCACTCACACCTATTAGGGCCTGTCCCACTTGGGCGTCATTTGCACGTCACGCAGGTGGTGCGAGAGGATTTTGAGAATCCCCAAATCCTGGGGCGCCGCGCGTCACTGCCTACGCCACCACATCTCACCATGCGCCATGCGCGCATAAATGCACGCCATGCGCGCGTAATGCACGCATCATGATGCGCGCGTTGTGCGTCGTTACGCGTAAATGATGTCGCGTAAATGACGCAAATGACGCACAAGTGGGACAGGTCATTTAGTCCCAACCTTATCCATGTTCTCTAGAGAAGCTGCCTGACCCACTGAGTTACTCTGGCAATTTATCTTTTTTATGGTAAACCCGCATTTGCATTTCCTTGCTTCTCTAAATTTATGCTAATTATCTTCACAGTGCACATTAATATTTTAATACATGAACATTTGGGAATGATTTTGAGGAAATCACTGGGTAGATGTCTGTTAAGGGGCTGTCCCACTTACGTGACCTTTACAGGCGACTGCCAGCACCCGTGATAGGTCGCCAAAATGTTCAACATGTTGAAAATTCAGCTGCGACCAGAAAGACGCTACGACTCTTTGGAGACCTCTCACGACCATAGGAGACCTCTCACGACCATACAGGCTGAATGGTCATGAGAGGTCACCCGCGACATGTCGCCAGAGGTCGCCTGTATGATCGTGAGAGGTCTCCTATGGTCGTGAGAGGTCTCCAAAGAGTCATAGCGTCTTTGGTGGCAGTCGCCTGTAAAGGTCACGTAAGTGGGACAGGCCCTTTATAAACCTTTCACACTCCCTTTATGATGCTCAGTCACAGAGCATTATTTAAAGCCACTGGTGAGATTACCATCTTATAATTGCTTCCAGGTTGCCATTTCATTCTGAAACTGATAATATTTGCGTTGTTCTCATCTGATGTTATGGTGAGATCAACTAAATTATGTTAGGTAGTGGATGACATACTGGAAGCATACTGGGATTAGGTAGCAGGAAATCCTGAAGAAAGGATTACTATTGAGATGAAAAGGCAGGGCAAGGCTACACAGCATTGGGGACAGTCAGCCATGATCACAATGAATTGAAGATTGTAGAAAATAAAAGTGGACATATCTTCATATCTGTCAATTAGGAGAACTGTGATTGGTGTGTTGCACCTCCTTTTTCAACATGTGTAGGAAGGAACTACAGATGCTGGTTTACACCGAAGATAGACACAACAGGCTGGAGTAACTCAGCGGGACAGACGGCATCTCTGGATAGGAATGGTCTGAAGAAGGATCTCTACCCAAAACGTCCAGAGATGCTGCCTGTGCTGCTGAGTTGGCTCGAAGGGCCGAATGGCCTCCTCCTGCACCTATTTTCTATGTTTCTATGTTTCTACAGCAGAATAGCACCATTACAGAGATAACTTTGGAGGTTATGGAGCAAAGGGTGTAGTCTTTGCACCTGGTGTGTGGTCCCAGTGACGTATTATCCTGGAGCAACATGGGTGGATAACAAGAACAAATGAATTCTGAATCACTGAATTTGGAGATGGTTACAATGAGGCCACACGTTTAAAAATTGTCTATTCTGTCATAATATGTATCAACTGTTTCAATCTAATGTTAGTGAAGAACTGTTGAAAAAGGTTGACAGAAAATGCTGGAGTAACTGGTGTGTGTGTGTGTGTGTGTGTGTGTGTGTGTGTGTGTGTGTGTGGGTGTGTGTGTGTGTGTGTGTGTGTGTGTGTGTGTGTGTGTGTGTGTGTGTGTGTGTGTGTGTGTGTGTGTGTGTGTGTGTGTGTGTGTGTGTGTGTGTGTGTGTGTGTGTGTGGTGTGTGTGTGTGTGTGTGTGTGTGTGTGTGTGTGTGTGTGTGTGTGTGTGTGTGTGTGTGTGTGTGTGTGTGTGTGTGTGTGTGTGTGTGTGTGTGTGTGTGTGTGTGTGTGTGTGTGTGTGTGTGTGTGTGTGTGTGTGTGTGTGTGTGTGTGTGTGTGTGTGTGTGTGTGTGTGTGTGTGTGTGTGTGTGTGTGTGTGTGTGTGTGTGTGTGTGTGTGTGTGTGTGTGTGTGTGTGTGTGTGTGTGTGTGTGTGTGTGTGTGTGTGTGTGTGTGTGTGTGTGTGTGTGTGTGTGTGTGTGTGTGTGTGTGTGTGTGTGTGTGTGTGTGTGTGTGTGTGTGTGTGTGTGTGTGTGTGTGTGTGGTGTGTGTGTGTGTGTGTGTGTGTGTGTGTGTGTGTGTGTGTGTGTGTGTGTGTGTGTGTGTGTGTGTGTGTGTGTGTGTGTGTGTGTGTGTGTGTGTGTGTGTGTGTGTGTGTGTGTGTGTGTGTGTGTGTGTGTGTGTGTGTGTGTGTGTGTGTGTGTGTGTGTGTGTGTGTGTGTGTGTGTGTGTGTGTGTGTGTGTGTGTGTGTGTGTGTGTGTGTGTGTGTGTGTGTGTGTGTGTGTGTGTGTGTGTGTGTGTGTGTGTGTGTGTGTGTGTGTGTGTGTGTGTGTGTGTGTGTGTGTGTGTGTGTGTGTGTGTGTGTGTGTGTGTGGTGTGTGTGTGTGTGTGTGTGTGTGTGTGTGTGTGTGTGTGTGTGTGTGTGTGTGTGTGTGTGTGTGTGTGTGTGTGTGTGTGTGTGTGTGTGTGTGTGTGTGTGTGTGTGTGTGTGTGTGTGTGTGTGTGTGTGTGTGGTGTGTGTGTGTGTGTGTGTGTGTGTGTGTGTGTGTGTGTGTGTGTGTGTGTGTGTGTGTGTGTGTGTGTGTGTGTGTGTGTGTGTGTGTGTGTGTGTGTGTGTGTGTGTGTGTGTGTGTGTGTGTGTGTGTGTGTGTGTGTGTGTGTGTGTGTGTGTGTGTGTGTGTGTGTGTGTGTGTGTGTGTGTGTGTGTGTGTGTGTGTGTGTGTGTGTGTGTGTGTGTGTGTGTGTGTGTGTTGTGTGTGTGTGTGTGTGTGTGTGTGTGTGTGTGTGTGTGTGTGTGTGTGTGTGTGTGTGTGTGTGTGTGTGTGTGTGTGTGTGTGTGTGTGTGTGTGTGTGTGTGTGTGTGTGTGTGTGTGTGTGTGTGTGTGTGTGTGTGTGTGTGTGTGTGTGTGTGTGTGTGTGTGTGTGGTGTGTGTGTGTGTGTGTGTGTGTGTGTGTGTGTGTGTGTGTGTGTGTGTGCGCGCGCGTGTGTGTGTGCGCGCGTGTGTGCGTGCGCGCGTGTGCGTGTGCGCGCGCGCGCGTGCGTGTTTTTTTTTTTTTTTTTGTGTTCACATCTGCTTGAAAAAACGACGTTCTAACAGTAAATGTTTTACATATTCCTGTAGAGTTTTATCCCGTGGATTCCGAAATTTCCTTATCTGAAACATTTGTGCATTATATCTCGAGTTATTAATCAATATGTTCAAAAATCTCAAAAAACTTAGAAAATGAAACGGCTTTGGCTGATGACATGATGACATCACAATGGCTGCACATTGTGTTCATGCGCTGCGAGTGACGTCATCCCCCCTCCCCCCCCTCGACCACCCGAACACCCGTTCTCGGGCCCTGTCTGCAGCCTGCAGCCTGAAGCCGAGAGCGATGTTTGGGAACCAGCCCTCCCCTCTGACGATGCACCCCGCCAACCCCCCATACCCCTCAAACTTTACCCCCTCCCTCTCTGCCCCCCTCATGCTCCCACTCTGCAACCCCCCCCCCCCCCCCAACAACGTGTATGGGACGGGTGCGTTTTGCAGCCAGGAGCGAGGGTGCGAGGGATTATTGCGTTCGGGAATCAGCCCTCCCCTCTGACAACGCCTCCCCTGCCCCTCGAACATTACCCCCGCTCCCTCTCTGCCCCCCTCATGCTCCCTCTCACCCCCCTTCTCTCCCCACCCCTCCCTCCCCCTCCCTCACCCCATCCCTCTCTGTGCCTCTGTGTCCCTCTCTGTGCCTCTGTGTCCCTCTCTGTGCCTCTGTGTCCCTCTCTGTGCTTCTGTGTCCCTCTTTCTCTACCCCCTCCCTCTCCAGCTCCGCGTGTGAGTTGGGGGCTATGTGTGAGAGGAAAGGGCGGGGGATGGGCTAAAAAGAGTGAATGAATAATATTAATATCATATCAATGGGGGTGGTTAGTGTGTGTGTGAGGGGTTGGTTACTGTGTGTGTGATGCCGCAGGCCAGCCCCTCCCCCCACAGCCTCTCGTTGAGGGGACGGGACCCAACAGGTCCCACTTGGTCTAGTAACTATTAAAACTCTGATCTTAGATGTGTGCGTGAGTGTGTGTGTGTGTGTGTGTGTGTGTGTGTGTGTGTGCGTGCGTGCGTGCGTGCGTGCGTGTGTGCGTGTGAGTGTGTGTGTGTGTGTGTGTGTGTGTGTGTGTGTGTGTGTGTGTGTGTGTGTGTGTGTGTGTGTGTGTGTGAGTATGTGTGTGTGTGTCTGTGTGTGTGTGAGTGTGTGTGTGTGTGTGTGAGTATGTGTGTGTGTGTGCGTGCGTGCGTGCGTGCGTGCGTGCGTGCGTGTGTGCGTGCGTGCGTGCGTGCGTGCGTGCGTGCGTGCGTGCGTGGTGTGTGTGTGTGTGTGTGTGTTGTGTGTGCGTGAGTGAGTATGTGTGTGTGTCTGTGTGTGTGTGTGTGTGTGTGTGTGTGTGTGTGTGTATAATCACAACTGCTCGAAAAAAACAGCACTCTAACGGTAAAATGTTTACATATAGTTTTATCCCGCAGATTCAGAAATCGGCTTACCTGAAATTTTTTAGCTTTATTTCTTGTTATTTATGAAAATGTTCACAAATCTGAAATATCTGTGAAAATAAATGAGCTGATGAGATCGCAATGGGCACACTGTTTTGCATGCGCCGTAAGTTACGTCACCCCCCCAACTCGCAGTCATTTGGTCACCGCCCGCCCATCCGCCGCCCGCTCGCCGTGGCCCCGCCCACTCGCAGACATCCTCGGCTGGCAGTCCGCACCATCCCCAGCCCAGCCGCTCCCCCCTCCTGGGCTCTGGATTGAACTGCTGAACACGCAGTCCTTTGGTTGACGCGCATACCACTGCCCGCTCCCCACTCCCCGCTCCCTTCCTCCACACCCCACTCCCTTCCTCCTCTCCTCACCTCCTTCTCTCCCGCCTCCTCATTTTCCCCCTCCTTCTCTCCCCCTCCTCCTTTCCCCTCTCCTCCTCTTCCACCCCCTCCTCCTCTCTCCCCCTCCTCTCCCCGTCCTCTCCCCTCTCCTCCTCTCCCCTCCACTGGCATCTCTCCCCCCTCCTCTCCCCCCTCCTCTCCCCCCTCCTCTCCACCCCCCTCTCCCTCATCCTTCCCCCTCTCCCCCCCTCTTCCACCCCCCCCTTCCCCCCTTCCCCCTCTTCCCCATCCCCTCTTTCCCTCCCACATTTCCCCCCTTCCCCCCTTCCCCCCTCTTTATCCACCTCTCCCCCCCCTTTTCCCCCATCTCCCCCCTCTTCTACCTCTCTTCCCACTCCCTCTTTTAAAAGAATAAATAGAATGCCTTTTATTGTCTTTCAAACAGACAAGGTTTCAACGAAATTTCATTTAATTCCTGCAGACATGACATTACAAAAAAAC
Organism: Malacoraja senta; assembly: GCA_038087875.1. NCBI lineage: Eukaryota > Metazoa > Chordata > Chondrichthyes > Rajiformes > Rajidae > Malacoraja > Malacoraja senta. Next base: position 606 of record JAXLNO010001207.1, on the reverse strand, counting down.
CAAGACACACACTTAACACAATTTACACAAACATCCATCATAGTGAACCTCCAACACCTCCTCACTGGAAGATGTTGGAAGGCCAAAGTCTTATCTCTTCACTTTGTTCTTCTCCTGTGGTCCAGCAGTCCAACTGCAGCATCAAGGCGACTGGGGCTCATGCTGTTAAAGCCCCCGGTGGGTGATGGTAAGTCCTGCAGCCGTTTAAGCCGCGCCGGGCTATGTTAGGCCCCGCTCCAAGTCATTTAAACCCCACGATTCCGGCGGGAGAAGTTGCCGTTGCAGGAGCTCCGAAATGTGGTCTCCCACCACGGACTTGTGAGCTCCCGATGTTCCTGTCCACTGGGCCTGCGGCCGGAGCCTCCGAAGCTCCAAAGTCGGGTCGCAGCAGCAATCTAAGATCTTCAAATTTCTGGGCATAAAGGCCACTCCATACTTTGGGCAGGTTAGGAAAATCAGATGGTCCACCCAAATATAAAGCCAGCATTATCCTTTCCTCTGTTTTTCATTCTCTCTCTATTCATCAAGGACAAATTATCATACAAGACATTAGCAGTGCCCAGGAGATTAGAAGTGACAGGATTAGCTCAGATAATGGACCCATTC
>JAXLNO010001206.1:0-15303 GCA_038087875.1 Malacoraja senta | reverse complement strand
GTGTGTGTTGTCCATGTCAGATCCTCTGTGATGTGGACCAAAGATCCTATAGCGGAGCAAGATAGACCACTCCTGCTAAACGCAATGGGCTGACGTGTAGTACGCAACGGAGCGGAACGTGGGCCTTTTTTTCATCCATTTCAGTAACCGGACCCGACCCGACCGACTCGCGGTGTAATCAACGTTGCGGGGGAACAGTTTGTGTTAATAAATTATAATTCTGAAAATGAGGAGAAGATTTTTACCAAATAACTTTTATTTTTACGAGGATGTTTCCGTAACCGGCTTCCGTCTCCGCACTAGTATCTTTGCTGCCCTAGGGGATCTTTGGTGCGGAGACGGAAGCCGGCTACGGAAATGGGGCCGAAAATTACCCGTGAATCTGCCCATGACCGTACTACGTCTTTTTCGTCGAGTGGACCATCTTGCTCGCTATAGGGTCTTTGATGTGGACTCCCGGGTATTTAAAGCAGCTCACCCTGTCCACAGTCGCCCCGTTTATCCCCAGTGGCCTGTACGTCCTCGCTAGCTTCTCGTAGCGCGGTTAACTCGGAGATGCGAACAGGGCGAGCGGTGGGGAAGCGCTGCCTCGCGTGGCGGGAGCGTGCGTCCCTGACCCTCTGCTCTCTCCCCCAGGTCGTCCAGTACAAGAGGAAGTGCGGCGAGGTGGAGCAGCAGCTGCTGGAGAAAGCTACTGAGCTGGAACACCATCGGCTGGAGGTAGGTGGGGGCGCGGGGGGGGGGGGAGGGGGGGCGGGCAACGTCTGAGCCAGCGCACCCTTGCGATTATTGGCTGCAACCTTCCCTCCATTGATGAACTGTACACTGCAAGGGCCAGGAAGCGAGCGGGCAAGATCATCTCTGACCCCTCTCACCTTGGCCACAAACTCTTTGAATCACTTCCCTCTGGAAGGCGACTCCGGATTGTCAAAGCTGCCACAGCCAGACATAAAAACAGTTTTTATCCACGAGTAGTTGCTCTACTCAACAGCCAAAAATCTGTTGATCTGGTATTTTGTTGGGTCACACGCTTGATCAATGGTGTTTTATCATTAATGTTTTATTATTATTAATGTTTAGTGTTTCCTGAGTCATTCGTAACTGTCACTGTATGTCATGTTGTTACTTGTGGGCGGAGCACCAAGGCAAATTCCTTGTATGTGAATACTTGGCCAATAAACGTACTTACTTACATCCGACCTGTCGCCCCCCTCAACGGCATCGCTCACACCTTACTGCGCAGCAGATGCTAACAAGCATGGCCTTGAGCATAACGTCCAGGAACAGAATGAGGCCATTCGGCCCATCAAGTCTTCTACTCAAAATATCAATCGTTCAATGGTTTCTATATTGTCACCTGTATCGCATACACACAGCTCAGCAAGACTCTATGTGCATAACAACATCCCCCTGTTAGACAAAAATGCTGGAGAAACTCAGCGGGTGAGGCAGCATCTGTGGAGCGATGGAGCCAAGAAGGGTCTCGACCCGAAACGTCACCTATTCCTTCGAAGAAGCGTCTCGACCCGAAACGTCACCTATTCCTTCGCTCCACAGATGCTGCCTCACCCGCTGAGTTTCTCCAGCATTTTTGTCTGCCTTCGATTTTCCCAGCATCTGCAGTTCTTTCATAAACATCTCCCAGTTAGTGGAGTTTGCACAGAGCAGCCCACTGTGTCCGTGCACAAGGGCGGCCATTTTTCAGTCCCGGCCGCAGTTGGCCACACAGGCCCGTCGCAGCCGTCACCTGCTCCGTTCCGTTCGTCCTATTGGCCGGGCGAGCACGTCCGCATCGCCGTCCACTCCCACCGCCAAGGGGCTCCAATGTTCATCAACGATAGGAGCAGAATTAGGCCATTCGGCCCATCAGGTCTACTCCGCCATTCAATCACGGCTGATCTATCTCTCCCTCCCAACCCCCATTCTCCTGCCTTCTCCCCGTAACCCCTGACACCCGCACTAATCAAGAATCAAGAATCTATCCTTAAAAATACCCAAAGGCTTGGCCTCCACAACCTTCTGTGGAAACTAATTCCACAGATTCACCACCCTCTGACTAAAAAAAAATCCTCCTCATCTCCTTTGCAAAGGTACGTCCTTTAACTCTGAGGTTATGGCCTCTGGTCCTAGCCTCTCCCACCAGTGGAGACATCCTCTCCACATCCACTGTATCCAGGCCTTTCACTTTCAGAGAGCCAGCACAGACTCGACGGGCTGAATGGTCTCCTCGGTCAGGAGCAACATGCAAAGCATCATCCCAACCCCAAAAAATCATGTTCGTAAGTGATAGGGGCAGAATTAGGCCATTCGGCCCATCAGGTCTACTCTGCCATTCAATCATGGCTGATCTATTTCTCATAGAAAGATAGAAAAATAGGCGCAGGAGTAGGCCATTCGGCCCTTCGAGCCAGCACCGCCATTCAATATGAGGATGGTTGATTATCTAAATTCAGTAGCCCGTTCCTGCCTTCTCCCCATATCCCTTGATTCTGTTAGCCCCAAGATCTAAATCTAACTCCCTCTTGAACATATCCATTCTCCAAACATCAACTCCATTGATAGACATTAGACAATAGGCGCAGAAGTAGGCCATTCGGCCCTTCGAGCATTATGAGCCCTTTAAGAATAAGGAGTAAGCCATTTAGAACGGAGACGAGGAAACACTTTTTCTCACAGAGAGTGGTGAGTCTGTGGAATTATCTGCCTCAGAGGGTGGCAGGTTCTCTGGATGCTTTCAAGAGAGAGCTAGATAGGGCTCTTAAAAATAGCGGAGTCAGGGGATATGGGGAGGAGGCAGGAACGGGGTACTGATTGGGGATGATCAGCCATGATCACATTGAATGGCGGTGCTGGCTCGAAGGGCCGAATGGCCTACTCCTGCACCTATTGTCTATTGTGCCTTTTCTCCATGACCCTTGACACCCGTACTAATCAGCTTGTCTCTGGAGTCGCCACGGTAACGGGCTTCCCCCCCCCCCACCGGGGTTCTGTGAATAACGGAGCGTTTTTCCCTTTGCCCTGTTCCCAGAGCCAGCTGGACATGACGGACATGGGGATGCAGCGCGGTGAGGAGGAGCAGAGCACGGAGCTGGAGAACATCCTGATCCGTCTGGAGGAGGAGCAGCAGAGGTAGGTGGGGAACCCTGTCACCCCCGGCCCTCCTCCTCCGACACCCGCCCGCCCGCCCGCAGGCAGGGACACGGACCAGAGAGACGCAAAACGCTGGAGCAACTCAGCGGCTCAGGCAGCATCTCTGGGGAGAAGGAATAGGCAACGTTTCCTTCGCTCCATGCAAAGAGTTGAACAATCTCCACTATAGGAAATAGGCAACGTTTCCTTCGCTCCATGCAAAGAGTTGAACAATCTCCACTATAGGAAATAGGCAACGTTTCCTTCGCTCCATGCAAAGAGTTGAACAATCTCCACTATAGGAAATAGGCAACGTTTCCTTCGCTCCATGCATAGAGTTGAACAATCTCCGCTATAGGAAATAGGCAACGTTGCCTATTTCCTTCACTCCATAGATGCTGCTGCACCCGCTGAGTTTCTCAAACATTTTTGTCTACCTTCGATTTTGAATGGCGGTGCTGGCCGATGGCGGAAGGGCCGAATGGCCTACTCCTGCACCTATTTTCTACGTTTTTATTGAGTCTGATGAGGGGGGGGAAGTGGGGAGTGTGGAGTGTGGAGTGTGGGGGGAGTGTGGAGTGTGGGGTGTTGGGGTGGGGAATGTTGGGGGTGGTGGGGAGTGTGGGCGCCCGTGTCGTGCCTGGCGCCGTGCCGCTGTGACGTGCCCGCGGGCTGGCTGTGGTTACAGGAGCGCCAGTCTGGCGCAGGTGAACTCGATGCTGCGGGAGCAGCTGGACCAGGCGGGCAGTGCCAACCTGGCGCTGAGCGAGGACCTGCGCAAACTCACCGCCGACTGGAGCCGGGCCCGCGAGGAGCTCGAGCAGAAGGAGGTGGAGTGGAGGCACGAGGAGGAGGTACGTCTCCCGCGGCCCTCCCCCCCCCCCCCCACCCCCGCTCCTCCCTCCCACGTTCTCCCACGCTCCACCCCCACGCTCCCCCCTCCTGCCCGCCATCCCCACCTTCCCCCCCGCTCCCCTCCCTGCTATGCACCCCGCTGCTCCCCCCCCCCACGATTCTCTCCCCGCTCCCCTACCTGCAACCCCCCCGTTCCTCCCCGCCATCCCCCCCCACCCACGATTCCCCCCCACACTTCTCCCCGCCATCCCCATGCTCCCCCCTCGACCTAACATCACCCACATCCTCCTGCGCTCCAAGGAATAGAGTCCCAGCCCATCCAACCTCTCCCTGTTGCTCAGGCCCCTCTAGTCCGGACCACATATACATCTATGCTCAGCCCACATGGCCTGTTCCTTTGTGCTACCCCAGACAGAGCGGATGTGGAGAGGATCTATCCACTAGGGGGAGAGTCGAGGACCAGAGGGCACAGCCTCAGAATAAAAGGACGTTCCTTTAGAAAGGAGATGAGGAGGAATGTCCTGGGTGGTGAATCTGTGGAATTCTTTGCCACAGACGGCTGTGGAGACCAAGATAATGGATATTTTTAAGGCAGAGATTGACAGATTTTTGATTAGTGCGGGTGTCAGGGGTTATGGGGAGAAGGCAGGAGAATGGGGTTAGGAGGGAGAGATAGATCAGCTGGAGTAGACTTGAAGGGCCGAATGGTCTAATTCTTCTCCTATCACTTATGAACATGAATTTACAAGTCCATAAGCAATAGGAGAAGAATTAGGCCATTCGGCCCATCAAGTCTACTCCGCCATTCAATCATGGCTGATCTATCTCTCCCTCCTAACCCCATTTTCCTGCCTTCTCCCCATAACCTATGAACTGACCCTGGATTGCTAAGCAGGGCACGACTGTTTTACTGATTCAGTAGGAAGGAACTGCAGGTGCTGGTTTAAACCGAAGATAGACACAACATGCTGGAGTAACTCAGCGGGACAGGCAGCATCTCTGGAGAGAAGGAATGGATGACGTTTCAGTCTGCAGAAGGGTCTCGACCCAAAACGTCACCCATTCCTGCTCTCCAGAGATGCTGCCTGTCCCGCTGAGTTACTCCAGCATCGTGCACCTGTCTCCGTTTCACTGATCGCTGCCTCTGTTGCTCGTAGTCCTTCAACATGTACTTCAGTAACGAGCACAACCGCCTGCTGACTCTCTGGAGACAAGTGGTCGGCTTCCGGCGGCACTTCAGCGAGATAAAGTCGGCCAGTGAACGGTGAGACACCTGGGGTGGGATGGGGGTGTGTGGGGAGTGTGTGGAGGGTGGGTTGGGTGGGGTGTGTGGGGGTGGGGTGTGTGGGGGTGGGGTGTGTGGGGGCGGGTGTTTGGGGAGTGTGGAGGGTGGGTTGTGGGGGGTGGGTTGCGAAGGGGTGTGTGAGTGGGGTGGTGTGTGGGGGTGGGGTTTGTGTGTGTGGGGGGGGTTTGTGGGGAGGGGGGGTGGGGTGTGTGGTTGTGTGTGTGTGGGGGGGTGGGATGTGGAGTGGGGGGTGGGATGTGGGGGGGGCCCCAGCCCCTGTACCTGACCCATGTGCGCGGTGCAGGGACCTGTCGGAGTTGAGGAACGATCTGGCGCGATCCTCACGGACCATCCACGCCTCGTGCCTCAACCTGAGCGGGCACCTGCGGCTGGCAGACGGCAGCGCCACCGTGCAGCTGGAGCAGCGGGCAGCACAGCTGGCACAGCTGGAGGAACAGCTGCGTGACAAGGTGCGGCAGATGATGCAGCTGCAGAGCAAGTACGACCTGGAGCGGGCAGAGCAGAGCTGCAGGTACGTGTATGTACACGTGTGTGTGTACGTGTACATGGGTGTGTATGTATGTGTACGTGTACACGTGTGTGTGTGTTACATGTGTGTATATGAGTGTATGTGTACGTGTACACTGTGTGCACACGTGTGTGTACATATGTGTGTGTACACGTGTGTACGTGTAGGTGTGTGTGTGTACACGTGTGTGTAGGTGTGTGTACACGTGTGTGTGTATATGTGTACATGTGTGTGTGTACATGTGTGTGTACATGTGTGTGTGTACACGTGTGTGGACACTACCATATTCATAAATTCATGTGATAAGAGCAGAATGAGGCCAATCGGCCCATCCAGTCTACTCCACCATTCAATGATGGCTGATCTGTCGTTTTCTGTTTCAGATGGGCCGAATGGCCTAATTCTGCTCCTATGTCTTATGGTGTCCCCCATATATTCCAGATCAGTTGGGCTTGGATAGAAACAGTGCTGGAGTAACTCAGCGGGTCAGGCAGCATCTGTGTAGAAAAGGTTTCGGGTCGAGACCTTTCTTCAAACTGATGGACGGTGTCCACCAGAAACGTCACCCGTTCCTTCTCTCCAGAGACGCTGCCTGTCCCGCTGAGTTACTCCAGCTTTTTGTGTCTATCTTCAGTGTAAACCAGGATCTGCAGTTCCTTCCTGCACTTTTCGCTGTACCTCGGTACATGTGACAATAAACTAAAAGGGAAGATAGACGCAAAAAGCTGGAGTAACTCAGCGGGCCAGACAACACCTCTGGAGAGAAGGAACGGGTGACGTTTCGGGGCGGACTTGAAGGGCCGAGATGGCCTGTTTCCGTGCTGTTATGGTTATATGGTTATATGGGGCGAGACCCTTTACTGTGCTAAACTGAAACTCCAGCTTTTTGTGTCCATCTAGATTCTAGAACAGGATAGAATTCTACTGAAAGATCTTGGTCTGAAACATTGCAGCAATTTGCAGCATTTTTCGTTTCATGTCAAATATTCCAGCACCTTGACGTTTTATTTTGCTATTGAACAGGATGAGAGAAGTTTAGTTCCGTCCTATTGAAACTGCAGTTGCCACGTCTGCCAGCAGGTGGCACCTCAGGCCAGTGCTGGGCTGATCAGCCTCTTGAGTCACCATGTAAACACAAGTTTGTCTCATAGCCCTGTCCCACGGTGCGAGTACATTCCAAGAGCTCTCCCGAGTTTGCCCTGATTCGAACTCGGTAATGGCCGCTCGTCGGTACTCGGGGCTCTCGTGGACATTTTTCAACGTGTTGAAAAATCTTCACGAGTCTTCCCGTGCTTTACCTGCCGTTAGCGAGTCTTCCCGAGTACCTGCCGTTAGCGTAACGAGCCGCTAGGAGACGTCCCCCCGAGCTCCAACGTACCCGCTACGTTCATTCTCCGTGCTTACCACGAGTTTGATTTTTTTAAAACTCGGGAGAGCTCTTGGAATGAACTCGCACCGTGGGACAGGGGCTTTCTGTTGGAGATAGATGGTTTCTTGATCAGTACAGGTGTCGGGGGTTACGGGGAACATGCAGGAGAATGGGGTTGAGAGGGAAAGTTAGATCAGCCACGATTGAATGGCGGAGCAGACTCATATCTGTAGGAAGGAACTGCAGATGGCCTCGACTGGAAATGTCACCCATTCCCTCTCTCCAGAGACGCTGCCTGTCCCGCTGAGTCACTCCAGCATTTTGTGTCTATTGGCGGAGTAGACTCGATGGGCTGAAAGGCCTCATTCTGCACCTATCAGTTTAGTTTATTGTGACGTGTACCGAGGTACAGTGAACAGCTTTTTGACAATAGACAAAAGATGCAGGAGTAGGCCATTCGGCCCTTCGAGCCAGCACCGCCATTCAATGTGATCATGGCTGATCATCCCCAATCAGTACCCCGTTCCTGCCTTCTCCCCATATCCCCTGACTCCACTATCTATAAGAGCCCTATCTAGCTCTCTCTTGAAAGTATCCAGAGAACTGGCCTCCACCGCCCTCTGAGGCAGAGAACCAGTCAGCGGAAAGGCAATACATAATAATAATAATAATAATAGATTTTATTTATATAGCGCTTTTCAGGACTCAAAGTCGCTTTACAATTGAGAGTCAGGAATAAACAAAACAAAATAGAGCAGTAAGACAGAGGGGGGGGGGGAACATGGGACTAAGGGTATGCAGAGGTGAAGAGATGGGTCTTGAGGCGGGACTGGAAGATGGTGAGGGACTCAGAATTTCGGACCGGTTGTGGGAGGGAATTCCAGAGCCTGGGAGCTGCCCTGGAGAAGGCTCTGCCTCCAAAAGTGCAGAGGTTTGATTTCGGAGTGGAGAGGAGACCAGCTGATGTGGATCTGAGGGACTGTGAGGGTTGGTAGGGGGAGAGGAGGTCAATGAGATAAGGGGGGGCCAGGTTGTTGAGGGCTTTGTAGGTGAGGACCAGGATTTTGTAGGTGATCCGGTGGGAAATGGGAAGCCAGTGAAGTTCTTTGAGAACTGGGGTGATGTGGTGCCAGGATTTGGTGTGGGTAATGAGTCGAGCGGCTGCATTTTGGACCAGTTGGAGTCGGTTGATGCTGCTGGAATTGATTCCGAAAAGAAGAGAGTTACAGTAGTCCAGTCGGGAGGAGATGAAGGCATGGATGAGTCTTTCAGCAGCGGGGGGTGTGAGAGACGATCTGATTTTTGCAATGTTGCGGAGGTGAAAAAATGATGTTTTGACAACATGGCGGATGTGAGGCTCAAGGGAGAGGGTTGAGTCAAGGATCACGCCAAGGTTGCGTGCCTGAGGAGATGGGGAGACAGTGGTGCCGTCAATAGTGAGAGTGGGGTTGTTAATTTTAGTGAGTGTTGATTTGGAGCCAATGAGGAGAAATTCTGTTTTGCTACTGTTTAATTTAAGGAAGTTGAGTTGCATCCAAGATTTGATGGCTGATAGGCAGGAGTTGATATGGGAGAGAGGGGGGTGGTGGGGGGACTTGGTGCTGAGATAGATCTGGGTGTCATCAGCATAGCAGTGGAAGTCCAGGTTGAAGTGACGGAGTATATGACCAAGGGGGAGGATGTAGATGATGAAGAGGAGGGGACCAAGAACGGAGCCTTGGGGAACGCCTTGAGTGACAGTGGCTGTGGCAGAGGTGTGGTTATGGAGAGAGATGAAGTGGGATCGGTTGGAAAGGTAAGAACGGAACCAGCTGAGTGCAGAACCTTCAATGCCAATACATGATTACAATCGAGCCGTCCACAGTGTACAGATACATGATGAAGGGAATAACGTAAATAAACTTTAGTGCAAGATAAAGTCCGATCAAAGATAGTCCGAGGGTCTCCAAATAAGTAGATGGTAGCTCAGAGCTGCTTCCTAGTTGGTGGTTGATTGATGCTGCCTGACCCGCAGAGTTCCTCCGGCCCTTTGTGTTTATTGTCACGTGTACTTGGGACAGTCAGATTCTTTGTGTGGATGGTAAGATGGTCCAACATGTTGAGAGTTAGATTTAGGCCTGACGGAATCAAGGGATATGTGGGGGAAAGCTGGAACGGGGTTCTGATTTTGGATGATCAGCCATGATCACATTGAATGGCGGTGCTGGCTCGAAGGGACGAATGGCCTCTACTCCTGCGCCTATGTTTCTATGTGTGTGCCGTTTATCTTGCAGAGTCACGGAGCTGATGGTGACTGTGGATCGACTGAAGGGCCAGATGAGTGAGAGGGACAGGACCATCAGCAGCCTGAACCAGACTGTGGAGAGCCTGGTGGGTGAACTGGGGGCGAGGGGAGGGGGAGGGGGCTCCACTTTCACCGTCGCTGATGTTGACAGCCCAAGGCGCTGGGGCCTGTACTCGCAGGAGTTTAGAAGGATGAGGGGTGGGGGGGGGAACCTCATTGAAACTTACCGAATAGTGAAAGGCCTGGATAGAGTGGATGTGGAGAGGATGCTTCCACTAGTGGGAGAGTCTAGGACCAGAGGCCATAGCCTCAGAATTAAAGGACGTTCCTTTAGGAAGGAGATGCGGAGGAATTTCTTTAGTCAGAGGGTGGTGAATCTGTGGAATTGTTTGCCACAGACGGCTGTGGAGGCCAAGTCAGTAGATATTGTTAAAGCAGAGATAGACAGACAGCATCTCCAGAGAGAAGGAATGGGTGACGTTTCAGGTCCTGACCCTTCTTCAGTCAGTGGTTATGGGGAGAAGTCAGGAGAATGGGGTTAGGAGGGAGAGATAGATCGGCCGTGATTGAATGGCGGAGTAGACTTGATGGGCCGAATGGCCTAATTCTACTCCTGTCACTTACACGAAACGCTAAAACTTTATTCGTCTCTGGAGGGAAGTTGTTCTGCTGACAAGTCACAACACACGAGGTAGACGGACATCTTGAAATTAAAAGTGAAAACAAAAAGAAACAGAGAAGCGACTGTTCGCTGGCTACCTCGTGCACGGAGCCTTCACCGGGACAAACGAACAAACAAACACGGACTCATTCCCTGGGCAGAGGATTCTAAACTAGAGTGCCCCCCGGCGCCCCCCCACACCGGGTCCCCATTGTCTCTCCCCCCCCCCCCCCCCTTATGGACACTGCCCAAGTGCCTCATCCCAGTCTGGCCCAAGGAAACCACAGGCCGTTGCCAAGAAAGACATTTGCTTTGGCAGCAAGGTGGCACAGCCGGTAGAGCCTCTGCCTCACAGCGCCAGTGACCCTCGGTTCAATCCTGACCTCGGGTGCTGTCTTGTGCGCGGAGTTTTGCTCGTTCTCCCCGTGACTGCATGGGTGACCTCCGGGAGCTCCGGTTCCCCCCCCTCGCGTTCCAAAGACGTGCGGGTTTGTCGGCCAAAGAGGCTTCTGTAACTTAGCCCTGAGGGTGGTGGACGGGGACAGTGAGGCAACGTGGAATCAGTGAGGACGGGGGATTGATGGTCAGCAAGGACTCGGTGGGCCAAAGGGAAGTGGGGTACCTGGGGAGGAGCGGTGATGGAGGAGGGGAAGGGATTGTTCGACTGCAGGAGGGGATGGGAGTGACTGGGCAGGATGGGAAGATGAGCATGTGGGGCGGGGTAATACAGGGGGGGGGGGAGGAAGAGAAGGGCTGGGGGAGTTCTGGTTGTAATTGGAGCACTTGGTGTGTGTGTGTGTGTGTGTGTGTTTGACGGGTTCCTGTGTCTCCACCAGGAGTCGAGCCGGGCTGAGGCACAAGATGCCCAGGAGGGGGCGCAGTTTGAGAGTGTGAAGGCCGAGATGGAATCCCTGCACCAGATCCTCAGTGACATCGCCCAGGTGAGCGCGCCGGCCGGGGAATGCGCCAGACACGGTGGCGCAACGGTAGAGTTGCCGCCTTACAGCGAATGCAGCGCCGGAGACCAGGGTTCGATCCCTACTACGGTTGCTGTCTGTACGGAGTTTGCACGTTCTGCCCGTGACCTGCGTGGGATTTAGACAATAGACAATAGATGCAGGAGTAGGCCATTCGGCCCTTCGAGCCAGCACCGCCATTCAATGTGATCATGGCTGATCATCCCCAATCAGTACCCCGTTCCTGCCTTCTCCCCATATCCCCTGACTCCGCTATTTTTAAGAGCCCTATCTAGCTCTCTCTTGAAAGCATCCAGAGAACCGGTCTCCACCGCCCCCTGAGGCAGAGAATTCCACAGACTCACCACTCTCTGTGAGAAAAAGTGTTTCCTCGTCTCCGTTCTAAATGGCTTACTCCTTATTCTTAAACTGTGTGGCCCCTGGTTCTGGACTCCCCCCAACATCGGGAACATGTTTCCTGCCTCTAGCGTGTCCAAACCCTTATATGTTTCAATGAGATCCCCTCTCCAATGAGATTTCTCCGAGATCTTCAGTTTCCACACACACTCCAAAGACATGCAGGTTTGTAGGTTCATTGGCCTGGTAAATGTAAAAATTGTCCCTAGTGGGTACAGGATAGTGTTAGTGTGCGGGGATCGCTGGTCGGCGCGGATCCGGTGGGCCGAAGGGCCTGTTTCCGCGCTGTATCTCTAAACTGAACTAAACACGCGATCCTTCTGCCCACTCGGGTCCCAACATTAGTTCACCAGTCGTAGGAACAGAATTAGGCCATTCGGCCCATCAAGTCTACCCCACCATTCAATCATTGCTGATCTATCTCTCCCTCCTAACTTGTTAAATAATTCTATGACTGTCAGGGTTCTTCATTGTGTTCCATTAGGCATGTTGAGTTATCTCATTGGAAACCCACGGACTATCTTTAATTGGGCTTTATCTTACACTAAACATTATTCCCTTTAGATGCTGTATCCTCGATTGTACTCATGTACGGTATAATCTCTGCGTTGACGAGATAGCTTGCAATAACAAAAGCTTTTCACGAGCTTTTCAAAGGGCGTTATGGTGGCGCAGCGGTAGAGTTGCTGCCTCACAGCGCCAGTGTCCCGGGTTCGATCCTGACCACGGGTGCTGTCCATACGGAGTTTGCACGTTCTCCCTGTGACCGCGTGGAGAACGTCCAAACTCCGTACAGACAGCACCCGTGGCCGGGGTGGAACCCGGGTCTCTGGCGCTGTGAGGCAGCAACTCTACCGCTGGGACGCCAGTTGTGGTGAAGGCTCTGGTGTTGGTAGCCACGGTAACCGGCGCGCTGCCCGCTCTCTCTCTCTCTCTCTCCTCAGGTGGTCATCTCGGACGCTGATGGAGGGTGCCAGCCAGGCCCCGCCGAGCGGCCTGGAGACGTTGCCGAGACGGACAGCCCTCACCTGGGGCTGCCGGACCTGCGCACCCCGTCTCCACGGCGACGGGCCTCTCCCCACCGCAGCCGCTCCCCCGGTCACCGCTCCTCGCCGGCCTTCACCAACTCGGTGTACGCGGCCGTACAAGGGGCCGTGCAGAGGAGGCAGCTCCTGGTCCAGGTGAGGGGTCAGGGGGGAGAGGTCACACTGCTGGGGGTGAGGGGTCACGAGGCCAAGGGGGCAGAGGTCACGGGGACGAGGGAGTGCGAGGTCGCGGGACGGGGTGAGAGGTCAAGGGGCAAGAGGTCATGAGGCAGGGGGTGAGAGGTCATGGGGCATGGAGGTGAGAGGTCACGGGGCAAGGGGTGAGAGGGCAGGGGGTGAGAGTTCACGGGGCAGGGGTGAGAGGTCATGGGATGAGAGGTCACGGGCAAGAGGGTAAGATGTCACCGGGCAAGGGGGTGAGGGGTGAGGGGTCATGGAGCAAGGGGGTGTGAGGTCACGGGGCAAGGGGGTGAGAGGTCACGGGCAAGGGGGTGAGAGGTCATGGGGCAAGGGGGTGAGAGGTCACGGGCAAGGGGGTGAGGGGTCACGGGCAAGGGGGTGAGGTCGTGTTGCTCAAGGGCGTGCCCTGCTGTTGTGACAGGAGCTCCGTGCCAGGTACGAGTCGGCCCAGGACTCTGTGGGCAGCCTGAAGAGGCAGCTGGCCGACAGCGAGGGCGATCGCCGCGCCCTGGAGCAGCAGATCCTCAAGCTCAAGGAGGAGACGGAGGCCTCGGTGCGAGCCAGGGACGACGCCAAACGAGACGCCAGCCGCTTCCGCTCCTCAGCCGACCTGCTGCAAGGTGAGGCCACGGGAGCTGCTCCCCATCGAACTCAGCCCTGCCCAACACGCAAGGACCAGTCTCACCCCGGCCACTCCCTCTTCTCCCCTCTCCCATCGGGCAAAAGGTACAGAAGTGTGAAAACCCACACCTCCAGAGCCAGGGACAGTTTCTTCCCAGCTGTTATCAGGCAACCGAATCATCCCATCACCAACCAGAGAGCGGTCCTGAACTACTATCTACCTCATTGGAGACCCTCGGACTATCTTTGATCGGACTTTGCTGGCTTTATCCTGCACTAAACGTTATTCCCTTTATCGTGTATCTGTACACTGTAAACGGCTCGATTGTAAGCATGTATTGTCTTCCCGCTGACTGGTTAGCACGCAACTAAAGCTTCTCACTGTAGCTCGGTACACGTGACAATAAACTAGACTGAACTGAACTGAACCTAAGTGGCTCAGTGGCGCAGCGGGTAGAGCTGCTGCCTCACGGCACCGGAGACCCCGGTTCGATCCTAACCTTGGGTGCTGTCTGTGTGGAGTTTGCACGTTCTCCCGTGACCTGCATGGGTTTCCTCCGGGTGCTCCGGTTTCCTCCCACACTCCAAAGACGTGCGGGTTTGGAGGTTAATTGGCTTCTGTAAATTGTCCCAAGTGCGTCTAGACCAGAACTGGTGCACAGATTCCCTACACAGATGCTGCCTGAACGGCCGAGTTCCTCCAGTGGTTGGAAATGGATTGAATTAATGGAACCCTCTGTTAAAACAGCAACTAATAGTTAAGATAGACACAAGAATCCTGGAGTAACTCAGTGGGACAGCCAGCATCTCTGGAGGGGAAGGACTGGGTGACGTTTCGGGTCGAGACCCTTCTTCACCCATCTTCGAAACGTCACCCATTCCTTCTTCAGTCTGAGGAAGGGTCTCATAGAAACATAGAAAATAGGTGCAGGAGGAGGCCATTCGGCCCTTCGAGCCAGCACCGCCATTCATTGTGATCATGGCTGATCGTCCCCTATCAATAACCCGTGCCTGCCTTCTCCCCATATCCCTTGACTCCACTAGCCCCTAGAGCTCTATCTAACTCTCTCTTAAATCCATCCAGTGACTTGGCCTCCACTGCCCTCTGTGGCAGGGAATTCCATAAATTCACAACTCTCTGGGTGAAAAAGTTTTTTCTCACCTCAGTCTTAAATGACCTCCCCTTTATTCTAAGACTGTGGCCCCTGGTTCTGGACTCGCCCAACATTGGGAACATTTTTCCTGCATCTAGCTTGTCCAGTCCTTTTATAATGTTATATGTTTCTATAAGATCTCCCCCTCATCCTTCTAAACTCCAGTGAATACAAGCCTAGTCTTTTCAATCTTTCCTCATATGACATCCCAGGGATCAATCTCGTGAACCTACGCTGCACTGCCTCAATCACAAGGATGTCCTTCCTCAAATTAGGAGACTAAATTAGGAGACCAAAACTGTACACAATACTCCAGATGTGGTCTCACCAGAGCCCTTTACAACTCGACCTGAAACGTCACCCATTCCTACTTCAGTCTGAAGAAGGGGTCTCGACCCAAAACGTCGCCCATTCCTTCTCTCCAGAGATGCTGCCCGCCCCGCTGAGTTACCCCAGCGTTTTGTGTCTACCTGGGAGTGAGTCTATGTGTGATTGGTGTCCCTCCACTGTCTGCGGGATGGCGGTGGGGGGCGTTAGGTGACCGGGCTCCCCCACCCACCACCGCTGCTCCTTTCCCCCCGTTGACCTGTTGGGCCTTTCACCCCCGCAGCGAGAAGGGAGCCTGGAGAGATGCGTGCAGTCGCTGCAGCAGCGGTTGGAGACGATGCGCGGCGAGGCGGAGAAGCTGCACCTGGCCAACGGCGATCTCCAGCGGCAGCGGGACAACATGGAGGACGATAAGGAGGACACGGTCCAAGGACAAGGAGAGGGCACTGAAGGAGATCGAGCGAGGGTGAGTCCCCGACCGCCGGCAACA
>JAXLNO010001205.1:0-162076 GCA_038087875.1 Malacoraja senta | reverse complement strand
ACGACACCTGGAGTATTGTGTGCAGATTTGGTCTCCAATATTGAGGAAGGAAATTCTTGCTATTGAGGGAGTGCAGCGTTAATTCCCGGGGTGGCGGGACTGACATATGCTGAGAGAATGGAGCGGCTAGGCTAATACTCTGGAATTTTGAAAGACGAGGGTATCTTCTTGGAACATATGATTATTAAGTGTTTGGACACGCTAGAGGCATAAAGCATGTTCCCGGTGTTGGGGTGTCCCGAACCAGGGGCCTCAGTTTAAGAATAAGAAGTGAGCCATTTAGAACGGAGATGAGGAAACACTTTTTCACACGGAGAGTTTTGACTCTGTGGAATTCTCTGCCTCTGAGGGCAGTGGAGGCCGACTCCCTTGATATTTTCAAGAGAGCGCTAGATAGAGCAATTGAAGATTGCGGAGTCAGGGCATATGGGGAGAAGGCAGGAACGGGGTACTGATTGTGGATGATCAGCCATGATCACATTGAATGGAGGTGCTCCCTTGAAGGGCAGAATGTCTTACTCCTGCACCTATTGACTATTGTATACTGTCTATTGTCCACCCTATTCGTCAACTACTGACCCTTTAGATTGCCATCCTTATCTCTCTTCCTCACTGGAAGATGCTGATGCTGCACTTTGATCAGAAGGCCTTTTGATTCGGACATGTCATCTATGGACCAATTCCCCAAGAAAGTACTTTCCCCCAACATCCAGACCTATTCCTGTTCAAAGCACACTTTCGCACTTGCCCCGCACATCTGCTGTAAACGTGAAACTTAGCCATTCCTCACCCAAGAACGGATTACCTGTAATGTGATTCGAAAAGAACTCTGGCAGGTTTGCAGATGCAGTGATTTTAATACAATCCAGATTTTCTATCAACATATGGATGTCAATGCAAATATTAATCAAAGTTAATCGTTCTGTTTCACTAGAGCGTACTTTTAACCAAGAAGTATAACACAAAGGATCGAGGGTAAACGATGCAGACACCGGTTGTAGAGAACCGTTAGTCATCGTGACGCGACAGCCTATTTTCCGTTCAGCCAGAGTAAATGTAGAAACAAGCAATTTCGGATCGGTACAAATACCAGAGATGAAAAGAGAAAACAGCGTGAAAGAAGGAGCTAAGAATACAGGACGCGTAAAATAAGAAGTCAGAGGAAGCAATATAGGTGAAAAGGTGGAGGAAGCAACTGCAGATGCTGGTTTGCACAGATGTTAGACGCAAAATGCTATATAACTCAGCGGAAAGGCAGTATCTCTGGATGGGATGGGTGACATTTCGGGTCGAAACCATTCTTCACACTAAATGCCAGGGGAGAAGTAGACACAGAGATAAAGAAGTGTGAGAACGAGACATCAGAGGGGATGAAATGGAAGGAAAATGTAGAATAGATCATTGTTAGTTAGGAAAAGGTGACAACAAAGCAAACAGAGGTGATGTAATCGGGGACAGTCAGACTGGTCGGAGAACCGGGAAGGGAGAGGGATGGAGAGGGTACAGGTTTGAAGGAGGTGGGAGGAAATTAATGCGCATTCACGTTGCACACAACGAAGAGAGGGGAGAAACATGTAGATTGTATAGATTTGTAGAACCTATTGGTTTGAAGCATAAATATGTGCCGGATATTAATGATTGAAGAACAAAGAGGTCATCTACGAACTAGTCTTCAATGTCGAGCGCGCGACATAGGAAATATATAGGGGCTTGCAACTAACAATACATTGGACATTGGTATAAAATTTAATTCCACGATGAGTCCTGCCCAAGATGCCCGCTCTGGGTGGAATCAAATTTACGGAATAGCGCGGTCATGTGAAAGAATAGATTGAGGGGCGGCATCATATCCCAACTCCAGTTCTCGGCAACTGCCGCGCGGGTGTCACGAGTTTAACAATAATACGCGGTAAATATGTAAGGGCGTTCTTCACCTCCAGCTTGAACTTCCTCTGTGTCATCCCGTAGATACACGTGTTGGCACAGGAGCTGACGTGCATGAGCAAGATCCCAACTTCATTGGCGATGTAAGATGGGCTTGAGTGATCCCCGCCCGCGAAATTCACAGTGACCCGAGTGCAGACGAAGGTTACAGCTACCGTTGTCCACAGCAGAATGAAGGCGCCGGACACGGTGAACAGTTAAACGATGGACTTCCGCCGATTCTCCGTCTCAGTGTCCTTACTGTCAATTGCCTTCAGGCGACGACGAACTCGGTTGCCCACCATAATGTTCCTGACCGTCAGTCCGTTGAACAATAGAGTTATTAGGAAGGGTAGTAAGGGGAGAGAGATTGAACACATCCACGAAAAAAACAACCACCAACCGGAAATGAAGTACGCACGTTTGGGTAGGCAACCCCATTTCACATTGTCCACGGTGAAACGCGGCACGTGCATGAAATGGAAGGGGATGTACTTTATGCAGCCCAGCGCGCACAGGGACACAATGACCATGACGGCCGTCCTATCCGTGCAATATGTGAGTCTCAGCTTCGGGCAGCAAATGCTGACAAAACGATCAAAAGTGAAGGACATGGTTAACCAAACGGAAAAGTCCAGAGTAATGATCCGCAGGTATATGTTGGAAGGGCAAATTGCGCTGAGAGAGAGGAAGGAGTTAGCGGTGTAGTACATGTAGATTTTCCACATTAACACGTGAGACATCAGAACGAGGAGGTCGGAGATTTCCATCGCCATCATGTACCGGGTGATTGATTTGGAGAGCCCGCACTTTCCTCGGTACAGGACCGCTGCCGTCAGTATGTTTGCTGGAGAAATAATAAAGTACATCGAAATTAATATATAAATGGGCTACCGATGTAACTGAGTTATGGTTACTGATGGATCTTACCAGTCTTGCGATCAACCGGACTAATCAGAAAAACATTCAGAGGAATAACTTTGCAACTATATATGGAGTTCAAGGGCAATGCCATGTATATTCCAAAAAATAGTTGTATTCTTTCGCAAACTCCCAAAGCGTTCGAGGTTATCTGAAAAAAGATCATCAATTTGAACTTTCGACTGTTCTTTTTTTACCCGAACAAACATGAAATGTACAAAACATCTTGGAAACACGCAGAAAGTAAGCTGGAACCTGTTTAAAGTTCAGGCGTTCGGTCCAAGAATCATCAGCTGGATTGACCGTGCGTATCAGAGAAAAATGGGTGGGATAGACACAAAAAGCTGGAGTAACTCAGCGAGACATGCAGCATCTCCATTCATTCTCTCCGCTGAGTTACTCCAGCATTTGTGTCTATCCTTGGTTTAAACCAGCATCTGCAGTTCCTTCATACACATATCATTGGTGATGTCTGACTTGAAACATTGACTTCGTTAGTCTAAGCAAAGACGCTGCTTGTGTTTACCAATATATTCTGATTTGATTTCTGATCTGGAGCATTTGCGCGCTGATTCCCCTTTTGGTCTGTAAACGTATCAAAATGTAAAGCAAAGTGAATACTACGGGGGTACACAAAAATGCTGGAGAAACTCAGCGGGTGCAGCAGCATCTATGGAGCGAAGGAAATAGGTAACGTTTCGGGCCGAAACCCTTCTTCAGACTGATAGGGGGTGGGGAGAAGATAGGAAAAAAGGAAAAAGGCGGAGGAGGAGCCCGAGGGCTGGGGGAGGGGAGGAGACAACCAGATGGCTGATGAAGGGGAGGGGACAGCAAGGGCTAACAGAATTGGGAGAATTCAATGTTCAAGCCCCCAGGATGTAGACTGCCCAAGCGGAATAAGAGGTGCATTTCCTCCAATTTACGGTGTTGCTCGCTGTGGCCATGGAGGAGACCCAGGACAGAGAGGTCAGATACGGAATGGGAGGGGGAGTTGAAGTGCTGAGCCACCGGGAGTTCAGGTTGGTTATTGTGGACCGACCGGAGGTGTTCGGCGAAACGATCGCCAAGCCTCCGCTTGGTCTCACCGATGTAGATCAGCTGGCATCTAGAGCAGCGAATGCAACAGATGAGGTTGGAGGAGATGCAGGTGAACCTCTGTCGCACCTGGAACGACTGCTTGGGTCCTTGAATGGAGTAGAGGGGGGAGGTGAAGGGACAAGTGTTGCATCTCTTGCGGTTGCAACGGAAAGTACCAGGGGAGGGGGTGGTATGGGAGGGAAGGGAAGAATTGACAAGGGAGTTACGGAGGGAGCGGTCTTTGCGGAAGGCACACATGGGGGGAGATGGGAAGATGTGGCGAGTGGTGGGGTCACGTTGGAGATGGCGAAACTGACGGAGGATCACTTGTTGTATGTGACGGTTGGTGGGGTGAAAGGTGAGGACTAGGGGGACTCTGCCCTTGTTGTGAGTGGGGGGATGGGGAGAGAGAGCAGTGTTGCGGGGTATGGCAGAGACCCTGGTGCGAGCCTCATCTATGGTGGAGGAGGGGAACCCCCGTTCCCTGAAGAATGAGGACATTTCAGATGCCCTGGTGTGGAACGCCTCATCCTGGGAGCAGATGCGGCGTAGACGGAGGAATTGGGAGTGGGGGATGGAGTCCTTACAGGAAGCAGGGTTGAAAGAAGTGTAGTCCAGATAGCCATGGAAGTCGGTGGGTTTGTAGTGGATGTCGGTAAGGAGTCTATCACCTGCGATGGAGATAGTGAGGTCAAGGAATGGTAGGGAAGTGTCGGAAATGGTCCAGGTGTATTTGAGTGCCGGATGGAAGTTGGTGGTGAAGCGGATGAAGTCAGTCAGTTGTGTGTGGGTGCAGGATGTGGAAAACTGTTGTATGTATCTTCCAAACTGTTCTCTATCTATCCATTTATGTTTGGTGATGCTGCGGCCATGCGTATGAAGTTGATTTCTCTTTCTTCATAGCACTGCCGGTTACTGTTAAATGTCGGAGGTCGCGCAAAAGGGCTGCGAGAGCACTCACGATGAATCAGACCAACAACACATTAAGCGACTGAAACACAGCTTACCAGGGATATCAAACGCCGCCAGGATCGGATAGGTGATTTCATTGACGTACACAATTGGAGCACGTCCCATTCTGGAAGAGTCCCTGTGGCGACGTTAAGTCCGAGCGCACAATGGAGCAAGTAGCGCGGTTCAGATGCTCATTAATCCTCGCGCCAACTCTCCAGTGAGATAGGGGAGTGACGGATCCCAGGTGGTAATTTCACCTATCCCTTGCTGGAGGAATGCTTTATGCAAAAACATATGTATGAGTCCACGGACATATTACTGACCCTTTCGCTGAATCTATTGTACAACCGGGCAAGACACCAGTTGGTTTGTTGTTGGAGAGTATTAGCAGAACGAACCCCCCCCCCCCCACTATGCTCCTTGCCATTCCCCTCCACCCCACGCATTCAGTCCATCTCCCGACAGCCTCCCACCAGGCACTCTTAGTGGCTCTCCCACAGACCATCCATTTTGTGTCTATCAAATCTGCCTATTAGGTTCCCATTGTGATGAAGAACACGCAGGCATGAAAAGTGGAAAAAGGATTTGTTGAAGTTTAAAATGTGAACGACTCTTAAAATATAAGGACAATTGAAATGTTAAAGATGAGAATTATTAAGTTCTTTCTTGTTTTGTTGCTGCTCACTGCGTATTTATGTCTATTTGCTGTTGATAAAAAAAGAGACAGTTTAAATATAGAGAGATTGAGCGGACAATTTATCTCAGAAGTCATCATTCAATGAAGCACGCTTTTGATGACAACATTCTTGGTCGATATTCCATCCTTCAGGAAAACTTTGACATTTCCCTTCATGTTTCCTCGGCTAAGAGACACATATAGTTTTCCATGCTGAAATACCGGTTTGTCGAGGTAGATCAACACCGTCTGCATTGTTGTCCTTGTGCTTTAGGATCGTCAGAGCAAAACGTGATTGAATGGGGAATTGGGTCTGCTGAAGGGGAATGCCTTCACCTTCTGTCAAAATGAGTGCATACACTGCTCTCTGCTCAGCATTCAGAGGCCCATTCTCCTCAACAAATTGCCGTTGTTCAGTTCTATCGTATTGCAATTCCTGCAGCAATACTGGATTGTCATCATCAAGGTGCATCCTACCATTTCTTGGTTGTGGCAAATTGAAGAATTCCATTGTTTTTGTTGTAATTCTCAATCCTCTGGACTCAGTGAAGAATTTGTGCAAAAAATGTTTTTGAGGCGGGGGCTGTCGGGGTGGGGTGGGGGGGTGGCAAACTTCCTGCAGCCGACGGAGGGGGGCGGCTTCAGGCGGGGGCTCTCGTGGGCTGATGAGGGAGGGGGTGCCCTGCAGTGGGGGATGGGGGTGGCTTCAGGAGGTGGGGCATCTTATAGCCAGGCGGAGGGCAACGTCTTGAGGTGGGGGATATCAGTGGGGGGGCGGGGCAGTGAGCGTCCTACTCATGGCCTCTGGACTCACTCACTGCCTTGGGACTAACTGATGGCCTCTGGACTGACAGACTGAATCACGGCCTGTGGACTGACTGACTTATGCCCGACTTCTGGAGTCACTTCCGACTTCTGTAAACAGAAAACTGTAACATCCACATTGAGGAACAGCTTCTTCCTGACAGCCATCAGCCTATTAAACATAACGAATAAGCTCTGAATTACGAAAGACTATATTATTTGTACTATTTGTTATTTGTTGATCACACACACACACCGTCCACCTCACACAGACACTCACACACACAGACACTCACACACACAGACTCTCACACACACACAGACTCACAAACACACAGACTCACACACACACACAGACTCACACACACACACACGCAGACTCACACACTCACGCAGAAACACACACACAGACTCACACACACACACAGACTCACACGCACACACAGACACACACAGACACACACAGAGACACACACGCAGACTCACTCACACACACAGACACACACACAGACTCAGTCACACACAGAGACACACACAGACACACACAGACTCACTCACAGACACAGACACACACAGACACACACACAGACACAGACACAGAATCACACACACACAGACTCACAAACACAGACTCGCACACACACAATCAGACACACACACACACATACACACTCGCACACACAGACTCACACACACACTCGCACACGCAGACACTCACACATATTCACACACTGACACACACACTGACACACACACACACTGACACACACACACACACTGACTCACACACACACACTGACTCATACACACACATACACACACACTCACACACACACACACGCACACACTGACTCACACACACACACTGACTCACTCACACACAACCAATACTAAAATGCCAAGTAACTTCAGAACGTGGTAAACATACAGTGTGTAAACCGAATAATTCAAACGTTGAAAGCCTCCTGTAGAGGCTGCTGCTGCTGAAACAAAAACGTGTTTTAAATAACGTCCAACAAACACACTCACCATAGACAGAGCAGTCAGCTCTCTTGAATTATTCAACGGCGTCTTCACTCTGTGCCTTCTGCACTCAGCGCCATCTTGCCACGAACCGGAAATGACGCACTCGGCGCCATTTGCCGCTAACCGGAAATGACGTAATCCGCGTCATCTTGCGAATAAGCGGAAGTCACGGAATGAGCGCCAATTTTCAAATTAACAAAATGTTTATTCTCGCTTTATCCATCCGAAAATTGTTGCAACCATTTTAAAACCAAGACAAACAATTTTGCAGACATTTTACAACCAATACATTTTCTGCAACTATTTTGGAAGCAAGACAAACAATTTTGCAAACATGTTACAACCAATACATTTTCTGCATACATTTTTTTAGGAGCAAGACAAACAATTTTGCCAAAGTTTACAAACAATACATTTTCTGCAACCATTTTTTTAGAAGCAAGACAAACAATTTTGCAAACATTTTACAACCAATACATTTTCTGCAACCCTTTTAAAAACCAAGACAAACAATTTTGCAAACATTTTACAACCAATACATTTTCTGCAACCATTTTAGAAGCAAGACAAACACTTTGGCAAACATTTTACAACCATTACATTTTCTGCAAACATTTTTTTAGAAGCAAGACAAACAATTTTGCAAACGTTTTACAACCACATCAAGGGACCTCACCGTTGAGTAGACATGCGTTCGGTGTTATTCACAGCTCAGAGAGACGCGACCCTTTCGCTTCCTCCATCTCGTAGAGACTGACTGAGGCACGACACTTCCGGGTTTTATAGTCCCTCCCCCTGCCACCAGCGAAGGCAGCGGAGAGAATGGCAACTTTTTTTAAAAACATGAATAACTCTTTGATTTTTTTCATCGATGGAAAAAATCCTCTGGTCCAGCGCCGCGGAGGGGGATTCTGAGTGAGGTGGCCAAAAATCACTGCCGTAAGTGGCGGCGTTCTTTCTAAAATCACGAAAGAGAAAGTCAGAAAGCGGTCAAGATCTTAGTTTTCGTAATATAGATTACAAAGAGGCAACCGTGGACATTGGACCGCTGGAAAAGGATGTTGGAGAAGCGATATTGGTGAATGCAGCGATGGAAGAGGAATGGAATAACGTTTTTGCATCACAGTAGAAAACACCAGCAACGTGCCTGAAATTCAAGGGAGTCAGGGGATGGACGTTAATAGAATGACTAATATTAAGGAGATGGTGCTTGGGAAACTGAAAGGTCTGAGGGTAGATAAGTCACCTGGACCTGCTGGACCGCACTCTATGCTTCCTAAAGAGGTAGCTATATGGATTGCGATATGATTCGCAGTAATCTTTCACGAATTGCTAAAGTTAGTAGTGGTTGCAGACGATTGGACAATTGCCCATATTACCCCGATGCTAACGAAGTAAGCCAAGAGGAAGAGTGGAAACCGTAGCTGACTTCAGTGGTTTGTACGATTTTCGATCAATTTAAAGGCGTGCAAGATGGAATACAACGTAGCAAGTGTGGAGGCATGCACTTGAAAGTAGAAATAAAGACATAGACTATTTTCTAAATGGGAAGATAATTCAAAAAGTAGAGATGTAATGGGACTTGAAAATGCCCGTGCAGGGGCAGGGGGACAGGGGGCGTTAGGGGGACCTCATTGAAACTTACCGAATAGTGAAACGCCAGGATAGAGTGGTTGTGGATAGAATGTTAATTCCCGGAATGACGGGACTGTCATATGCTGAGAGAATGGAGCGGCTGGGCTTGTATATTCTGAAATTTAGAAGGATGAGAGGGTATCTGATTGAAACATAAAATTATGAAGGGTTTGGACACGCTAGAGGCAGGAAACATGTTACTGATGTTGTGGGAGTCCAGAACCAGGGGGCCACAGTTTATGAATAAGGGGTAAGTCATTTCGAACGGAGATGAGGAAACACTTTTTCGCACAGAGAGTTTTGAGTTTGTGGAATTCTCTGCCTCAGAGGGCGGTTGAGGCCGGTTCTCTGGAAACTTTCAAGAGAGAGCTAGAGAGGGCTCTTCAAGATAGCGGAGCCAGGGGATATGGGGAGAAGGCAAGAACGGTGTACTGATTGTGGATGATCACATTGAATGGCGGAGCAGGCTCGAAGGGCCGAATGGCCTACTCCTGCACATATTGTCTATTGCCCAAAACTGTACGCAATACTCCACGTGTGGTCTCGTCAAGACCCTGTACAACTGCAGTAGAACCTCCCTGCTCTTATACTCAAATCCTTTTGCTATGATGGCTAACATACCATTCGCTTTCTTCACTGCCTGCTGCACCTGCATGCCTACTATCAATGACTGGTGTACCATGACACCCAGGTCTCGTTGCATCACCCCTTTTCCTAATCGGCCACCATTCAGATAATAGTCTACTTTCCTGTTTTTGCCACCAAAGTGGATAACCTCGCATTTATCCACATTATACTTCATCTGCCATGCATTTTCCCACTCACCCAACCTATCCAAGTCACCTTGCAGCCTCCTAGAATCCTCCTCACAGCTAACACTGCCCACCAGCTTCGCGTCAACCGCAAACTTGGAGATGTTGCATTCAATTCCCTCATCCAGATCATTAATATATATTGTAAATTGCTGGGGTCCCAGCACTGAGCCTTGCGATACCCCACTAGTCACTGCCTGCCATTCTGAAAAGGACCCGTTTACTCCTACTCTTTGCTTCCTGTCTGCCAGCCAGTTCTCTATCCACATCAATACTGAACCACCAATACCGTGTGCTTTAAGTTTGCATACTAATCTCTTATGTGGGACCTTATCGAAAGCCTTCTGATAGTCCAGATAGAACACATCCACTGGTTCTCCCTTACCCATTCCAGTAGTCGAGAGGGAGGAAAGGAGGCTGGGGATTTGCAGTAGGGAAGAGCAGCAATGTCATTGCTGCACGGAGGGGACATCTTGGACGGCTCATCCAACCGAGCCATATGGCTCGAACACAAGAAAAGAAAATCACATTAACTACAGATGGAGTTACATTATAGGACTTCTGGAAATATGCAGGCAGATCATGGAAATAGGTTCACTTAGAAGGGCTATTGTAATTGGTGATTTTAACTTTGGCAATATTGACTGGAACTCACTGATAGAGTGACGCTCAGATTGGACACAAGTTGTTATATGCCTTTCCAATGATTCTTCAAATAATATGTAAACAGCCAAACGAGGGATAGGGCAGTACTAAAATATATCAGGAATAAGTCTGATTTGGTGATCAAATTTCAATGATTTTGCATATTGCGGACAATGATCATAATTTGATCCGTAATAAAAAATGGATATGGATAAAACCTATCGTGGTGGAAGGCTGGTCACATTATTATCAGGCATGAACAGGCATGAATTAGGTTTAGATTTAGTTTAGTTTAGAGACACAGCGCCGAACCAGGCCCTTGAGCCCACCGACGCCGCACCAACCATTAACAATATTCCACACATTAACAATATCCTACACATATTAGGGATAATTTACACGTATACCAAGCCAATCAACCGACAAAGCTGTACGCTTTTGGAGCGTGGGAGGAAGCACACGTTCTCCCAGAAGCGGTCACGGGGAGAATGTACAAACATTGTACAGACAGCACCAGTATTCGTGATCGAACCCGGGACTCCTGCGCTGCATGTGCTGTGAGGCAGCAACTCTGCCGCTGCATCACCGGTGGAACTGACCTTTTCAGTGTATCCTCATCTGATCGGTGGGAATCATTTGAAAGCCAGATAATTAGAGTTTCGAATTAGAATTACGGCAGGATGGCAAGATTATAAACCTTGGATGATAATAAGTATTGTAATCTTAATAAAAAATTCATATGTAAATTTATGAAACGGAAAGCAGCCGAATATCAAGAAAGAATCTAAACAAGAAGTCCATGGACGTTTCCAGGCAATTATAATGAAGGAGAAGTCCAAGGCATTTTATACATATGTTATAAGCAAGAGGATGAAATGTTAATTGCTAAATGGAAAGGATATAAAGTGGATGGAGGAGAGTTTAAATTAGATTTTCCAGGACAGTTTTTCTTTAGGTGCCTGGATGCGCGCCTTGGGGAGGTGGTATATTTAGATACGATGGCAACATTTAAGCGGAATTTAACCGCACATGAACAGGCAGACAATGGAGATGCACACATCGTATGCACGCAGTTAAGATCAGAGGTGTTGGCATCATGATCGGCGCAGACATGGTGGGCGGTATTTCTTCCAATCCTGGACTGTTCTGTATTTTAGGTTCACGCTGGGCCAACAAACCGAAGGACTTCAGGGGACCTTCTGCCTGTGGCATGAATGGAAACCAGGCCAAAGATGTTCAGACAGATGTGGGGAAAAACATGCACAGTTTTGGAATTGCACGCACATGGCCACGAATGGAAAAAGAGGCTGGAGAAACAAATTGCAGTTTGCAAGGGGGAGGACGGCGATGGTGCTTCAGGAATGAAATGCCACTATGGTCGGTAATGCAGATGAAATGGATCTGCGAAGATTAAATTTGTGTTTAATGGCCGATATGCGCATCATTTCGAGTAGCCTTTTAAAGTACTTTGACGACCCCAGTGTGTTGACCTGGATCGTATGTTGGTGGTTTGTGGAAATGGGAGTTTCTCCCGCTGTTGATGCCGCAGATGTACCAAAGAGCACACGACGAGCAGTCAGTTCATCAACGTGTGACTGAAGCAATGCAAGCAAATTCTAACACGTTATCTACCAGAATTAACGTGGACACGATTTAATGGGTTAAAGTAAGAATATCTCCGTTAGCTGCCCGCCAATGATGAACTTGGCATCCACCCTCCCTCTTAAGAGAAAGGAGAGAGCATGGTCTTCGGGCATGAAAACAGGGAGAGAAATGTCGGAGAGTGTGGACGAGCGCAACATGCTCGAGGGGGATTGAGAGGGTGTGGGGTTAGGGGTTCTAAACAGGACGTGAGTCTCTGGCGGCTCCAACTCTGTTCGAATAACCGACACTTTTGAACAAACATTTAAGATGATTTGCTCAATAAGTCGTTCGTAGACGGAATATTTGACTTCAATCTGTGCATCCTGATGTCTGTCTGTATTGTGCTGAGGCGGGTGACTGAGAACTGATCTCAAGAATCCTGTAGTCAAAAAGTTCTCTGCTCTGGGTCTCCGGTCTCGCTGCCTGAACAGAACACATCTGCAGGGCGAGACGGCCAATGACAGGAAGGCGATGAGCATCTCCCAAGGTATTGCGCCTGGACAGGGTTCATACGCTTGATCTGGTCCTCCTCTCCAAAGGTTCCTGGGAATCGTCAGCATAGCTTGAAGACCGCAGCCGTGACGCGACACCACTTCATGTGGCTTCATGTCAAGTACTCAACCCGCGGCAGAAAACAAAAGCTACCAAAACTCAGCAGAACGCCATTGACTGGAAATGAAACCATCGATGGTAACTGCGTCATCCTGGCCAGATGTTTCAGCGACAGAGAGGTGATGACGTCTAACCTACAGGGAAATATGCCGGTCTCCAAACTCTGGTTCATGTTAAGCTGCCTGCAGACTTTGTGTTCAACATGTGAGATGCAACTGAGATAAGCAAATGCACCGCAGGCCAATAACTAACCCTGGCATCTCCCTGAGGGACACTATCACGCAGTTTGATCTTTACGCCCTCCATGCACCCGTCCTACATGCTACAGCCTTGTATTCCAACCGCTGTAAAAGATCTACCCGCTTTTTCAGAGCGACAAAATTAGCCAAAAATCCCCTGCTCCTTGACCCGTCTCTCCATTGAAATACTATTTCGTTCAGTCATTGCCACCAGTTAGTGTGAAACTGTGGAAGAGGCAGGGGATCAAATAGATGTCAATTGGCAGAGCGTTTGGGTGGACAGGTGGGAATGGGAAGAAGAATAGTGGCTGTGGGTTACATGAAATGTGAAAATACATCACTGAAACCTAAGGATTGTAGGCTTTCCTCTTCACTGTTTCTCTCTGAAGCACCTTTGGTTAGAGATTCTGATGTAGATGCTGTGTATTTCCATGGCTTTCCATTTGCATCCGGCAAATTCAGACTCGCCGGATCCCAGCGACAGCATGGAAGGAAGTGGAAAGGCGTTGTATTGAGCAGGAGAGCTGCAGGCTCCAATGCGGGCCAGCGCTGAAACAGTTGGCCCTGCAGACTGGAAGAGTGCAACAAGGTGCACAGAGCTGTACGCAGCCTGAGTAAGCCCAAAGATAGACACAAGTAACTTGGAACGGGGATTCGCAGATTCTTGAATAGTAATGGTGTCAGGGGATATGGAGTGAAGGCAAGAGAACAGGGTTGAGAGGTTAAGATCGATCAGCCATGATTGAATGGCGGAGTAGACTTGATGGACCTAATTCTGCTCCTACAACTTATGAACTTATAAACTGTTGATGCTGCAATCTTAAGCTGAACATGAAACGTTTTATTAAATGAGACGGGCACGCAGCATCTGTGGAAGATATGGGTAGGCGAGGTTTCGGGGCAAAGCATAGGGTCTGAAGAAGGGTGACACAAAACGCTTAGGTAACTCGGAGGGGGAGGTAGCATCTCTGCAGAGAAGGAATGGGTGACGTTTCGGGAAGGAATGGGTGACGCCTCTTCAGACAGAATGGTCCCGGACCGAACCCTCGCCTATAGTTATCCTGCACAGATACTGCTCATTTCGCGCCAGCATTTTGCGTGGCCGATAAAGGCAGAAGCGAGTATGGAAACTAAAGTGGAGAAATGGTCAATTGCTTAAATCAGGAGAGCGAGGTAGCCTCGAGTGGATCGATATGTGGGACATGGGCTGACGAACCCAGTTTGTGTGTGGGGGGGGGGAGAGAAATTACCCCATTAGACTAATAACGACGGATTGTGCCTAACACCTAGTTATTTATTCTGATCCGTAAATGCGATCACCTGCTGAATATTTACCGATATTTATCGTGTCATCGTGTTTTTTTTTTCATTTCAGATTTACAACAAACTTGTGCCTTTTTGCTGTTTGTATGAAATAGGATCGGTCACAACATAAGTAACCTAATTAAAACATCTAACTATCTAACCACGTTACTTGCAAGGATATCGCCGCTTGGACTGTGCGGTGATATGAAAGAGCGACATGGAATTATTCAGTAACACCAACCACAGGCCTTTATGGTCCGCAGCTAATGGTTAATGTTGCACATCCATTTTAGTCCAAGAAAACGATGTGAGCAAATAATGATGCTCGCTAATTCCTCCTTCCGTAGTTAAGGAAAAATGATAGGGTTCGATCGTAAATGGATTGACCACCACCTGACGCCACAGGGTATAGATTATATTTGGGATTTCCCAGCGTTAAAACCCATAATATTAACTCTGACCATCGCCCTGTGGATGAAGCGACTCGATTCAGGAAAATACCATAACATTGCATGGGGGAAAGCCGGAACGGGGTACTGATCTTGGATGATCAGCCATGATCATCTTGAATTGCGGTGCTGGCTCGAAGGGTCGAATGGCCTACTCCTGCACCTATTTTTCATGTTTCTATGTTTCTAGCTTGGATCAAGAGACTGGTCGGTAGCAACTCGGTGGCTTCCTGTACGTTTTTACATATACTATTCCTGCAGCAAGAAATGGGGAATGGATTCATTTGTCTCGAAATGTTTATTAAGGTGTCTGTGACTAATGTAATTGCCCAGTCATTCTCAGTAGCCACTACAGGATTGTCGCGGGTATGAATGAGGAGAGGAGCCGCGCTCTTTGATCCACTGTGTTCCCGGGTCTGACGCCGACGTTGCGACTCTTCCAGAATGAGGCGGGCTCCGATTCTGGACGTGAAGGAGTTCGCCTGTCCAATTATGGCGGCGTTTGGAATCCCTGGTAAGCCCAATTATTTTAGGTTTAGGTTTATTATCTTCACGTGTATCGAGGAATAGCGAAAGGCTATATTTTTCATGCTATCCAATCAAACCACATGACAAATTACATACATACATTCAAGTTAAACGCGTACAGCAGGTAGCGAAAAGAGGTTTAAGAAAGAAAGGCGATTTTATCTGACAACAGTGGAACCTTCTCCGGGAAGTGAACAATCGGACGCCATGTGCCAGTCATGTTGTTCAATGTGTAGGGGGGAACTGTAGATGCAGGTTTAAACCGAATATAGACACAGAATGCTGGAGAGAGTCAGCGGGACAGCAAGCATCTCTGGAGCGAAGCAATGGGTGATGTATCGGGTCGAGACCATTCGTCAGACTCTGAATCATCTTCTGAAGAATGGTTTCGACTGGAAATGTCACCAATTCCTTCTCTCCATGGTCGTTGCCCGTCCCGCTGAGTTACTCCAGCATTATATGTCTATCTTATGTTGTCCATTGTGTTGTTGCTCCGTCTCAACGCTGCCTATCTGGATATAGAGAATATAGATGGGTGGGTTGTAGGCCACGGACAATGCCGTGCTGGCTAATCTCAATTAGTCCATCCCCTTTCAAATGGGAGTAATTCCTATCTCGCAGAATTCCCTCCATTAGTTTCCCACCATTGACGTGAAGCTCAAGGGACTATGGTTCACTGGATTTTTACTACGTATTTCTTAAACAAAGGAAAAACAATGACCACCCTCCGGTCCTCCAGTTTCTCATCGGTCTAGAGAATAAACAAAGATCCCCGTAGAGGCTCCCACAATCTCCTCTCTTGTCACTCCCAATAATCTTGGATAGATTCCGTCAGGCACTGGGGCCTCAACCACCTCAATGTTCTTCAAGACCTTCCGCACCATTGACTTCTCGAACATAAACTGTCTTAACATATTTAGAGAAACAAAATGCTGGAGTAACTCACCGGGACGGGCATTATATCGAGAGAGAGAAGGAATGGGTGAGTTTTCGGGTCGAGACCCTTCTTCAGCATATTTGTATTCTCTACACTGCTATTTCTGTCCTCCAATCTCTTCTCCTCGGTGAGTACAGAGGTAAAGCACTCCTTCAGTCCCATACGTACATCATCCGCCACCACGAATACATTCCCTCCTTGATTTTCGAATGGTCCTACCTTCCCCTTGCCACCCGCTTATTTCTAACGGACGCGTAACAAGTCAAGGGATGTTTCTTAATCCGCCTTGCGAGGCATTGCATACCCCCTTCTAGCCCATCTAATTGTCCCCTTGAATTTCCGACTAGCTTTATACTCCACCAAAAGGGTCTGATGCCTCTTCTTATACCGGAAATCCTTATCCTTCGTGACCGTTTACAACCCCAACGTCATCCACTGACCCGTTAGATTGCCATCCTTATCCCTCCTATTCACTGGAAGATGCAGATCCTGCACTTTGATCAGATGGCCTTTTGAATTCGACAAGTCATCTATGGGCCCATTCCCCAATTAAGTAATTTCCCCCAACATCCAGACCTATCCCTATTCAAAACACATTTCCGCACTTGCCCCCCACGTCTTCTTTAAATTTTAAACTTAGCCATTACTCACCCGAGAACAGATACCCTGTAGTAATTCGAAAAGAACTAGGGCAGGTTTGCAGATACAGTAATTTTAATACATTGCGATTTTTGTCTCTAACTTTCGATGTTAATGCAAAGATGAATCGTTCCAGTTTACCTGAGAGTACATTTAAACAAATATGACACAAAGGATCGAGGATAAATGTTGCAGACACCGGTTGTAGAGACCCGTTAAACACCGAGAGAAACGCGGAGCAAGACGCAATGGCCGTGTTGGCCGTACTGCCACAAATGTCAGAGATGAAAAGTGAAAAAGCGTGAGAGAAGGAGCTAAGGATACAGGAGGCGTAAAAATATGAAGGCAGCGGTAGCAATATAGTTGGAAAGGTGTAGGAAGAAGGTAACTGCAAATGCTTGTTTACACCGAAGATAGACACAAAATGCTTGAGTAACTTAGCGGGACATGCAGCATCTCTGGATAGAAGGAGTGGGTGCCGTTTCGGGTCGAGACACTTCTTCAGACTAAACGTCAGGAGAGAGGGAGTCACAGAGATAAGGAAGTGTAAAGTGTGAGAACGAGACATGAAAGAGGATACAACTCAAGGCAAATTTAGAATAGATCATTGTTAGCTCGGAGAAGGTGACAACAAAGCAAACAGAAATAATGTAATCGGGGACAGTCAGACTGGTCGGAGAACCGGGAAGGGTGAGGGATGGAGAGGATACGGGTTTGAAGGGGGGGGGGGGTGAGTGCGCGTTCACGTAGTACATAATGAAGAGAGGGATGAAGCAGGCAGATTGAGAGTAAAGTTGTAGATCATATGGATTTGGGGCAAAAAGGATGTACTGATGCGAGAAGAACAAAGATAGTCACGCTTGAACTCGTCTTGAATAGGTGTTGGAAGGGCGCTTCATTGAAAATATATAGGGGCTAGCAAGTTACAATAAATTGGACAATTGTATTAAATGCCACTAAGATTCCTTACCAACATGTACGCTCTGGGATGAACCAACTTCACGGAATAGCACGATCATGCGAAAGAATGGATGAAGGGCGGCGTCAATTCCCAACTCCAGTTCCAGCCAAATGCCGCGCCGGTGTCACGAGTTTAATAATAATACGCGGTAAATATGTAAGCGCGTTCTTCACCTCCTGCCTAAACTTCCTCTGTGTCATCCCGTAGATACACGTGTTGGCGCAGGAGCTGATGTGCATGAGCAAGACGCCAACGTCATTGGCGATGTAAGAGGGGCTTGTGTGATCCCCACCCACGAAATTCACAGTGACCCGAGTGCAGATGAAGGTGACTGCCTCGGTTGTCCAAAGCAGGATGAAGGCGCCGGACACGGTGAACAGTAAAACTATGGACTTCCGCCGATTCTCCGCCTCAGTGTCCTTGCCATCCAGTGCCTTCAGGCGACGACGGACTCTGTTAGCTGCTATGATGTTCCTGACCGTCAGTCCGTTGAACAATAGAATTATTAGGAAGGGTAGTAAGGGGACAGAGATGGTACACATCCACGAAAAAAACAACCACCCACTGGAAATAAAGAAGGCGCGTTTTGGTCGGCACCCCCATTCCACACTATCCATAGTGAAGCGTGGCACGTACATGAAATGGAAGGGGATGTACTTTAAGCAACTCAGCGCGCACAGGGACACAATGATCGTGACGGCCGTCCTATCCGTGCAATAGGTGAGTCTCAGCTTGGGGCAGCAAATGCTGACAAAACGGTCAAAGGTGAAGGACATAGTTAACCACACAGAATAGTCCAGAGTAACGACCCGTAGGTATATATTGGAAGGGCAAATTGCGCTGAGGGAGAGGAAGGAGTAAGGGGCGTAGTACATGTAGATTTCACTGATTAACACGTGAACGATGAGAACGAGGAGGTCGGAGATTGCCATCGCCACCATGTACCGGGTGATTCCTTTGGAGAGCCCGCACTTTCCCCGGTGCAGGATCGCTGCCGCCAGTAGGTTTGCTGGAGAAATAATAAAGCACAGCGAAATTAATATTTAAATGGCCATTGATGTAACGGTGTTATGTTCACTGTCACCATACGATCACCAGTCTTGCGATCAACGGGACTAATCAGAAAAAAACACTCAGAGGAATAACTTTGCAACTATACTATATATGGCATTCAAGAGCAATAACATGTATCATTCTTAAAAATAGTTGTTGTCTTTCACAAACTCCCAAAGCGTTCGAGGTTATCTGAATAAAGATCGTCAATTTGAACTTTCGACTCTTCTTTTTTTACCCGACAAAACATGAAATGTACAGAACATCTTGGAAACACGCAGATAATAAGATGAAAGCTCCTTAAAGTTCAGGCATTAGGTCCGAGAATCGTCAGCTGGATTGACGGTGCGTATCAGAGAAAAATATGTGGGATAGACACAAAAAGCTGGAGTAACTCAGCGAGACATGCGGCATCTCAATTCATTCTCTCTGCTGACTTATTCCAGCATTTGTGTCTATCCTTGGTTTAAACCAGCATCTGCAGTTCCTTCATACACATATAATTGCTGATGGCTGACGTGAAACATTGACTTTGTTAGTCTAAACAAAGACGCTGCTTCTGTTTACCAATATATTCTGATTTGATTTCTGATCTGGAGCATTTGCGCGCTGATTCCCCTTTTGGTTTGTGAACGTATCAAAATGTAAAGCAAAGTGAAAACTACGGGATCTGGATATTTGATTTTGGATCAATTAGTGCTGCGGATACATAGCTATTCGGGATTCATCAACAGGGGGAGACGAGATTCAACGCTTCAATATAACTCGTTTCATCATGTAGGGTCGGGGACGACATCAGAGAGAACAACTGCTGGGACAAGCGGCAAGGGAGGTCGAAAAGACGAGGGTGGACGTGATGATGAGGAAAGGATGAAGATATATTGTTGGCGGGTTAGCAGTCTGGGAGGAAAGTACTCAGAAACAGGGGAATTAATATTATCATTCATCTCCCTCTATTACGCCGCTTATGATCTTTTCATCCCCAATCCCCCGGTATCAATATCAACTGCGTCCTTCGGCCTCCCTTGCATCCCTCGCCCCACCCCCCGTCCACACGTTAAACCAGATTCTAATATAATACTGGAGACGAAAAGAACGACAGATTTTGGATGCCTCCATGGAACGGAAGTGCTCTTTTAATACAACGGGTCAGGCAGCATCGCTGGGAGTCATCGGTAGGAGAATTTTTGTTCATAGAACAAATTAGTGGAGTAACCCAGCGTCCAAAAGGTCAGATGAAATGTTCAGACCCCAAACGACGCCTATCCATGTCCTCCAGAGATGCTGCGTGATCCTCTGAGTTACTCCAGCACTGCCTTCCAACATAATGTTCTTCCTCTCATTACAAACCCCTCTTTATGCTTATATCCTGCAATTCCTATTTCCTCCTCCAGCGTCGCTGTGCCGAGCTCACCGTTCACTTTCATTTCTGGGCTCTATGATCATCGGTTTAATCAATGAAATAATTAACCAGTTGAGTTCATGAAAACTGTTTAATTATTTCAATGATTAAACCGATGGTCTGGAAAGTCAAGTTCTAGTTTACCACAACCTTTACCCCCCCCCCCCCTCACTTTACAACGATGCTTTAAATTCTCGTCTTTTCTACGCTTTAGAGGTCTGGCCGATGTATCTACTAAACTGTTCCCTATCTATCCATTTATGTTTGGTGATGCTGCAGCCATGCGTATAAAGATGATTTCTCTTTCTTCATAGCACTGCGGGTTACTGTTAAGTGCAGGAGATCACGCAAAATGGCTGCGAGAGCACTCACGATGAATCAGACCAACAACACATTAAGCGACTGAAACACAGCTTACCATGAATACCAAACGCCGCCAGGATCGGATAGGTGATTTCATTGACGTACAAAATTGGAGCACGTCCCATTCTGGAAGAGTCCCTGTGACGGCGTTAAATCCGGGCTCACAATGTTGCAAGTAACGCGGTTCAGATACACATTAATACTCGCGCCAACTCTCTAGTGAGATAGGGGAGTGACGGATCCCAGGTATTATTCACAGTCTCTTGAACAAACACATGTATTTCCGTACAGTGAAGTAATGTCACCTATCCCTTGGTGGAGGAATGCTTTATGCAAAAACATAAGTATGAGTCCGCGGACATATTACTGACCCTTTCGCTGAATCTATAGTACAACCGGGCAAGGCATCGGTTGGTTTGTTGTTGGAGATTATTAGCAGAACTAACTCTGAAATATTTACCGCTATTGATCACAATTATAGGCACAGGAAAGGGAAGAATCATGACACAACGATTTGGCTAAGTTGTAGTTTGAATTCAAAGGTGAATTATTCAGGGCAACAACGTGTAAAACTCATGTGGTGGAGTTGAAGCCTATGAAATCCATCGCCCTCTTCGGACACGGCAGTATATTCCTCTGGGCATCATCGCCAATGTAATCTTCTCCTTAAACGTAGTTTACATCTGCTTTACGAGCAGATGATTCATTATAGTTCAACAGCAAAAATAAAAACACCGGCATCTGTTGATAGTTTGATTATGTTTGACATAAACATCACAGAATGTTCAGAATTTTTCATCAGATCGGCCGACACGTATAGAGAGAAATAAGATTTCAATTTGAAATAGATCACCATGTAGTAGGTGTCTGTGGAAGGTTCCCGAACTGAAACGTCATCTGACTATTCCTTACACA
The DNA here is from genome assembly GCA_038087875.1 of Malacoraja senta. NCBI lineage: Eukaryota > Metazoa > Chordata > Chondrichthyes > Rajiformes > Rajidae > Malacoraja > Malacoraja senta. Next base: position 140,556 of record JAXLNO010001205.1, on the reverse strand, counting down.
TTTTTGAGTGCCCCGAGATGTTGTTTTCGAGGATGGATTTTTAGTGGAGCAGATAGATCATAGGCAATTCTGGATTTGTGCAATGAAATGGATTTGATAAGGGAACCACTAGGAGGTTGCATCCATCATATGATATTATTCAACCTGCAATTTGAGAGGGAGAAGATGAAATCAGAGGGATCGGTATTACAGCTGGACATGAGGTAGTAGCTGGCCAAATTTGACTGGAAAGGGATCCGAGCAGGAACCCATGTGGAACAGCATTTGTCATTTCAGGGAATATATCGGAAGGTACAGGATCTTTTCCGTCCAAAGAGGAAGAAAGATTCTAGAAGCTGAATGAGGCGATCGTGGCTGACAAGATAAGTCAAATCTAGCACTAAACTAAAAGAGAAGGCAAAACAAAGCAAAGAATAGCGGGAAGGTAGAGGAATGGATTTTTAAAATAAACTATTGTTAACTAAAGTAACTAATAAGATAATATGGTGAGGAAAGATGAAATACGAAGTTACGGAACCAATGATGTAAAACAGGATAGCAAGAGTTCTTCAATTATATAAAGAATAAGAAAGAGGCAAGAGTGGACATTGGACCGCTGGAAAATGATGCTGGAGAAGTGATATTGGTGAATGCAGCAATGGAAGAGAAATTGAATAACTTTTTTGCATCACAATAGAAAACACCAGCAACGTGCCTGAAATTCAAGGGAGTCAGGGGATGGAAGGTAGTAGAATAGCTTATACTAAGGAGATGGTGCTTGGGAAACTGAAAGGTCTGAAGGTGGATAAGTCACGTGGACCTGATGGACTGTACTCTATGGTTCTGAAAGAGGTAGCTGTAGGATTGCGATGTGATTCGCAGTGATCTTTCAAGAATCGCTAAAGTAAGTAGTGGTTGCAGAAGATTGGACAATTGCATATATTACCCCGCTGCTCACGACAGAAGCAAAGATAAAGACTGGAAAACATAGCCTGACTTCAATGGTTGGTACGATTTTAGATCAATTTAAAGGATGATGTGTCTGAGAACCTAGAAGCATTATAAGATAAGCCAAAGTCAGCATGGTTTTGTGAAGAGGAAACCTTGTCTGACGAATCTATTGCAATTTTTTGAGGATGTAAGTTGCAGGACGGACAAAGGAGAACCCGTGGATGTTGTTTACCTAGATTTTCATAAAGCCTTTGATAAGATGCCACACGTGAGGCTGCGAAAGAAGATGAAATATTAATGTATCAAAGGGAAGATACTAGCTTGGATAGCAGGTTGGCTCGATGGCAGAAGGCATAGAGTTGCTATAAAGGGAACTTTTTCAGGTTGGCTGCCAGGGACCAGCGGAGTGCTGCAGCGGTCGGTGCTGGGGCCGTTCCTCCACGTTGATACAAAGATAGGTGGAGGGGCATGTCGTGTAGAGTAAGCAGGTACTTTATTGAAGCACGTGGACAGGTTGGGAGAGTGGACAGAGGCATGCAAGATAGAATACAACGTAGCAAGTGTGGAGACATGCACTTTGGAAGTAGAAATAAAGACATAGACTATTTTCTAAATGGGAAGATAATTCAAAAAAGTAGAGATGTAATGCGACTTGAAAATGCCCGTGCAAGATTCCCCAAAAGTTAATTTGCAAACAGAATCGGTAGTAAGGAAGAGAAACACAATGAGAGCGTTTATTTCGAGAGGATTAGAATACAAAAACAGAGATGTAATGATCAGGATTTCTATGGCGCTTGTCAGACGGCATTTGGACTATTGTGAGCAATGTTGGGCCCCATATAAGAGGAAGTATGTGCTGGCGCTGGAGAGGGTCCGGACAAGCTTTACGAGAATGATCCCAGGAATTGGAATGATCCCAGGAATTCGTGGGTTAACGTACGATGAGTGTTTGACGGCTTTACTCGCAAGAGTTTAGAAGGATGGAGAGGGGGGGGGGGGCGGGGGGCGTTAGGGGACCTCATTGAAACTTACCGAATAGTGAAACGCCAGGTTAGAGTGGTTGTGAATATGAAGGTTAAATCCCGGAATGACGGGACTGTCATATGCTGAGAGAATGTAGCGGCTGGTCTTGTTGAAACATACAAGATTATTAAGGGTTTGGACACGCTAGAGGCAGGAAACATGTTACCGATGTTGTGGGAGTCCAGCACCAGGGGCCACAGTTTAAGAATAAGGGGTAAGCCATTTCGAACGGAGGTGAGGAAACACTTTATCGCACCGAGCGTTGTGAGTTTGTGGAATGCTCTGCCTCAGAGGGCGGTGGAGGCCCGTTCTCTGGAAACTTTCAAGAGAGAGCTAGAGAGGGCTCTTGAAGATAATAATAATAATAATAATAGATTTTATTTATATAGCACTTTTCAGGACTCAAAGTCGCTTTACAATTGAGAGTCAGGAATAAACAAAACAAAATAGAGCAGTAAGACAGAGGGGAGGGGAGATGGCGGAGTCAGGGGATATGGGGAGAAGGCAGGAACGGTGTACTGATTGTGGATGATCTGCCATGATCACATTGAATGGCGGAGCAGGCTCGAACGGCCGAATGGCCTACTCCTGCACCTATTGTCTATTGCCTATTGTCCATTGTTTCCACAAGTGCGCGAGTCCAGAAACAGAGTTCATAGCCTCAGAATAAAACGACGTTCCTTTAGGAAGAAGCTGAGGAGGAATTTTGTCAGCGGAGGGTGGTGAATCTGTGGAATTCATTGCCACAGAAGGCTATGGAGGCCAAGTCAATCGATATTGTTACGGCAGAGCTAGATCGATTATTGGTTTCTATGCAGTTATGTGGAGAAGGCAGGAGAATGGCGTACAGGGGCCGCGGAACGTTTTTGTAAGTGGGGGGGGGGGGGCTGAGCGATCACTGCTCACCGGCCTCGGGGGTACCCGGTGATGGAGCAGAGCGACCGAGCGGTGGGTGGGTTGCACAATTAGTACTTTTTGTAGTTGGTCGACTTCCAAAAACTGGGGGATAACACAGGTCATTCCCCAAATCAAAAAGTGGGGGGACATATCCCCATACACCCCACCCCCCCTCTCTCTCCCTGCCTCTCGGGGCCGACTCTCTCACTCTTTCCCTCTCTCGGGGCCGAGTCTCCCTCTCTTGAGCCCCGCGGGCCCACCCACCCTCCATTCTATCCGCTCGGCGGTTACTCACAGGGTTTCGTTCACTGCCCCATATCTCGACTGTGAACCGCGCTGTGATTGGCCGTTGAGCGGAGGGGTGGGAAGGTTTTGGAGGGGCAGTTGGTTTCCGCCACGGCTGGTCGTGGTTTTGCCCAAAGATCTTTCGTTTTGCCGCTTGTTCTGAGATTCTGGATGTCGGAGGTCTTCGGGAGAAGAGAAAATTACGCCTGCGGGCGGGATAATTTCGGGCTATGAAGCATGACTCGCCAGAAAAAGGGGAGGGGCTGAAGCCCTACCCCCCCTCCCCAACCCCCGGTTCCGCGGCCCATGGAAGATGGGAAGATTGATCAGTCATGATCGAATGCCAGAGTAGACTTGATGGACCGAATGGCGTAATTCTGATTCTATCACATATACTTGAATTTACACAGATGCAGCCTGACCCGCTGTTTTCCCCCAGCAGTTTGTTTTTGCTCAAGATCACAGCATCTGTAGTTTCCTGACTTAAACGTTTCATGTTACTGATGTTACATCAGGACATCCAATTGTGATACGAGGTCTATAGGAAGCAGTGGAAGATAATACCATCAAAGACACACACAACTCTGGCGACGCTATGAACGCGTTGTTACCATTTGTAAGAAGGTACAAGAGCCTGTTCCTCAAAGCGTTACCATCACGTTGAACAACGGGTTCTTCCAATCAACCATTTGGATTGTGTACCATGTTTTAGACGTTTTCGAGAGGGAGGAAAGGAGGCTGGGGATTTGCAGTAGGGATGAGGGGCAATGTCATCGCTGCTATGAGGGGACATCTTGGAAGCCTCATCCAACCGAGCCATATGGATCGAACACAAGAAAAGAAAATCACATTAACTAAAGATGGAGTTACATTATAGGACTTCTGGAAATATGCAGGCAGATCATGGAAATAGGTTCACTTAGAAGGGCTATTGTAATTGGTGATTTTACCTTTGGCAATATTGACTGGAACTCACTTTTAGAGTGACGCTCAGATTGGACACAATTTGTTAGATGCCTTTCAAATGATTCTTGAAATAATATGTAAACAGCCAAACGAGGGATATGGCAGAACTAAAATATATTAGGAATAAGTCTGATCTGGTGATCCAATTTCAATGATGTTGCATATTGCGGACAATGATCATAATTTGATACGTAATAAAAAATGGATATGGAATAAACCTATCGTGGTGGAAGGCTGATCACGTTATTATCAGGCAAGAATTGGAGAAATTAGGTTTAGATTTAGTTTAGTTTAGAGATACAGCACCGAAACAGGCCCTTTAGCCCACCGACGCCGCACCAACCAGCGATCCCACACATTAACACTATCCTACACCTAGTAGGGATAATGTACACGTGTACAAAGCCAATCAACCGACAAAACTGTACGCTTTTGGAGCGTGGGAGGAAACCGAAGTTCTCCGAGAAGCGGTCACGGGGAGAACGTACAATCCTCGTACACGCAGCACCTGTATTAGGGATCGAACCCGGGACTCATGCGCTGCAGGCGCTGAACTGGCCTTTTCAGTGTATCCTCGTCTGATTGGTGGGCATCCTTTGAAAGCCAGATAATTAGAGTTTAGAACCATGTTAGAATGAGGACACGATGGCAAGATTGTAAACCTTGGATGATAAGAAATATTGTAACCTTAATCAAAAAAGAAGCATATGCAATGTTAGGAAACGATAGGCAGCCGAATATAAAGAAAGCAGGAAATAATCTAAACAAGAAGGCCATGGACGTTTCCAGGCAAGTATAATGAAGGCGACGTCCAAGGCATTTTATGCATATATTATAAGCAAGAGGATGAAATGTTAATTGCTAAATGGAAAGGTTATAAAGTGAATGGAGGAGAGATTAAATTAGATTTTCCAGGACAGTTTTTCTTTAGGTGCCTGGATGCGCGCCTTGGGGAGGTGGTAGATGTAGATACGATGGCAACATTTAGGAGGAATTTAGTCGCACATGAACAGGCAGACAATGGAGATGCACACATCGTGTGCACGCAGTTAAGATCAGAGGTGTTGGTATCATGATCGGCGCAGACATAGTGGGCGGTATTTCTTCCAATCCTGGACTGTTCTGTATTTTAGGTTCACGCTGGGCCAACAAACCGAAGGGCTTCAGGGGACCTTCTGTCTGTGGCATGAATGTAAACCAGGCCAAAGATGTTCAGACAGATGTGGGGAAAAACATGCACAGATTTTGAATTGCACGGACAAGGCCGCGAATGGAAAATGAGGCTGGAGAACCGAATTGTAGTTTGCAAGGGGGTGGACGGCGATGGTGCTTCAAGGATGAAAAGCCTCTATGGTCGATAATCCAGATGAAGGATCTGCGATTGGTGTTTAATGGTCAATAGGCGCACCATTTCGAGAAGCCTTTTAAAGTATGTTGACGACTCCAGTGTGTTGACCTGGATCACGTGGTGTTGGTACAGGCTTGGCGACAATTTTTTGAAATGGGAGTATCTCCCGCTGTTAACGCCGCAGATGTACAAAGAGCACACGACGAGCAGTCAGTTCATCAACGTGACTAAAGCAATGCAAGCAAATTATAACACGTTATCTACCAGAAATAACGTGGACACGATTCAACGGGTTAAAGTAAGAATATATCCGTTAGCTGCCCGCCAATGGTGGACTTGGCATCCACCCTCCCTCTTAAGAGAAAGGAGAGAGCATGGCCTTCGGGCATGAAAACAGGGAGATAAATGTCGGAGAGTGTGGACGAGCGCAACAGGCTCGAGGTGGGTGGAGAGGGTGTGGGGTTAGGGGTTCTAAACAGGACGTGAGTCTCTAGCGGCTCCCACTCTGTTCGAATAGCCGATACTTTTCAACAAACATTTAAGATAATTTGCTCAAGAAGTCGTTGGTAAACGGAATGATTGACTTCAATCTGTGCATCATGATGTCTGTCTGCATTGTGCTGAGGCTGGTGACTGAGAACTGACCTTAAGACTCCTGTAGTCAAATAGTTCCCTGCGCTGGGTCTCCGGTCTCGATGCCTGATCAGAACACATCTGCTGGGCGAGGCGGCCAATGACAGGAAGGCGGTGAGCATCTCCCAAGGTATTGCGCCTTGGGATTCATACAGGGTTCATACGCTTCATCTTGTCCTCCTCTGCAAAGGTTTCTGGGAATCGTCAACATAGCTTGAAGACCGCAGCCGTGACGCGACACCACCTCCTGTGGCTTCATGTCAAGTACTCAACCCGCGGCAGAAAACAAAAGCGACCAAAACTCAGCAGAACGCCATTGACCGGAAATGAAGCCAGCATTGGTAAACAGGTCGGCCTGGGAAGATATCTCAGCGACAGAGGGAAGGTAAGGTCTAACCTTTACGGAATACGTCGGTCTCCAAAAAACGGCTTAATGTTAAGCTGCCTCCAGACTTTGTACTAAATATGTAGTGATGTAACTGAGATAAGCAAATGCACCACATACCAATAACTAAACCTGGCATCTCCCTGAGAGACGCTGTCACGCAGTTTGAGCTTCTTCACGCACTCCATGCACCCGTCCCACATATCCCAACCTGTATATTCTCACCGCTGCAAAAGAACTACTTGATATTTCAGAGAGTTCAAATCAGCCAGATATCTCCTCCTGCACCCGCCGCTCCATTGAGCTAATATTTCGTTTACTCATTTCCATCCGTCTGTGTAAAACTGTGGAAGGGGCAGGGGGTGAAATAGATGACAATTGGCAGAGATTCTGGGTGGACAGATGAGAATTGGAAGGAGAATAGTGGGTGTGGGTTACCTGAAATGGGAAAATATGTCACTAATACCATAGGGTTGTAGGCTCACCTGTTCACTGTTTCTCTCTGAAGCTTTGTTTAGATACTCTGATGTAGATGCTGTGTATTTTCATGACTTTCCATTTACATCCGGCAAATTCAGACTCGCAGACCAAGCATCAGCCTGAGAGGAGGTGACAGGGCGTTGTATTGAGCATGAGTGCTGCAGGCTCCAATTCAACCCGCGCTGAAACATTTGTCCCTGCAGGATGGAAGAGAGTAACAAGGTGAACAGAGCAATACGCAGCCCGAGGAAGGTCAAAGGTAGGCACAAGGAACTTGGAACGGATAGAAACATAGAACAACAAAATAGGTGTAGGAGTAGGCCATTCGGCCCTTCGAGCTCTCTCTTGAAAACATCCAGTGATTTGGCCTCCACTGCCTTCTGTGGCAGAGAATTCCACAAATTCACAGCTCTGAGTCAAAAAAGTTTTAATGGCAGATATTGTCAAATTGTTGATTAGTAGAGCCAGGATGTTTAGTCACTATAAACACTGAAATAGGCAGCAAAATTACAAAAAAGCATGAAAAAGGCATTTATCGACAAAATAAGGTATACAAAGGCATTTATTTCCACCACCAAAATATGGTTTAACATGATAATATAAAGGTAAACGACATTAAATGACCAAAGGTGCTGGTTGCACATAATTACTAGCATTTTCTTCAAATTATCTGGTGTTAAACTATGCAGTCTGTCAGACAGAATATGCTTCAGTTGTAAAAAACATCTTTCTACCCCAGCTGAGGTCACTGGTGCATAAACCAAACAAGCTACAGACTCTATATTCATGTCGATATCTTGTGCATTACAACTACCTTTGAGAACTTTATCTATGTTTTGTATTTCTTCAAGATCTTTGTTAACTAAAGTCACTCTCACATTTTCCTAGTATGTCTTCGCCTACATCGCCAGGAACTTTACGAATATCGTCAGTTACTTTGTTGAAAACCTGCAAGTTATTCACTAATGTTTCGCCACGTTTTTCAAGGGAAGTGATAGCTTGTGGGAACTTTGCAAAATTTGAGGCAATAAACACAAGATCGCGGTGGAGGGACATTTTCTTCATTATTTCACTGACGATCCTGACTGCAGCAGATTCTCCTTCAATACAGTTGACGATATATTTTATCTTTTCAAAGTTTGCAGCACAGTAGAGTATAGCAGGGAGCCATGTATGCCGCCGGGCAGAGGACGTAGCGGAATCTCGGGTGCCATTTCCTTGAACAACTGCACACGTGACGATGCGTTGAGGAAGATTTTCTTGACATTGGAAACTAGGCGTTCGACATTTGGAAACAAGCTACGTATGTGCTTGGTAATTCTATGAAGTCCTTGAGCTAAGCATGTCAAATGCAACATTTTGGGGAATAAAATCACAAACAGAAGAACATTCTTGTGTTTCATAACTTCTGGCCAAAGTACAGCAAGTGAAGATGTAAACAACTGAGCAATAGTTGAGCTGTTTGACTTACGATGTCAACAAATATTCCTTTGATGGTTGACCTGCCTCCAGTGTACCGATGAACACATTGGCAACATATCCCCCCACAGCATCTGTTGTCTCGTCTATTGAAATCCATATTTTGTTGCATGCAACTTATCTCTAATTTTTTTGCGCATCAATGTTGAAGTTGCTGTCAACATCATTTTTCCGTATTGATGACTCGCTTGGTATATGTTCCTCTGTGTATTTCTCTAAAAAAACCTCGGAGCGATTTGTTTTCCAATTTCCACAGTGGAATTCCAGCATCAAAGAATGCGTTGCACAGATCATTCGAAAACTCAGATTTGCGACAGGAGCCAGCACTAAATGTAGTGAGGAGACAAGCTTGGCTATTTCGCTTGGGAAAGTCTACACCCCAGCGGTATCAACATTGACCTCTAATTTTAGATAGCTCTTGTCTTCTCCCTCCCCCCCCTCTTCCCCTCCTCCCCTCCCCCTTTCCAGCTCTCCTTCTAGTCCTACTGTCTCCGCCTCTTCCTTTCATTTTCCCGCCCCCCCACACATCAGTCTGAAGAAGGGTCTCGACCCGAAACGTCGCCTATTCCTTCCCTCCATGGATGCTGCCTCACCCGCTGAGTTTCTCCAGCATTTTCTGATTACCTTCGATTTTCTAGCATCTGCAGTTCTTTCTTAAATATTTCTTGGAGAAAACTGAACCAACGGGCAGCGGCATGAACGAATGAAGGACCGACGGTGGCGCCCCGGTTTCGCCCCGGTGGTGGAAGGTTTGTTGGAAGTTATAGTATGTTAACGTTAATAATAACATTAATATTAACGTATTAACATTGAAAACGTCAGTGTAATCACGGTACAACTGGCGAAAATAGCACGAAATCTTAGCAAAACGGTAAAGAAAAGCTGATTTACGCACTCGATTGTGAAAAAGCCGTTATCCTGTTGAAATCATCAAAAAAAGGCTTGAAAAGGCACATAGCATTTATGGCAAAATCCTGGCTCTATTGATTAGTAATGGTGTCAGGAGCTGTGGAGCTATGGCAAGAGAATGGATTTATGAGGGAAAGATAGATCAGCCATGATTGAATGGCGGAGTAGGTTCTGTTCCTACAACATATGAACATAACCCGCCGACACTGCAATCTTGACCTGAAATTGAAACGTTTTTATTAAATGAGACGGGCAAGCTGCATCGGTGGAAGATATGAGTAGGTGCAAAACTCCGGGTCTGAAGAAGGGTCCCGGACCGAATCTTCGCTTATACGTTTCCTGCACAGATACTGCCTGACCCGCCCATTTATCCAGCATTTTTTTAGGTGGACAAAGGCAGACGCGAGTATGGTGACCAGAGTGGAGGAAATGGTTATTTACTTCTTTCAGGGTAGGGGGGTGGAGTCTCGAGTGGATCGATAAGTGGGTGATAGGCAGACGACCCAATTTGTCTGTTTGTGAATGTGTGTGTGGGGGGGGGGTGGGGGGGGGCGTTATTAGACTATTAACGATGGATTGTAGATCCCATGGTTACCTTCCGGACGGGCTGCCCAATACCTAGTTATTCATTCTGATCAGTAAATGCGATCACCTGCTGAATATTAACCGATATTTATCGTGTTTTATATCCTTTCCGATTTCCAACAAACTTGTGCCTTTTCAGGTCAACGTATTGCTGTTTGTATGAAATAGGCATCGGCACAAAATTAAAAAATCTAAGGAAAAAATCTAACTACGTTATTTGCAACGAGGTTACAGCTTGAACTGTGCGGTGAGATGAAAGAGCGACATGGAATTATTCAGTAACGCCAACGACAGGCCTGCATGGTCCGCAGCGCCATGTTTAATGTTGCACATCTATTGTAGAACAAGAAAATGACGTGAGTAAAGAACTGTGATGCGCATCAATTCCACTTCCGCAGATTTAAAAAAAAACGATAGAGTAGGGATTATATTTAGGATTCACCAGTGTTAAAATTCGTAACATTAACCGCGTCTGCCGCCCTGTGAATGAAGTGACTCCCGGCTCAGGAAAATACAATGAAATTGCATCTTGGATCAAGTGACTGGTCGGTAATACCACTGGCCGGCCTTCTGTACGATTTTGCATTGAGTATTCCCATACCAAGAAGTGGGAAATGGCTTCATTTGTCTGGAAATGTTTGTTAAAGGGTCCGTGACTAATGTAATTGCCCCGTCACTCCCAGTAGCCACTGGAGGATTAGCGCGGGTATGAATGAGGAGTGGAGCCGCGCTCTTTGATCCACTGTGTCTCCGGGTTTGCTGCCGACACTGCTACTCTTCTAGAATGCGGCGGGCTCCGATTCTGTACGTGAAGGAGATCGTCTATCCGATTATGGCGGCGTTTTGAATCCCTGGTAAGATCAATCATTTTAGGTTTAGGTTTATTATCTTCACGTGTATCGACGTAAAGCGAAGGGCTATATTTTGCATGCTATCCAATCTGATCACAGAAAAATTTACACAAATACAATAAAGTCAAACGCGTACAACCGGTAGCGAAATTAGATTTGAGGAAGTAAGGCGATTTTATCTGACAATCGTAGAACCTTCTCAGGGAACTGCACAATCGGACGCCATGTCCCATGTCGTTAGATGTGTAGGAAGGAACTGCAGATGCTACTTTCGACCGAATATAATCACAAAATGTTGGAGTAACACAGCAGGACAGGCAGCATCTCTGGAGAGAAGGAATTGGTGGCGTTTCGGGTCGAGACCTTCAGATTCTGAGGCATCTTCTGAAGAAGGGTCTCGACTCGAATCGTCACCCATTCCTTCTCTCCAGAGATGCTGCCTGTCCCGCTGAGTTACTCCAGCATTTTGTGTCTATCTTCAGTGCGTACATATGAGTGAGATTAGATTTAAGTCTCCTCAGGCTTAAGAACTATTTCGTTCACAAGTTGGCAGACAGACCACGCAGAGCATGAAGAAGTAAACTGAAGAAAGAAAAGTTAATTCAAACCCTGATTTCCATTTGGAGCTGTCATTTGCGCCGGAGTTAATTACACAACGAAATGATAATTTAATCGCCGAGAAGCAGACGACTGAAGATAGCGACAAGATATATATTTGTAATGCTGGAAAAAACCTAACAGGTCACGCATCATCAGTGTGCAATGGAACAACGTCGTTGTTTCAGTCCAGAGGCCATGTTAATACAGCAAAAGACTCGCGTAATCGGTAGGTTAACAGGTCATTGTAAATTGTGCTTAGTACATTGGCCAGTGGCATCGTCTGGGACGGTAGAACAAAGAGGTTGGAGACAATGTGAAGTGATCATGTGGAGGGATCGGTGTTGGATCTGTTTGACTGGGAGTTTGAGGGTCGACGAGGAAGGCCTATAACGTGCGGTATATCTCTATTTTAATGATGAATTTCTCACTGTGCAGCCCATTCGCTATATTATTTCCTTCATGGATCAGTCATGGTGTTATTGAAACCATCCCGTGAATATTTCGGTCTAATTCACAAATATGTCCTCTAGTTTCGAGAGCCCAGAACATAGAAGAGTACAGCACAAGCACATGCCCTTCAGCCCAGAATGTGCGTCAAACATAATGCCAAGACCATGTCTTATCTACGTGCAAATAACCAATATACCGCCATACCCAGCATATCCATATGCTTATCCTTTTACATTCCACTACCGTATATGTGGCATTCACGATCCACGCAGTGATTTAGTTCAACTTTCCCGTTACCGCATTGAAACTGGCCCTTAAACCCACCCAGTTCATGCTAACCCGTTCGCGCTACTTTAATATAATCCTACTTTGACATCCCCTCCCTACACGTTGGAGACGATTTTCATGGAGACCAATTAACCAACAAACGTTCACGTTTTTTAGAAGTGGGGGGATATCTGAGCATCAGGAGGAAACCCGTGTGTCACAGGGAGTACGTGCAAACTCCATTTAGCGAGCCCCCGAGACCAGGATCGATTCCTGTTGTTGGTGCTGTGAGGCAGCGGGTCCACCAGCTGCGCCACTAAGCTGGTCTCTCCAATGAGGTCTAATCGCAGCCTTTGTCGTCTCTATTTAGTGTAATAGAGACGACAATGGAGTCGGTTAACTACCTGGTCATTATGCTCTTAATTCTGTCTCCTGCAGCCAACGTGCTGACGGCTTCGATCTTGTACCGGGGACAGTGCGGACTCTCCAGAGGAATCACACGTTACATGGTGGCGATGGCAATTTCCGACCTTCTCGTCATCTTCTTTCAAGTATTGCTCCAAGGAATCTACGTTTACTACACCCCTGACTCATACCTGAGCCACACCACGGTGTGTCCTTCGTACGTATACCTACGCATCCTCACGCTGGACTATTCAGTCTGGTTAACCTTGTCCTTCACCTTTGACCGTTTCGTCAGCATTTGCTGCCCGAAGCTGAGACTCACGTATTGCACGGATAAGACCGCCGCCGTTGTCATTGTGTTCTTATTGCCGTTGAGTTGTTTAAAGTACATCCCATTTTACTTCATGTACGAGCCACGATTCAACGTGGACAGTGTGAACTGGGGGTGCCGGCCCAAACCCGCCTACTTCACTTCCATCTGATGGGTGGCTTTTTCTTGGATGTGTAACATCTCTCTCTACTTACTCCCTTTCGTCTTAACGCTGCTTCTGAACGGGCTGACGGTCAGGAACACCATAGCGGCCAGCAGGGTCCGTCGGCGCTTGAAAGGACCGGAAGGCAAAGACGCCGAGGCGGAGAATGGGCGCAAATCCATCGTCTTACTCTTCACCGTGTCCGTCACCACCATGTTCCTGTAGACAACGGTCTCAAACTGCCACCACCCATCGCTATTACCGTCGCTCCATTACACTCAATTATTTCAATGTGTGCAGTTGTGGTCTCCCCTTTGTAGGGAGAATGCGAAGACGTTCCAGTGACACAGGCTAAAGAGAAACCAAACAGAAGTATATAAAATTGTGATAGGGTAGATAGTCAGAACATTATTCCCAGTTAGGAAATGTCAAGGAGTAGAGGATGTGCCTTTACGGCGCAAAATGTAAAGCAGATGTGCGGCGCAAGGGCAGGCCTCTCGCATGTGCGGCCTCCGTGGCAGGGCGTGTCCACCTATCGTAACCTTCAATGATCCATGGACATGAACACAAAACCCCTTTATTACCCATCATTTTTCCGCTGCAACTTGCCGCTCTGAGGTTGTAGTCCCGATCAACCAACCTACCTATTGCGGTCAATAGAGAATAGACAATAGACAATAGGTGCAGGAGCAGGCCATTTGGCCCGTCGAGCCAGCACCGCCATTGAATGTGATCATGGCTGATCATCCCTAATCAGTACCCCGTTCCTGCCTTCTCCCCATATCCACTGGCTCTGCTATTTTTTAAGAGCCCTATCTAGCTCTCTCTTGAAAGCATCCAGAGAACCCGCCTCCACGCCCTCTGGGGCTGAGAATTCCACTCTCTGTGAGAACAAATATTTCCTCGTCTCCGTTCTAAATGGCTTACTCCATATTCCTAAACTGTAGCCCCTGGTTCTGGACTCCCCCAACATGGCTGATCATCCCTAATCAGTACCCCGTTCCTGCCTCTAGTGTGTCCAAGCCCTTAACAATCTTATATGTTTCAATGAGATCTCCTCTCATCCTTCTATACTCCAGAGTGTACAAGCCCAGCTGCTCCATTCTCTCAGCATATGACAGTTCCGCCATTCCGGGATTTAACCTTGTAAACCTACGCTGCACTCCCTCAATAGCAAAAACGTCCTTCCTCAAATTAGGGGACCAAAACTGAACTCAATACTCCAGGTGTGGTCTCACCAGGGCTCTGTACAACTGCAGAAGGACCTCTTTGCTCCTATATTCGATTCCTCTTGTTATAAAGGCCAACATGCGATTCGCTTTCTTCACTGCCTGCTGTACCTGCATGCTTACTTTGATCCTTCTTTGCAAGCGCAGGTACGCCTGGAATATAGGATGCTTTTAAAAATGTGAAGACGTGAGTTCAGGGCATGCGCGGCCCTGGAAAAGTAACGGACAATGCAGGTTGGTGTAAGTGGATAAATGGAGGCTGCGGTCAGGATGTAGGAGACATGCGACAGGTGTGTGCAGTGAAATCAATTGTTTCCGTGCACGAGTTTCGGGAACTGAGGGGCGCACCTGAGAATGATGTCAGGAGGGCAAAGGGGGAGGACGAGATAGCTCCTGGCTAACTGGCCGAGATATCTATGGGTAAGGGGAACTAGAGTAACTAGAGGGACAGGTAACTCTGCTGGTGGGGACTATTTTACAAACCGGGTATTTAACAAATTTGGCAGCGCTGTCGGTCCCTAATAGTGGCGCCCCACTCGATTAAAAAGAGGAATTAGCATAAGCAAACATGTTTCAGTTACATTGTGGCGACACGTGTCGCCCCTGGAGAGTATTTAAGGGTTAATCGCGCGCGCAGTGTTGGTGAGTGAGGAGAATTAGTGTAACAATAAAGTACAAGTATTTCGGACAAACTTCGTGTCCTGCCTCGTTCTCTAACGGACAACTCCGCGTCCGCTACATTTTGGTGACCGCGACGTCCAGAATAGATATTCTGGAAGAAAAACTGCGCCACACCAGCGCCCAACACTGCCGCCGACGACGACGACGAGGCCCAACTCAGCGCCGTCGTCCTGAAACTGCCGACCATCAGGACCGCCCAGCCGCAGGTATGGTTCCAGCAGGCCGAATCACAATTCTTCGTTCGCTGGGTAACAAACGATGAGACCCGCTACCATTACGTGGAAGGCGCTCTTGACCAGGAAACGGCGGGGCGAATCATCCCCTTCCTGCAGAATCCACCAACGGCCGATAAATATGGCGGCCTGAAGGCGCTTCTGCTCCACAACTTCCGCCTCAGTTGGATGGAGCAAGTGGCCCGCATTTACAACATGGGCGGGCTCGGCGACCGTAAACCATCGGCCCTAATGAGCGAAGAAAGGCCCCAGACAAACTCCGGCTTGCGAAGAGTAGTTCCAAAAGATGGAAGCAATGGGAATTGTCCGGCGATCAAACAGCCCATGGGCCTCTCCTTTACACATGGTGCCCAAGGTCTCCGGCGGCTGGAGGCCTTGTGGCGACTACCGCCACCTGAATGATGCCACGATTGCAGACCGGTACCCCGTCCCACACATTCAGGACTTCTCTGCCCATCTGGCTGGAGCTAAGTTCTTCTCCAAAATCGAGCTGGTCAGGGGGTACAATCGGATTCCCGTGCGACCGGAGGATGTGCTCAAAACGGCTATTATCACCCCCTTCGGGCTTTACGAATTTGTGCGTGTGCCCTTCAGCCTTAAGAACGCCGCACAGGCATTCCAACGCCTAATGGACACCGTGGGACTTGATTTTGTCTTCATTTATCTGGACGACATCTTGGTGACGAGTCATTCACGACAGGAACATTGCGCCCACCTCCGCCTGTTGTGCCAGCGCCTGACCGAACTGGCACTTAGCCGGAATGGTATTTAACCCGGCTAAGTGCCAGTTTCAGCCTTCGGGCCATCGACTTCTTGGGCCATCGTGTGACGCAGCATGGTGTGGTGCCTCCACCAGGCAAGGTGGATGCCATTCGCCAGTTTCCATGGCCTTCGGTGGCTTGCAGGAATTCATCGGAATGATACAGTTCTACCACCGATTTGTGCCGACGGTGGCAAGAATATTGCGGCCTCTATTTAACCTGTTGTCGGGCAAGCGGCGGGATGTGCAGTGGACCGACGTCGCTGTGGCGGCTTCGAGGGGGCGAAAGAGGCATTGGCTCGGGCGACGATGCTGGTACATCTGCGTGTCGACGCCCCTACAGCACTAACTGTGGATGCCTCGGACTCTGCGGTTGGTCGTGTATTGGAACAGTTTGTGGATGGTCACTGGCGGCCTCTCACCTTTTTCAGCCGCTAACTCAACCCGGCGGAGCATAAATTCAGCACATGCAACCGGGAACTACTCGCTTTATACCTGGCGGTTACGCATTTCCGTTATTTCCTGGAAGGGCGGATCTTCATTGCGTTTACTGACCATAAGCCCCTCACTTTCGCCTTTGCCAAGATGGCCGATCCTTGGTCCACTCGGCAACAGCGCCACCTCACCGCTATCTCCGAGTTCACGACGGACATCCGCCACATTGCCTGGAAAAATATCCAGGTCGGGTACGCCTTGTCCCGCCCAGCTGTTATGGCCGTTCTCGACACGTCCCCGGGAATCGATTACTCCGCTGTGGCGGCGGCGCAACTAGCTGATGAGTAGATCAGGGCGGACCGAGCTGCCATCACAGGACTGGTGCTCGAGGACATGCCTTTGGGTTAAGCTGGCATCGCTGTCCTGTGTGACGTCTCCACGGGGCAGCCGCGGCCTATTGTTCCCGCAGCCTGGCGTCATCGGATTTTCGACGCCATTCATGGTTTGGCTCATCCATCCATCCGGGCGACGGTGGCGTTGGTTGCTGCACGATTCGTATGGCACCGATTGCGGAAGCAGATCGGTCATTGGGCCCAAACGTGCATTCCCTGTCAAACATCGAAGGTTCAGCGACACGTCTGGGCGCAAGGTCACGACTTTGCGGTACCTCGCCGACGTTTCCACCACATCCACGTGGATATCGTGGGACCGCTGCCTCCGTCCCGTGGCATTTCACACTTGATTATGGTGGTGGACTTTTCACACGGTGGCCATCCCGCTTGTCGACACCTCGACCCTGTCCTGCGCACTTGCCCTGGTGGCCTATTGGGTTGCCCATTTCAGAGTACCGCTGGACATATCATCCGACCGGGGTGCCCAATTCCCATCGGCGCTGCGGTCAGCAATGGCTCGCCTGTTGGGGGCTCAGCTCTACCACTCGAAGGCCTATCAGCCCCAGTCAAACGTCCAACTTACGGACGTTTTGAAGCCCCACCGCTCCCAGTTGGATGGACGAGTTGCCGTGGGTCCTGCTGCCGAGTGGGTTTATGGCGTTCCACTAACCGTGCCCGGGGAGATTATCCCAACTGCTGGCGGCCCCCTGGAGTCGCCGTCATCCATGTCGCTCCGACTGCGGGAGACGGTCGGCGCCCTGTCTCCTGTCCCAACGTCTCGGCATGGTGTCGCTCCATCTCACATGCCGCCGGCTCTTGCGGACTGTCAGTACGTCTTCCTCCGCCGGGACTCCCACAAGTCGCCCTAACGAGACCCCATAGAGACGTCACACAGGACGGTGATGCCAGCGGACGAAGGTCCTTTTCGGGTGCTACGGCACGGGCCCACGACTTTTGAATTGGAAAAGGGAGGTTGGGGGGAGACCCTGTCGGTGACTCATTTGAAGCTGGCCCATTTGGACCTGAGCGAGCAAGTCCAGGTGGCCCAGCCTCGCCGTCGAGAGCATCCGCCATCTCGGGCCCCACCTAGTTCGTCCGTAACAAAAATTAAACCGTTGCGTGGGGACGTACGTTCGAGGTCCGGCCGGCTCGTTCGGCTGTCCGTCTGTTTTTGTGCCTCCTGTTCTGGGGGGGGGGGTAGTGTGGCGGCACCGGGTGGAGGGCCACGCACTTTACATAACCTTCTGCTCTTGGAGGGGTCACGTGTCCCTGTGACTAGAGGTAGGGGGTCACGGGGTGGTCACGGGTGCCCCTGCGGAGTATTTAAGGGTTAATCGCGCGCGCAGGGTGTTGGTGAGTGATGAGAATTAGTATAACAATAAAGTACAAGAATTTTGGACAAACTTCGTGTCCTGCCTCTTTCGTTTCCTTACCCTGAAAAAAGTGTAACTGGCCTGTTGTTGAAAGCACGAGCTTTGTGAGCTGACTGGTATTGTTCCTGAAAAAAACTTCCATTCCCAGCCCTCGGATAACACCGAGGTAATGACGGGCGTGTGATCGATGTTGCCTTCGTGGAATTCAGTAAGGCCTTTCACAAAGTTTCAAATGGGACAATGGTCTCAGGTGGTCCTGGGCCACATGGCAAATTGGGTCTGATATTGATTCAATACAGGTGACGCGGATGATAGTCGAGAATGTGCTTTTGGCAATTGGAAGTCTGCGGCGACTTTCTCATCATTGACTTTCTCTTTTGTGTATCCAATTGGTGATTTTGGGAGTACTGTGGATAATAGGTGCGAGGCTTTCTTTGAATAAAGGATACTGATGAAAGCTGAGTAGCTCAGCAGTCTTGACACGGAACATTACCTATACGTGTTCTCCAGAGATGTTGCCTGAACTACTAGTTACTCCAGCACTTTGTGTCTTTAAGTGTATCAACCAGCATCGGCAGTTATTTGTTTCTTCGACGATATTGGTGAGTTGTGATGGGAACATAAAACCATGATTTGTACGTTTGCAGATGTCATTATAGTGGGTGGAATAGTAGAGAGTGAAGATAGTTGTAAAAAATTGTAGCAGGATCTTGATCGGTTGGGTAGGTGGGCCGATGAATGGTTATTGGTTTAATACAGATAAGTGCGAGAAGTTCCAATTTGGGAAGTCTAACCGGGGGTGGGGGCTACACAGTGAATGGAACGGATCTGTGGAATGTTGTCGAGCAGAGGGATCCATGAGTGCAGGTACGTAGTTACCTTGAAAATGACGTCGCACATAGATAGGATGGCCATCGTTCTTTCGGTACATCGTCCTTCATCAGTCAGAATAACTAGTATAGATGTGTTAAAGAAGGAACTGCAGATGCTGGAAAATCGAAGGTACACAAAAATGCTGGAGAAACTCAGCGGGTGCAGCAGCATCTATGGAGCGAAGGAAATAGGCAACGTTTCGGTCCGAAACCCTTCTTCAGACTGACAACTAGTATAGATGACGAGATGTTGTGTTGCAGTTCTACAAGATATTGGTGAGGCTATATCTGGAGTATTGTGTTCCATTCTGGTCATAATGTTACAGGAAATATGTTATTAAGCTGGAAAGAGTGCAGAGAATGTTTACGAGGATGATGTCAAGACTCGGAGGAACAGGCTGAGATTCATCGATTGCACGGATAGCACGACCGCCGTGGTCACTGTGTCCTTGTGTGCGCTGAGATGCTTAAAGTACATCCGCTTTCAATTAAACTGGGGCGACCGGCCTAGAGCCGTTACATTCTATACTACCCCCCCCCCCCCTCCGCACCCAACGTATTTCAAACCGTTCTTTGCTTTTTGTAGATGTACGGGACAGGGTTATTTTTCCACGTGCGTTACTTGTTTCCTCCCGATGCGTCATTGGTGCTCTGCGGAAGCGAACGCCAAGACCTCTGCCAGTACCCAACTATTTCTGGAGCTGATGACCATTAAAGCTAGACCTTTCTACCTCCCGAGAGAGTTCAGCTCAGTCCTCCTTACAGCTGTTTTAAATCAGTGTTTACATCCCCCCCACAGGCTGATAAATCCCTAGCCCTGGACGAACTGTATAGGTCTGTAATTGAGCTGGAGAACTCCGACCATGAGTCTGAGGTCAGTGTTGGGGGAGACTTCAACAGAGCCAACATGAAGAAGGTTCTCCAAAAATATTACCAATATATCACTTTTCCCGCCAGGGGAGAGCAGACCCTGGACAATTGTTACACTCCATTCAGAGACTGCTACCAGCCCATCGCCCGCCCGGATTTTGGGAAGGCAGATCACTGTTCCATCCTACTGCTGCCTGCGTGCAGGCAGAAACTAAAACAGGAAAAATCAGTTTCCAGGGACAGTTACAAATGGAACAATGAGGCTGATGAGGTCTTGCAGGACTGCTTTGACAAGACTGACTGGCAGATGTTTGAGGATGCAGCAGAAGGCAGCATCAAAGAATACACAGTCTCCGTCTTAGGCTACATAAGTAAGTGCATCGATGATGTTGTTCCAAAAGCCACCATCTGCACTTACCCAAATCAGAAACTTACAACTTTTCCTATTTCTAATACATAGATACATAGAAAATAGGTACAGGAGTAGGCCATTCGGCCCTTCGAGCCTGCACCGCCATTCAATATGATCATGGCTGATCATCCAACTCAGTATCCCGTACTTGCCTTCTCTCCATACCCCCTGCTCCCCTTAGCCACAAGGGCCACATCTAACTCCCTCTTAAATATAGCCAATGAACTGGCCTCAACTACCCTCTGTGGCAGAGAGTTCCAGAGATTCACCACTCTCTGTGTGAAAAAGTTTTTCCTCATCTCGGTCTTAAAGGATTTCCCCCTTATCCTTAAGCTGTGACCCCTTGTCCTGGACTTCCCCAACATCGGGAACAATCTTCCTGCATCTAGCCTGTCCAACCCCATAAGAATTTTGTACGTTTCTATAAGATCCCCTCTCAATCTCCTAAATTCTAGCGAGTATAAGCCAAGTCTATCCAGTCTTTCTTCATATGAAAGTCCTGACATCCCAGGAATCAGTCTGGTGAACCTTCTCTGCACTCCCTCTATGGCTATAATGTCCTTCCTCAGATTTGGAGACCAAAACTATACGCAATACTCCAGGTGTGGTCTCACCAAGACCCTGTACAACTGCAGTAGAACCTCCCTGCTCCTATACTCAAATCCTCTTGCTATGAAGGCCAACATACCATTCGCTTTCTTCACTGCCTGCTGCACCTGCATGCCTACTTTCAATGACTGGTGTACCATGACACCCAGGTCTCGCTGCATCTCCCCATTTCCTAATCGGCCACCATTTAGATAATAGTCTGCCTTCCCGTTTTTGCCACCAAAGTGGATAACCTCACATTTATCCACATTATACTGCATCTGCCAAACATTTGCCCACTCACTCAGCCTATCCAAGTCACCTTGCAGTCTCCTAGCATCCTCCTCACAGCTAACACTGCCCCCCAGCTTAGTGTCATCCGCAAACTTGGAGATGTTGCTTTCAATTCCCTCGTCCAGATCAGTAATATAAATTGTAAATAGCTGGGGTCCCAGCACTGAGCCTTGCGGTACCCCACTAGTCACTGCCTGCCATTGTGAAAAGGACCCGTTTACTCCTACTCTTTGCTTCCTGTTTGCCAGCCAGTTCTCTATCCACATCAATACTGAACCCCCAATACCGTGTGATTTAAGTTTGTATCCTAATCTCTTATGTGGTACCTTGTCGAAAGCCTTCTGAAAGTCCAGATACAACACATCCACTGGTTCTCCCCTATCCACTCTACTAGTTACATCCTCGAAAAATTCTATAAGATTCGTCAGACACGATTTACCTTTCGTAAATCCATGCTGACTTTGTCCAATGATTTCGACACTTTCCAAATGTGCTGCTATCCCATCTTTAATAACTGACTCTAGCAGTTTCCCCACTACCGATGTTAGAATAACTGGTCTGTAATTCCCCGTTTTCTCTCTCCCTCCCTTCTTAAAAAGTGGGGTTACGTTTGCTACCCTCCAATCCTCAGGAACTACTCCAGAATCTAAAGAGTTTTGAAAAATTATCACTAATGCATCCACTATTTCTGGAGCTACTTCCTTAAGTACTCTGGGATGCAGCCTATCAGGCCCTGGTGATTTATCGGCCTTTAATCCATTCAATTTACCCAACACCACTTCCCGACTAACCTGGATTTCACTCAGTTCCTCCATCTCCTTTGACCCGCTCCCCCTGCTATTTCCGGCAGATTATTTATTTCTTCCTTAGTGAAGAGGGAACCAAAGTAGTTATTCAATTGGTCCGCCATATCCTTGTTCCCCATGATCAATTCACCTGTTTCTGACTGCAAGGGACCTACATTTGTTTTAACTAATCTCTTTTTCTTCACATATCTATAAAAACTTTTGCAGTCAGTTTTTATGTTCCCTGCCAGTTTCCTTTCATAATCTATTTTCCCTTTCCTAATTAAGCCCTTTGTCCTCCTCTGCTGGTCTCTGAATATCTCCCAGTCCTCTGGTATGCTGCTTTTTCTGGCTAATTTGTACGCATCATCTTTTGCTTTGATACTATCCCTGATTTCCCTTGTTATCCACGGATGCACTACCTTCCCTGATTTATTCTTTTGCCAAACTGGAATGAACAATTTTTGTAGTTCATCCATGCAGTCTTTAAATGCCTTCCATTGCATATCCACCGTCAACCCTTTTAGAACTAATTGCCAGTCAATCTTGGCGAATTCACGTCTCATACCCTCAAAGTTACCTTTCTTTAAGTTCAGAACCGTTGTTTCTGAATTAACAATGTCACTCTCCATCCTAATGAAGAACTCAACCATATTATGGTCACTCTTGCCCAAGGGGGCACGCACAACAAGACTGCTAACTAACCCTTCCTCATTACTCAATACCCAGTCTAGAATAGCCTGCTCTCTCGTTGGATCCTCTACATGTTGGTTTAGGTAACTATCCCGCATACATTCCAAGAAATCCTCTTCCTCAGCACCCCTGCCAATTTGATTCACTCAATCTATATGTAGATTGAAGTCACCCATTATAACTGTTTTGCCTTTGTTGCACGCATTTCTAATTTCCTGTTTGATGCCATCCCCAACTTCACTACTACTGCTAGGTGGCCTGTACACAACACCCACATCAGTCTAACTGGTCTAATTATAGACCAGTTAGACTGACATCGGTGGTGGGGAAGATGCTGGAGTCAATTATAAAAGATGAGATAGCCGAACATGTGGATAGCAGTAACGGGATCGGTCCGAGTCAGCATGGATTTACTAATGGAAAATTATGCTTGACTAACCTTCTGGATTTTTTGAAGATGTAACTGGGAAAACGGAGAAGGGACAGCCAGTGGATGTAGTGTACCTGGACTTTCAGAAACATTTGATAAGGTCCCACATAGGAGATTGGTGGGCGAAATTAGGGCATATGGTATTGGGGGTAGAGTACTGACATGGATAGAGAAGTGGTTGGCACACAGGAAACAAAGAGTATGGATTAACGGGTCCCTTACAGAATGGCAGGCAGTGACTAGTGGGGTACCGCAAGGCTCGGTGCTGGGACCGCAGCTATTTACAATATACACCAATGATTTGGATGAAGGGATTCAAAGTAACATTAGCAAATTTGCAGATGACACAAAGCTGGGTGGCAGTGTGAACTGTGAGGAGGATGCTATGAGAATGCAGGGTGACTTGGACAGGTTGGGGGAGTGGGCAGATGCATGGCAGATGAAGTTTAATAAGGATAAATGTGAGGTTATTACCTACAAAGGCAGATTACTATCTAAATGGCGTCAAGTTGGGAAAAGGAGAAGTACAACGGGAGCTGGGGGTCCTTGTACATCAGTCTATGAATGTGAGCATGCAGAAAGCGAATGGCATTTTGGCATTTATACCAAGAGGAATTGAATATAGGAGCAAAGAGGTCCTTCTGCAGTTGTACAGAGCCCTAGTGAGACCACACCTGGAGTATTGTGTGCAGTTCTGGTCCCCTAATTTGAGGACTGACATGTTTGCTATTGAGGGAGTGCAGCGTAGGTTTACAATGTTAATTTCTGAGATGGCGGGACTGTCATATGCTGAGAGAATGGGCAGCTGGGCTTGTACACTCTGGAGTTTAGAAGGATGAGAGGGAATATCTTTGAAACATATAAGATTGTTAAGGATTTGGACACGCTAGAGGCAGGAAACATGTTCCAGATATTGAGGGAGTCCAGAACCAGGGGCCACAGTTTAAGTATTAGGGGTAAGCCATTTAGAACGGAGACGAGAAAACACTTTTTTTCACAGAGAGTTGTGAGTCGGTGAAATTCTCTGC
This sequence comes from Malacoraja senta, assembly GCA_038087875.1. Lineage (NCBI taxonomy): Eukaryota > Metazoa > Chordata > Chondrichthyes > Rajiformes > Rajidae > Malacoraja > Malacoraja senta. Next base: position 116,515 of record JAXLNO010001205.1, on the reverse strand, counting down.
CTCAGAGGGCAGTGGAGGCTGGTTCTCTGGATACTTTCAAGAGAGAACTAGGTAGGGATCTTAAAGGTAGCGGAGTAAGCGGATATGAGGAGAAGGCAGGAACGGGGTACTGATTGGGGGTGATCAGCCATGATCACATTGAATGGCGGTGCTAGCTCGAAGGGCTAAATGGCCTACTCCTGCACCGATTTTCTATTGTCTATTGTCTATTGTCTAATATACAAATTCTTGGATCGTAATTTCCTTGCTGAATGTCTTTCGATTCCCTAATACCTTATCGGGCAAGCATACCTCTCGTCCCACTTGTACTCCCGAATTCCTTCTCCTAAATGCACTCCTCCAGCAAGGGGTTAAATTGATCCCAGTTCCATATACTAATATAGTGATCCTAACCAGAACTTCAGTATCCCATGTCAGCTGAAGTTTTTTCTTGCAACCTACACTGGCCTACACTGTTACTATCATGTAGCAATGTTACAAAATTTTGAGATTTTAAAAATAAAGTCTGCAATTTATCCCATCAGATAAAGCATAAAAAGAAGTTTAATTTGACACCTAATTCACTTTCATATCTTCAGTATTAAAGAAGTTATGGCCATTTTCGTACTCGGAAATTAGCATCTTGTTCCCTATTCCTTTTCCATTGACTTAACACAAAAGCTGTGATCGAGGACAGTTAAAAGCCCATAACTTTCTTAAAAATTAAGATAACTGAAAGACATTCTCAGTTATTATAGATTGAGGCATTCTGAAACAAATATGAAACAATCTTACTTAGAAGACATTAAAGTAAAGCATATAATTAGTTAGTTACCTAATTGTAGCTAATTACAAAATTCAATTACTAGATCTAAACATCTATCAATTTCTTAAGAATAGATTAACATTTTTAAATAGCCTAAGTGTCCAAATAACATTCACACAATAATTCACAATATAACATAATTTTTAAATCTCATTTTCATGAATTTACAGGCCAAATGGAAGGAATTGAATGTTTAATACCTGTAAATTAATGGGCGTTTAAATCATCTTGCGAGTGAGGATTTCTGGAACGCGATCATTTGGAACGTTCATTTGCGGTGAATTTAACCCCGTATTGGCATGAAAAATACTGCCGTTAATTCGGGGAATAAATTCACCGTGTCGCATGAAAAAATGTGAATTAAAGGCTTCTTAAGAAGCACTTTTATACATTTAAAGAAACCACTTTCGTTTACCTGTCCCGTGTGTGAAATCCGTCCCCGTTATCGGCGTTGACGCTTCAGGAGCTGCTTTTAAAATTACTCCAGCGCTGACATTGACGATTTAATAAAAATAAAAAATCCACAAAACGCCGCTAGGAAGGATTTGTCAGCAAACGCTTGTACTCCTACGAAATATAATTCAGGACAAGGGAGGAGAAACCGCGTTTTAACCCCGCCCCCCCCTTAAAGGCGCCAAAATCGCGCACACGGCCAGTGGCAGAATTACAGCGCGACTGAAGGTAAGTTTTGTAACATACCTATATCATGAGCTTGCGGACCCTGGACCCTCTTATTTCACTTCTACAAGCATATTCTAATCAATATTCGATAAAAAATAAACTTTGACGTAATTCAGCGTCAGCCAGCATCTCTGCAGAAAAGGACGTTTCGGTCGAGACCATTCTTCAGATTGAGAGTCGGGGAAAACGGGATATATAGACAGCACATAGAACACACGAATGGAAGATATGCAAATAGCAACGAAGATAAGGGAGAGGTGGAGACCACATAGGTCCATTCTTGTCTGTGGGGAAGGTGATTACGAGTTATGTATCCAGCGAAACTCAACAAGACGACAGTGGAACTAGTCCGCCGTCTAGGGTGGAGGAGGGACGGAGAGAGAGGGGATGCAGTCTTTACTCGAGGTTAGAGGAATCAATATTCATACCGCTGTGTTATAAGCTGCCCAGGCGATATATGAGGTGTTGTTCCTCCAATGTGAGTTTGGCCTCACGTTGACAGTGGAGGCCCAGGACCGAAAGGTCAATATGGGAGTGGAAAGTGGAGTTAAAGTGTTTGCCTCGCGGAAGATCACGTGGACCAAGGCGGACTGAGCGAAGATGTGGGTTATTGTTTACCATCTGCAGTTCCTTCCTGCACTTCGAATCAATATTTGCAGGTTCCCTGTGGGATGCCATCAGAAATTGTCCTTTCCACAATTTACAAGTTAACTTGTGAATACGTTTATCTTTTCCATAACCACCTTAAAACAGAAAGAATTATGGCCATTGATCGCTATCTCTGGGAGAAAGAATCGTCTGACTACACCATCCACAACTATCCATCTATCCTCAACTTCCGAGGTTCCAGTGAAAGCAAATCACCGTCTGTCCAATCTCTCCTTGCAGCTGATACCCTCTAATTCCGGAAGCATTCCGTTAAACCTCGTCTGCGTCTTCTCAAACTCTTCACATCTTTCCTGTATTGGAGCCAATTGAACTGCAGGCTACACTCCAAATGTGGACGAACGAACGTCATAGAGAATTGGATTATGACTTACTGACTTATATACTCAATGGAATCTGGTTCATCGTATTGAATTTCTTTTGATTCTGATGAAAAGTTAGCAGTCTGAATGTTTAACGTTTACTCTCTCAATAAATGCAATCACGTGCTTAATATTTCCAGACATTTGTTGTGTTCTTTCCTTTAAAATTTCCAATATACAGGTATGTGTTTCTGTTCAGCTCAATCTTGTTGTTTATGTGAAATAGGTGTCCGTTATACAATAAGAGAACTACTGAAAATAAATCTATTACATTGTTTGCAGCAAGATTGCAACTTGGACTATATTGTGAATTGAAATACCGACATGGAATTATTCAGTAACACCAACCACTGACTTTAGATTCCATAATACCTTATCGGGCAAGCATACCTGTCGTCCCACTTGCACTCCCGGTCCGTTGGGCAATGTTGAAGGTTACTCATTCATATTACAAGAACAAATATCCGGGAAAACTGCTGTGATGTGCTCCATTCCATTTGCTCACGATAAAAATACATAATAGCGCGGATTATATTTATGATTTCCCAATTTTAAACCGCATTAACATCCGTCCCTGTGTTTCCTGCCGACTGCGACTTTTAGAATGGGACGGGCTCCGATTCTGTACGTGAAGGAGATCTTCTATCCGATTATGGCGGCGTATGGAATCCCTGCTTATTCCGGACATTTTAGCTTTAGGTTTACTATTGTCATGTGTACAGAGGTACAGTGAACATTTTTGTTTTACACCTAATCCGATCAGATAATTCTGTACATAAATGCAATCAAATCAAGTCAAGTACAATAGATAGATAAACGTGTTGTAAAAGTAGCTCGATTTAATCGGATGATAGTAGACCCTTCTCTGTGAAAAGCACTCAGAGTTCCCTAACTCTAATGTCAATCCGCAGTCCTGTCCTTCAATGTGTTGCTGCTCCGTTTCAACGGTATCGAGGGCTCTGTCTGTGTTCTCATGTCGTTTTCATCGATTCTTTCCGTGCGCTGTTGCCGATGGCTGTCGGCGGCTTCGCTGCCTCCGTCGCCCTGTGTCCTTACGGCTTTGCGTTTCATCTCTTATAGGGGCTTCCATCGGTCCCGAGTCAGCTTGTAATGAATTGGGAGTCTCTCCTAATGCCGCTCACTTCCTATATGGGTAAAAATTCCTGATCCACATCCAGCGAGTTACTCAAGTTACTACACAGAATAGCTGGTATATGTTTCAACCCAGACCCTTCGAGTCAGCGGTTCTGGGGAACTGGTGGACTTTTGGCATGGGTGTTGATGTGGGTGCCCAATACCAACCCGTGCTTGTATGTGAAGCTCTTTACACTTTAACGGAAGGGTATTTGGCAGCAAATATTAACAGCCCCTCAAATTCCCTCACAAGTGGAAGCAACATCGCTGCTGCATCAGCAAGGTCTACTCGATGTTGAAAGTTCTGAGCTCCATATCACCTTGTCATTTGTGCAGTGCTGGGAGACCGTTCCACTGGGGCGGTGCCGTGATTTTAATTCGAAATGGTGTATGGAACATATTTCGTTGATTCAATAGGAAAAGGGTTAAAGAGGGCGGGAGGAGGGACTTTTCTGTCACCTTCCTGTTTCCGATAATAAGAAAAGGACGTTATGGGATAGTTGCCTTGTTCTATTTGCGGTAGCTTGCTGTGCTTATCCTATCAGGATGCATCACAGTTTGGTTTGGCAACAACTCTACCCATGACCGCAATAATTTTAATGGGGTTGTGTATTCGCCCACATCGTCGCACAGTCCAGTCTCCCCACCAACTCCATCTACAGTTCACGCACTTTCGGGAAACTAGCCAACACAATTAAGGACCACTCGCGCCCAAGTCATTCCTTCTTTTCTTCTCTCCTATTGGGAAGAAAACACAAAGCTTGACACTGCGGACCACCAAATGCAGATCCAGAAACTGCTTCTTCTCCGCTGTGAGCAGACGGCTTCTCATAATAATAATAATAATAATAATAATCATTTTATTTACTGGCGCCTTTCTAAAACCCAAGGACTGTATTGTTGATATCTGCACTTTATCGGTAACGGCAACGCTATAACGGCATAACCCTCTTTTATGTAGAGAGATATGGATTTTACTTCGGAGTCACGTGAGTGACTACGTGAAGAAGACCCGTCAGGGCGCATGCGCGTCATTACGTCTGACGCATTGGCACCCGGCAGCAGGAGGACGGAGCTCCTCCTGCAGGTGAGTAGTTACAGCTCCACCAAAGTCGGGGAGACTTTGGAGGAGATAGAAAAAAGTTAAATTGTTGCTGTATGTTTTTCCCCACAATACAGGAACAAGTAAAAAATCATCAAGGTGCAGACCTGCTACGGACAATGAGATAGAGAGCTGCGGGAGCGCAGTCTCTGAAAGGCAGCCTGTCACCTCTGGGGAGTCGCAAGCCGGTAGCGCTGCGGCGACAGACTTGGCAAAGTGCCCAGCCGGGTAAACAGCCAACGCCAGTCGGGCGGTAGGCATAAGCCAAGTCTGCCAGGGCCATTGACTCCGCATAGTCGGGCCAGGAGAGTCCCGTCGGGTTCCTAGAACAGTATTAGAGACGGGTTCCTAGAACAGTATGTCACAGAACCGACAAGGGGGGAGGCAATCTTGGATCTGGTCCTGTGTAATGAAGCAGGATTAATTAAAAATGTCATAGTTAGGGACTCGTTGGGAACAAGTGACCACAATATGGTCGAATTCCATATTCAAATAGAAGGGGAGCAGGTTGAAACTCAGGCTAGGGTACTTAGTCTAAATAAGGGGGATTATGAAGGTATGAGGACTGAGCTGATCAAAGTTGACTGGGATAGCAGACTCAAGAATAAGACGGTACATGAGCAGTGGTGTACGTTTAAGGATCTACTGTATAACCTTCAAGAAAAATTTATTCCTATGAAGAAAAAAAGGGGTAAGGGTAAGAACAGTCAGCCATGGCTCAGTAAAACTATAAAGGATAGTATTCGGCTGAAGGCAAGGGCATATAAGGTAGCCAGAGATAGTGGGAGGGTAGAGGATTGGGAAGCATTTAAAGGTCAGCAAAAAATAACTAAGAGATTAATTAAGACGGGGAAAATAGACTATGAAAGGAATTTAGCGAACAACATAAAAACTAATAGTAAGAGTTTTTATAGCTATATAAAAAGAAAAAGGGTGGCTAAGGTGAACGTTGGTCCATTGGAGGGTGAGACTGGAGAGTTGTTGGTGGGGAACATGGAAATGGCAAAGGCATTAAACGAGTATTTTGTATCAGTCTTCACCATAGAAGACACAAAAAATATTCCAACGCTGGATAAACAGGGGGAGGTAGGAATGGAGGAGCTAAATACTATTAAGATCACCAAGGAGGTGGTATTAGGGAAATTAATGAGACTGAAGGAGGATAAATCCCCTGGGCCTGATGGATTACATCCAAGGGTTTTGAGGGAGATAGCGGTGGGGATTGTGGATGCATTGGTGATAATTTTCCAAAACTCCCTGGAGGCAGGAACGGTCCCAGTGGATTGGAAATTGGCCAATGTAACACCTATATTTAAAAAAGGAAGTAAACAGAAGGCGTGTAACTATAGACCGGTTAGTCTAACATCGGTGGTGGGTAAAATGTTAGAGACAATTATTAAAGAAACACTAACGGGGCACTTGGATAGACATGACTTCATCGGACAGAACCAGCATGGTTTTGTGAAGGGGAAGTCCTGTTTAACAAATCTGCTCGAATTCTTTGAGGAAGTAACAACCCGGGTGGATAAAGGGGAACCGGTGGATGTGGTATACTTGGACTTCCAAAAGGCTTTTGACAAGGTGCCACATAAGAGACAATTGCTAAAAATAAAAAATTATGGGATTGGGGGTAATATATTAGCATGGGTAGAGGATTGGCTAACAAATAGGAAGCAGAGAGTGGGGATAAATGGTTCATATTCGGGATGGCAACCGGTAACTAGCGGGGTTCCGCAAGGGTCGGTGCTGGGAACCCAGTTGTTCACAATTTATATAAATGATTTGGAGGAGGGAACCAAGTGTAATATATCAAAATTTGCGGACGATACAAAAATGGGAAGAAAAGTAGGGGATGAGGAGGATAGGAAGAGTCTGAAAAAGGATATAGATAAGCTAGGTGAGTGGGCAACAACTTGGCAGATGAAATTTAATACTAATAAATGTGAAGTCATACACTTTGGGAAAAAAAATGATAGGGCAAGTTATTTTCTAAATGAGGAGGAGCTGCGCTGTAATGCAACGCAAAGGGATCTAGGGGTAGTAGTACATGAATCACTAAAAGTTAGTATGCAGGTGCAGCAAGCTATCAGGAAGGCCAATGGAGTTTTGGCCTTTATTGCTAGGGGGATTGAGTATAAAAACACGGAGGTCTTGCTGCAGCTGTACACAGTATTAGTGAGACCACATTTGGAATACTGTGTACAGTTCTGGGGTCCATACTTAAGAAAGGATGTACTGGCCCTGGAGGCAGTGCAGCGAAGGTTTACAAGATTAATTCCTGCAATGAGGGGATTGACATATGAGGAAAGGTTAAGTAGGCTGGAACTCTACTCTTTGGAGTTTAGAATAATGAGAGGCGATCTCATTGAAACATATAAGATCGTGAGGGGCCTTGATCGGGTGGATGCACCGAGGATGTTCCCAATGATCGGGGAAACTAGAACTAGGGGACATAGTTGTAGAATAAGGGGGGGCTCTTTTAAAACTGAGATGAGGAAGAACTTCTTCACCCAGAGGGTGGTTAATTTATGGAATTCACTGCCCCAGCGAGCAGTGGAAGCAGAAACATTAAATATATTTAAGTCTAAAATAGATGGTTTTTTAGCTGCCAAGGGGATAAGGGGCTACGGGGAGAGGGCAGGGATATGGACCTAGGTAAGGTTAGTATAGTAAGACCTGAGTGATCTCCTGGACAAGTGTCGATCGCCTGGATTGGGGTCGGAGAGGAATTTCCCGGATTTTTTTTCCCGAATTGGACCTGGGTTTTTATCCGGTTTTTTGCCTCCCCCAAGAGATCACTCGGTTCTTGGGGTGGAGAGGGGTGATAGCGCTATAAAGGGGAGGGTAGTGTCTTGTGTTCTGTGTCTTGTGTCTACTGTTTGTGGGTGGGGGTGTTTGTTTGTTTGGTGTTCAGCCATGAGCGAATGGCGGTGCGGGCTCGATGGACCTGGTGGTCTGCTCTCGCACCTACTTTCTATGATTCTATGATTCTATGACACCATCCGTGCCCCAGCGGTTATCCAAAGGGAGCAGCGCATACAGGGGCTGCTCCACAAAGCCACACTCTAGGAGGAGTTGTGCAGGCGGGAGGCCGTGGGGACGGCTCCGCCGGCAGTGCCTAGGAGAGGCCTGCTTCACAAAGCCACACTCCAGGAGGAGTTGTGAGGGCGGGAGGCCGTCGGGAAGGCTCCGCCGGCAGTGCCTAGTAGAGGCCTGCTTGAAAGCACCCTCTTTGCAAGAGGTGAGTGCAGAAGGGCAGATACGCTCTGACCCTGAGTCCGACGACGACTTCCAAAGGGAGGGCAGGCAGCTGCCAGAGCTGACATCGTGTGCAGCACGGTTTGCCATGTCGTCGGACGCTGGTGAGCCTCTGGGTGAGGAACTTGTCACCAGGATAAATTACCAAGTCTCACATCAGCTACAAGAGCTGACAATGGATGAGACAGTAAGGAAGCATGAAGCCCCAATCAACTGTGGCCTGTTAAAAGTTCCTGTTGGGAACAGGAAGATTTGGGGCAAGTTGGGCATACAAATGAGAGCCCAGGAGGAGGTGAAGCTCCAGCATATTTTTTAAGTTGCTGGCATCTGGCATAACGAGCTTTGCCAGGATGGTGGATGGAGAGGCCATGACGAAATTACAACAAAAAATGTGGCGCTATTGTGGAGTGCCCACTTTGAGATCAACTGCCTCCGCAAGACTGCGTTTAGACCAACCATCAACCCTAAATATGCTTCACTCTGCCAGCCTGGCACAGTGCAACCGGCACAGCTGTTTGGCGAGGATTTCGCAAAGCAGGTGAAGGAGCTGGAGGAGGAGGCCAAGACGGTGGGCTTGATTAAGCAGCCAGCAGCCACATATCCACCAAAGCGGAAGTATCCCTATAAGCGAGGAGACTGGTCCGGGCAAGGGACGAGTCAAGCTACGATGCAGCGCAGTTGGCGTTCGGCTGTAGCTGCGCCGGGGAAGGTGAGATATCCAGCTCGAGGCCGGGGAAGAATGCCAGGTGGTAAGGAGGTAAGAGGGTCTGGTTCTCATGTAGACAGATCTAATGTGATACCTCAGATATGTTTATACTGAAGGTTATTGAAGGGCTTCGAATAAAGCTTAATGCAAATTCTGATTTACCCATGCAACATGTTCCAAAAAGGAGTTTGACCAGTATCACTGAACAATTGGAAGTTCAGGTGGAACTTGCAAGCTTATGTAATAAAGGTGTAATTGCTAAGGCAGTTTACCAAAGCCATCAGTCTGTGTCCAATATCTTTCCCAGACCAAAAAAGGATGGGGGATGCAGAATTATACAGGACCTGAATAGGCTTAACCCTTTTGTACGGTATAGACATTTTAAGATGGAAACGTTTGTGAAGGAGATCTTAAAGATGCGGATTCAGTGTCTGTTCATTTGAAGGATAGAATATTTAAAATTCAGCTGGATGGGGCAATTATGGCAATACAATGCACTGTCTAAAGGTTTGTCTTCAGCTCCTAGAGTGATTACAAAGTTGTTAAATCCTATTCTAGGCATGATGAGAAGTCAAGGGCATGGTCTCATGGCTTAACTAGATAATATCTTGATTGTAGGACAATCAAAGGAAACAGCTGAAGCATCATTGGCAGTTGGTAAAAACCACTTTAAAAAATTGGGCTTCATAAGCTATCCAGAGAAATCTAAATTAATACCTGTGACACAAATTGACTAGTTGGGTTCACAATAGACTTAATCAACATGATTGTGACCTTGCCCAGGCAAAAACGGGTAGAGCTAATTAAGAGCTGTATCAAGTTAATTGCTGACACACAGCCTTCAATTAGCCAGGTGACGAGTCTGCTGGGGAAATTGCTGGCAGCATTTCCAGCAGTTCAATAGTGGCCACTTTCTTATCTACGATTACAAAGGTCAAAGGAACAAGCACTGAGGATACATTGGGGTCATTATAATAGACCTATGCTTCTATCAATAGAGGCTGTTGCTGATGTACAATGGTGGATTCAGCATGTGTCCACTAGTAGTTCCAAAGTGTTATTGGACCAAGCTTCCATGATTTTGCAGACAGATGTCAGAGCACTTGGGTAGGGTGCTACTGATACAAGATCCAGCTGTGGAGACAGATGGACATTGCTTCTGCAAACATGGGGAATTAACCAAGAGTATTTTATGGACTCGCGGCTTATGGCACTAACAACACTAGTTTGCATGTGCAGTGCAAAATAGACAACACTACAGCAGTTGCTGATATGAATCACATGGGTGGAATCAAATCGTTATCATGTGACAGGTTGGCAAATAAAATTGGACCTGGAGTATGGATATTTGGATTGGAGCTATCTGCCAGGGAAACTTAATGTAGTACCAGATGGTAGGTCACGAAAATACCGTGATAATACAGAGTGGATGTTGAACCAGGATGTGTTCAAGAACATAGTACTTCTATATGGAAGGCCAAAATATGTTTCATGGTCACCAGATCCAGGGGCAGTGGCAATTGATGCTTTTTCACTAAATCGGGATGATATGTTTGTGTACATTTTCCCACCATTCTGCCTCATAGGTCGGTGTTTGAGAAAATGAAGCAGGATGCCGCTTCAGGGGTTTTGGTGATACCAAATTGCCCGATTCAACCATGGTTCCCTTTGATGTTACAGATAGCGATCCAACCTCCTTTTGCTGATTCCAAACAGTTGGAATTTGCTGGAGCATCCAGTAACGCGTTAAGTTCATCCGTTATGTGATCGTATTGATCTGTGAATTTGCAGGTTTTTAAGAATGCCTTACATTGGTCGAGGACTTTCTAGGCCAACGGTTGATATACTCACTGCAGCCTGGAGAAAGAGTACTCAAAAGCGCTATATGACATGTAAAAAAAAATAAAAAAAAATGGGAACAATATGGTGTTCAAAAGAATATTCAATATGATACTGTAGTTATTGAAAATGTGTTAGAGTGTTATCTACACTTTATTATGATGAGGGTCCTAGCTATACTGCTATCAATACAGCTGGAAGTGCTTTGTCGGCATGTCTTGTAATAGGTACACGGACACAAAGTATAGGTTCTCACCCACTCATATCTAGGTTGATGAAAGGAATCTTTAATTCCAAACCGCCTAGGCCTAGGTATATGGTAATCTGCGATGTAAGCGTTGTTCTTAACATGCTTCGTCATTGGGTCCCTGTCACGTCTATAACTTTGTTAAAATTAACCATGAAATTGACTATGCTAATGGCATTGGTGTCAGTACAGAGAGTGCAGACTTTGCAAAAACTTTAGTTAGATAGAATGGAAGTGATACAGAGAATGTTCTGTTTCATATTTATGACCTGCTCAAACAAAGCAGGCCACGTGTGACAGGATTTAAGATGGTGTTCTCAGCATATCCTACAGATCCATATTTATGTGTAAGGACACATTTCTTACATTACATTGAAGCCACAAGGGCTTTAAGACAAGAAGAAACAGGATTATTTGTCAGTTACAAGAAGCAACATAAAAGAGTGGCAATTCAGACTATCTCAAGGTGGTTAAAGCAAGAGTTGGTTCAGGCAGGAATTAACATTTATGTGTTTACATCTCATTCCACTAGCGCAGTAGCAACATCCGCGGCCAGGGCGATGGATGATCCCATCGACCATATATTAAAAGCCGCAGGTTGGAAAAATGAACTTGTGTTTCAACAATACTACCATCGGCCGATTGCCGATGGAGGGCTGTTTGCCAACTCAATATTGAGTGCTGTTGCTATTGTTTAAAGTCTGTTTTCAATACTGTTTATTTCTGTTTCGTTTGTTGCCCCTACATTAAGAGGGTTTGTTGGTTGTTTTATCACCAAAAATAAAACTCTTTTGTTTTTGCATGATATGCAATGTCATGTTTACAGCATTATTGATGATACTCAGAGTCAATCGATGCAGTGAGAAGCCGGGATTTTGATCTGCGGCATAAAAATCACAGCGCTTTAATATCTTCACGTCGTCACTCACGTGACTCCGAAGTAAAATAGTAAGATTAAAACGAGAACTTACCAGTTTGAAGTTTGATCTTTATTTTATGAGGAGTTACGTTGGTGATTACGTGCCCGCCACGCCCAACCCTCTCTCATAGAAAAAAGGTCATAATGGTAGTTCTCATGTTGGTCATCTTAATATGTTACTTCAATTATGGTGTTGTCTGTGATTTCATACCGCTGCTTTGAAGATTGACGCGCATGCGCCCTGACGGGTCTTCTTCACGTAATCACCAACGTAACTCCTCATAAAATAAAGATCAAACTTCAAACTGGTAAGTTCTCGTTTAATCTTACTATTCTTTCTTACTACCTGTTGTACTTGTGTATGGCGGGCACACCAAGCCTTCCACTGTATCTCGGTACTCGTGACGATAATAAACTGATGCAACACTAATGCATCTCGAACGCAAAAGCTACAACATAGGGTGTTGGCAAAATGAATCAAAACAAATCCGTGTCTGAAGAATTTCACCAGGCAGAACCAAAAATCACAGGGAAATGACCAGTCGGGCAGATGGTCAAAACATCAGCAGAGGCGAAAACTTCATGCTGCTCGTAACGGAGGAAAGAAGAAAAATGCACGTGAAACGATTGACTGGAGAATATAGGGCATTAGAAACAGGATCGTGTTGGTAGGCAGTGGGAATCTGGAGGGAATAAGTCTGGAGCAGTCGATGGAGTCACGAAGAGGAAAGGGTAAGGAGGCATTTTCAAAAAGGTTGTGAATATTTATTCGATTGTCAACATGTTTCGATTCTCCCTCTCCCTCTCCCTCTCCCTCTCCCTCTCCCTCTCCCTCTCCCTCTCCCTCTCCCTCTTCCTCTCCCTCTCCATCTCCCTCTCCCTCCCCCTCTCCCTCTCCCTCTCCCTCTCCTTCTCCCTCTCTCTCTCTCATCCGGAAGTGGCGGCGCTGTCGTACAGCAGCGGCTCGCCTGCAGTCCGTCTGTTTTTACTTTTGTTGTTGTTTTCTTTTGTCCTGTTTTAGTTAAATTTTAGTTTATTGGGTTGTGTATGTGTGGGGTGGGGGGTGAAACATGACTTTTGTCTCTTCCTTCGGGGGAATGCGACTTTTTCTTGTCGTAACCCCCTTCTCTGCCTCCGTCTGCGCTGAGGCCAAAATGGCGGAGCTGCCGGCCTCCAACTCCAACTGCGACCGACCGACCGACCTCGAGGCTCCGGAGGCAGAGCCAGGACTTACCAGCGCGAGGCTGGCCAACTTCGGGGCTGCGGTGGCGTTCCGGCGGTGGCGACCGAGGACACTGGTGGCGACCTGAATCCGGAGGCTCGGCCGCGGGCCCAGTGGACGACATCGTCGGGAGCGCGCAGGTCACAGGTTGGTGACCTGTTTTTCTGGGGCTCCCGCAACTACAGCTGCGTCCGCTGGACTGGAGGGCGGCAGCTTCGGCAGCTTCGACCACCCCGGGCCGCGGAGTTTGAGCCGGCCCGTCGCGGAGCACGGATTCGGCCGCGGGACTGGCTTACCGTCGCCCGGCGGGGTCACAGCATCAGAAGCCTGGATCGCCTCAGCGCAGAGGGAGAACAAAGCGGGAAGAGACAGAGACTTTAAGACTTTTGCCTCCATCACAGTGAGGAGGTGCCTGGTGAACTCACTGTGGTGGATGTTAATTTGTGTTTATTGTGTGTTTTGTCATTTATTATTATATGTATGACTGCAGGCAACGAAATTTCGTTCAGACCGAAAGGTCTGAATGACAAATAAAGGAATCTCTAATCTCTAATCTCTAATCTCTAATCCAGCTATTTAGACTGGTCCAATGGTGTAACATGGAAAGAGGCCCTTCGGCCCACCGTGTTCGCGCCGACCATCCATCATGCGTCCGCACTAGTTATATATTATTGAATGTTTTTCTCCCCCTCCCCATGTATTAGTGATAATTTTTCACAGAAGCCAGTTACCTTATAAATGTTCAGGTCTTTGAAACGTGGGAAGAAACCTAAGTTCTGGGAGGAAATCCACTCGGTCACATTGTGAACTTGCAAACTCTACATAGACTACATCCGAGGACAGGATTAAACCCGGGTGTCTGGCGCTATGAGTCAGAATCTCTCCCAGATGCGCTACTGTGCCGCTCCATCCGAAGGGTGCGTTGAACTGATCGCGGCCTCTTTCCCCGCTGTTACACTTGGTGGCTGACTAACAGGGCATTTATCTCTGCTTTCTGATTTTTCCAGCGAACGTGGTGACGGCTGCGATCCCGTACCGGGGAAAATGAGGACTTTCCAAAGGTATCACCCGTTACATGGTGTCGATGGCAATGTCCGATCTGCTCGTCATCTTCTTTCAAGTGTTGCTCCAAGGAATCTATGTTTACTACAACCCGAACGCCTTCTTCATCCGCAGCATGGTGTGCCCTTCGTATGTGTACCTGCGCATCCTTACACTGGACTATTCCGTATGGTTAACCTTATCCTTCACTTTTGACCGTTTTGTCAGCATTTGCTGTCCGAAGCTGAGACTCACCTATTGCACGGATAAGATGGCCGCCGTGGTCATTGTGTCCTTGTGTGCGCTGAGCTGCTTAAAATATATCCCATTTTACTTAATGTACGAGCCACGCTTCACCATGGACAATGTGAACTGGAGGTGCCGGCCCAGACCCGCCTACTTCATTTCCATCGGGTGGGTTGTTTTTGCATGGATGTGTAACATTTCCCTCTCCTTACTCCATTTCGTCCTAATCCTGCTTCTGAATGGGCTGACGGTCAAGAAAATCATAGCGGCCAGCAGGGTCCGCCGGCGCTTAAAGGGACACGGTGGCAAGGACACCGAGTCAGAGAATCGGCGTAAGTCCATTGTCTTACTCTTCACGGTGTCGGGAACCTCCATATTACTGTGGACGGCGCGAGCGGTAACTTTCATCTGTACCCGAATTACTATTAAATTTGTGGGCTCGGATCTCACAAGCCCCTCGAATATCGCCAATGAGGTGGGTGTCTTGCTCATTCGAGTCAGCTCCTGCGCCAATATTTGTATCTATGCTATGACCCAAAGTAAATTCAGACAGGAGCTGAAAAACGGGATGAAAAGTCTTATTCATTTTTTTACGAAACCCACAAAAAGGACGCGGCAGTGAGCCGAATATTGGAGTTCGAATAAAACGCCGCTATTCTGTATATTCCCATCACTAATACGCACTATCCCGTGTCTCCTGTTCCGTCCAGAATGGACTTGTTGAACGACAGACCATAGATTATAGCGTTTTATCCTGACCCCAAACGATCAGTGGACATGGACACCAAAGCCTCTTACAGCATATGTCCGCAGCATCTTGTCCCGCTGTGGGTATTGTCCCGATCTCCCAACCTACCTCATATGGTCTCTGCACTTAATTAATGCGTACTTTCTCTGTTGTATGTAATATTGTAACGACGTAGCATTATTTCCGGCGCTGTGGTTATCTTTCCCTTAGCACGACCTATTGTTTTTGTATTTGGTTTGATTGTACCCATGAATGGTATGACATAACCGGATGCCACGCAAACATGTATCCCGTGGCGATAATAAACCAATGCTAAAACCAATTTCTCGCATCGATCTGTGCGCTACATTGAAACATAACCATTGGCATCGAACAATATCATCACATTTTCAATCCTTAATTCTCAATATGTCAAATTAAAATCAATGCATTACAATAAGGTGGACAGGTGTCAACATTATTCGGAAATTGGAAACGATAATGACTGATGTGCTCGTGGTCGACTCTGTTGGGACCAGCGTCCACTGTCATATTACCTTTGAGATAACTATAAGTAACGACATGGCAGGCCCGCGAGTTAAAATTCAGAATTGGTGCAAGCTCAACTTTGATGGTACTCACAGACAGAAATCCGCACAAATTGATCCGACTAGGTTTTTACAGGCAAAGGTGCGCCCAAATCGTGGGGTCCTTTAAAGGTGTGATGACTGGAGTTCAGGGCATGCATGTGCCTGTTAGGCTGAAGGGAAAGACAGGTGAGCATAAACATGAGTGATGAGAGAAACTGAGGCTCTGGTCAGGAAAAAGAAGGCGGCATGGGACGGGTATAGTCTGCTGGCATCATGTATAGTCCTCAATGAGTTTTGGGAACTGACGAACAGACTCAATAAAGAAACCAGGAGGGCAAAAGGGGGGCAGGAGATAACGTTAGCAGATAATATCAAGTAACATCAAAAATAATGTGTGTGCACATTAAGGGAAAGTTGGCAACTGGAGAGAGAATAAGGTCCCAGAAAAACCAAACCAGAGATGGCAATGTCCTCAATGGGTATTTATCCTCTGTTTTTACCGTGGAGAAAGGCACAATAACTGTAAATCTTGGGGGCAGTCAATGGCAGTGTCTTGAGGGCTGTCGATATTACGGTCGAGGAGTAATTACGGCGTCTGAAGGTAAACATCTCTCCTGGGTTTTATCAGATATAACTGGGGACGTTGTCGGAAGCCAGAAACGAAATTACATGCGCCCTGCCTTAGTTATAAACATCATAATTAAAGAGGGGTGAGATGCCGGAAAACTGGTGGTTAATGTTTGTATCGCAAGCTGCAAGGAAAAGCCTGGGAACTATAGTCCAGTTAGCGTAACATCTGTGGTAGGCAAGTAACTGGATAAGATCTGTATGCATTCAGATAGATAAGGGTGATTAGTGATAGTCGCCATGGTGCTGTACGTGGGACACCGGGTTTCATGAGTCCTGTTGACTTTTGTGAAGATATAACCAAAACACGGGATGACGACTGAGCTGCAGACGCTATCTTTCTGGATTTCAGCAAGGCTTTTGATGTGGGTCCGTGTCGTGATCTACTCTGAGACGTTAGTTCGCATAGACTCCAGGGACACCTAGCCGACTGGATGGAATATTTTCATCATGGAAAATGGAACAGAGGGTGTTGCTGGAAAGTTGGTTCGCGGACTAGAGGCCCGTGACAGTGGTGTCCATCTAGTATCGGTGCTGGGCCCAAAGCTCTTTGTTGTCTGTATGAAAGATTTGGATGAAAATGTACACGGTAGGATTACTAAATGTGCGAATTCATACAAGTGAGTTGTATTGTAGGTAGCGAAGATGGTTACGAAAGATAACAGCAGGACCTTGCGCAGTTGGGCAAGTGGAGCTGAGGAACAGTTAGTGGTGTTTAATGCAGATATGAGTGAGGTGTTGCATTTTGAGAAGTGAAACCGGGGCAGGGATATGACTCTAGGGAGTGTTGTGGCGAAGAGCTATCCAGGAGTGCAGGTAGTAGTTCTGAGAAAGTGGAGGGGACAGGAAGTCTTTAGGCACAGTGGTCTTCATCAGTCAGAGCATTGACCGTAGATGGAGGGGACAGGAAGTCTTTAGGCACAGTGGTCTTCATCAGTCAGAGCATTGACCATAGAAGGTAGGATGTTATTTTACAGTTCTATAAGATTGATGACATCACTTTTGGAGTATTGTGCTCAGTTTTGGTCACCCTGCTATAGGAAAGATGGCGATAAGAAAGAAAGAATTCAGAGAAGATTTACGGGAATGTTAGCAGAACCTAAAGCCCCAGCTATAGGGAGAGGTTGGGCAGGTCAGGGCTGTATTCCTTGGAGCACAGGGGGATGAAGTGTAATCTTACAGCGGTGTATTAGATCGGGAGGGGAATTAATAGGGTCGAAGCACAGAATCTTTAACCCAGACGAGGGGAATCAAGAACCAGACGACTTTGCCGTTAAGTGAGAGGAGGAATATCAAGCGACTTTGAGTCCTGAAAAGCGCTATATAAATAAAATGTATTATTATTATTATTATTATTATTTAATATGAATATGAGGGACAACCTTTTTGCACAGACGGTGGTGGGTTGCCAGAGGAGGTAGGTGAGGCAGATATTATAACATCATTTCAAAGAGATTTCGACAGGTGCATGGAAAGGAACGATTCAGATGGATATGGGCGAAACGCGGGCAGGGGCGACTAGTGTGGATGGGGAACTGCCGTCAGCATGGGCAGTTTAGGTCAAAGGGTCAATTTCCCTGCAATGGGACTCTATACCAGTTTCCATGTGGCCTCTGTCTAGCGATGGAGGAGGTCGGGGACAAAAAGATCAGTTTGAGAAGCAACCGGAATGTCCATTAGACGTTGGCGGACCGAGCGCAGGTGTTCAGCAAAGCAAAGCAGTCGCCGATGCTTGGTCTCGCGGCCATATCGGGAACTCCGGATGCAGGAGATGATTTGGAGAACAGGTTTGTGGCTTTCTGCTCAATGTTATCATTCAATTGAAGCAGTTAATCGGTCACACAATAAGAGATCTGAGGAGAATTGTCTCGTGAAATTGCTGACGGGAGGATCCATTCTAATTTGGACTTTGAGGTGATATCAATATGAGGTGGAATTTATAACCGCACACCTATTGCAAATACTTCATGCTAATTTTCCCTGAGTTCAACATCAAGCATTCATATTGGACATCAAAAGAAACAACCTGAGCAAACCATTGTGAAATATCCTATTCTCTCTTACTTGGGTATAAATATGATAAAGCACAGATTATATTTCGGATTTTCCCCGCGTTAGAAATCCTCCGACATCCAACACATCGGCCGCCCAGTGAACGAAGCGAATCCCGCCACGTGAAATGCCCGTCATCTCACCTCGTTGATTGAGATACAGGTTAGTATTAAACCCGTGTCCTCCTACAATCTTTGCAATGTGTATTGCTCCTCCAATTAGGTTAAAATTCACAAGTTCACAAGTTATTGGAATAGAATTATGCCATTCGACCCATCGTCTACTCAGCCATTGAATCATGGCTGATCTTGCCTCCTAATACCATTTTCCTGTCTTCTCCCCATAACCTCTGACACCCGTTCTAATCAAGAATTTGTCTATCTCTGCTGTAAAAATATCCACTGACGTGGCCTCCACAGCCCTCTGTGTGGAATTGCGTGGAAATGTTTGTTCAAATGTCCATGACTAACGTCATTGTTTCATCACTCCGTGAATACTCTGGAGGGTTGGCGCGAGTATTAATGAGCATTGGAGTCGCGCTCCTTGCTCCATCGTGTTAGCACAGTGAGCTGCCGAGATCATACAGAATGGGGCGGGCTCCGATTCTATACGTGAAGGAGATCTCCTATCCAATTCTAGCGGTGTTTGGAATCCCTGGTAAGTCCGGGCAGATCGTTCAACGTGTGTCTGCGGTGTCTCAACGTTACCGCGCGTTCTGTGTTGCGATGCGGAAACAAAGAACTGCCGATGCTGATTTATAATAATTTTTTTTCCAGTTGTGCGGGACTAACGCAGCGGGTCAGGAGAAGCTCTGGAACACATGGATGTCCACAGATGCTGTTGACCCGCTGAGTTACTCCAGCCCTTTATTTCTTCTTTGTTTTTGTAATCCAGCATCTCCAGTATCTTGTTTCCACATTTCACTACTCCACTACGAAGTTTCTTCAAGCTATGCAACATTCAAAAAAACATCCCTGAGGACAGTTCTGCGAGACTCTCTCACTGCTCCCCGTCTGGGTTTGCTGCTGCTCTCCCGCTCATGTATAGGAAGTGCCCCAACTCGAATCGTTACCTACCCATGTTCTCCTGAGATGCTGCCTGGCCCGCCGTGTTATTCCACCACTTTGTGATTCTGTGATTTTGTGACTTTGTGATCAGTATTCCGATCTCGTATTTGTCAGCTCCTTCCGGTATCTGTTGCCACTTGCATTCGCAGTCTCACTGCCTCCTTAGCTCTGTGTCTTTTCGCCTTCGCTTTGCCTTCCTTAACCTCCACGTTCTCAACTCCGCTTGAAGGGGAAATTGGATTATATCTCTTAGTCTCATTCATTTTGTGCAAAATGTCCTCACCCGTATCTCGCGAATTTCTCCTGCTTCGGCAAAGAAACTTTGACTTAAGCTCGTGACCGTCGAGTTCTGCGGCGCTGGGGAACGGACTGACTCCCGGTGCGGGAGTTTGATCCGATTGATCCCAGTGCCTAATAGAACCCCATCCTGGCAATGTAAAGACCCTTACGCTTGATGCCGAGAGATATTTGGTAATAAGCGCAGACAGCGTATCCAATACCCGCACCAGTGGTGTTAATGACAGCATCCGCGCTGCTAGAGCAGGAAGGTCTATTGTATGTTGTACCTTCTGAGCTACCAATTTCACGACTCTTTACGAACCACAGACTCCAAGGAACCGAAAGGCAAAAGTCTAAATGACCAATGTAATAGAATACAGAACATACATCAAAGAACATACAACAAACAGTTCAGCATAGGAACAGGACCTTTGGCTTACAATGTCCATGCCGACGTGATGGCGTTAAACTACTCCCATACACCTGATCCATATCCCCATACTCCCTGCTTACCCATGTGTCAAACTGAAAACTTCTCCAAATTGACTTTCTAATCCAACGCCATTCCTGGCAGCGCATTCTCGGCACCCGCCACCCTCAATGTTCATAACGTTTTAGAGAGTGGTAAAGTTTAAAGAACATTTACATGGCAAGTTTTCATTTACACGGAGAGTGCTGGGTGCCTGGAACACGGTGCCAGGGTAGTTGGTGGAGGAAGATGCCATAGTGGTCTTCTGCATTGAAGGAGGCTTCTGCATATATATATATATATATATATATATATATATATATATATATATGTGTGTGTGTGTGTGTGTGTGTGTGTGTGTGTGTGTATGTGTGTGTGTGTGTGTGTGTGTGTGTGTGTGTGTGTGTGTGTGTGTGTGTGTGTGTGTGTGTGTGTGTGTGTGTGTGTGTGTGTGCGTGTGTGTGTGTGTGTGTGTGTGTGTGTGTGTGTGTGTGTGTGTGTGTGTGTGTGTGTGTGTGTGAAGAGAATGGAGAGGCGTGTCTCGTGTGCAGGCAGAAGACGTTAGCTTAATGTGGCATCAAGTTCGCCGCGGATACAGTGTGCTGTGAAAGGCGTGTACCTATGCTGTAATATTCTATGTTTTATGTGGCTGTCTGCGTTGTTTCCTCTCCAACTAAACCTTTTTCCTCACTGTTGCACATGACGGAACATTAATTAGTTATTTCCCTCCACTTTGTTCTTCCCCCAGCGAATGTGCTGACGGCTGCGATCCTGTGCCGGGGAAAGTGCGGTCTCACCAAAGGAATCACCCGCTACATGGTGGCGATGGCAATGGCCGACCTGCTGGTGGTCATCTCTCACGTGTTACTCAGGGAAATCTACATTTACCACAACCCTTATTCCTTCCTCTCCCTCAGCACTGTGTGCCCTTCATACATACACTTGCGGGTCGCCACCCTGGACTTTTCCGTCTGGTTAACCGTGTCCTTCACTTTTGATCGTTTTGTCAGCATCTGCTGCCCGAAGCTGAGAGTCACGTATTGCACGGATAAGACGGCCGCCGTGGTCATTGTGTCATTGTGCGCATTGAGCTGTTTAAAGTACATCCCCGTTCACTTCATGTACGAGCCACGGTTCACCATAGACAATGTGAACTGGGGATGCCGGCCCAAAGCCGTGTGCTTCACTTCCATCGGCTGGGTAGCTTTCACCTGGCTATGTAGCGTCTCTCTGCCCTTACTCCCCTTTGGGCTTATCATACTTCTGAATGGGCTGACGGTCCGGAACATCGTAGCAGCCAGCAGAGTCCGCCGGCGCCTGAAGTCACTGGAAGGTAAGGACAGCGAGGCGGAGAATCGGCGCAATGCCATCGTTTTACTATTCACCGTGTCCGGCACATACATATTACTCTGGACGACGGCTACAGTAGCTTTCATCTGCACTCGGGTCACCGTTAATTTCGTTGGCGCGGATCTCACGAGCCCCTCGGCCATCGCCAACGAAGTAGGAATCTTACTTATTCGGGTCAGCTGTTGCGCGAACACCTGTATCTATGCAATGACCCAAAGCAAGTTTAGAGAGCAGCTGAAGAACGGGTTTAAGATTCTAACTCGTGTCATTATTAACCCCATGAAACAGGCGAAGCAGTGAGCCGTGAGTGGGAATTTGATTTTTACGTCTCTATTTTCTCTATTCCACTCACCAAAGTTCACCATTCTGTGGAAGCCCCCGATCCGACACATTACATGTCAATTCCATCTACAGATGTTGCCTGTCACGTTCAGTTCGTCCCACACATTATGTTTTGCTCAAGATCCGTGTGTTTCTATTCTGTGTCCCAGTTCCGGCTGGAATTGTTTCGCTGAACAGGAGACTGAATAACATTGACGTGGGAATATGGATAAAGCGTGTGCCACCGCATCACGGATAACCACTTGGTCATCTGCAGAACATAAACGAAGTGTTGGAGGAACTCAGCGGAACGGGCAGCATTGCCCCAATTATCAGAGGCATGGATATGGTTGTCTAGATAGAGGATAGACGCAAAATGCTTGAGTAAACCAGTGGGACAGGTAGTATCTCTGGAAAGAAGCAGTGGGTAACGTTTCGGGTCGAGACCCTTCTTCAGACTCAGACTCAGCATTTTGTGTCTATCTTCGATTTAATCCAGCATCTGCAGTTCTTTCAGACACATTTTGTCAACCCATTCCTTCTTTCCAGAGCTACTGCAGATTTGTGTGTCTATCATCGATTTAACCCAGCGTCTGTAGTTCTTTCCTACACAAGGACTGGATGATATAGCTTTAAGGTGAGGGGGGGATTTTAAAGCAGATCTGCGGAGCAGGCTTTTTACACGGATGGTGGTGGGTGACAAGAACGCGCTGGCAGGAGGGGTGATGGAGGCATAAATGATGGCACATGGATGTGCAGGGAACGAAAGGATAGGCACATGGATGTGCAGGGAACGAAAGGATGCGGATCATGTGCAGATAGAAAAGACTGGTTCAACCAGGCATCACGCTCGGCGCGGATATTGTGGACCGAACGCCCATTTCCTGCACTGTTGCCGTTCTATGTTTTATCCCTCGGTCATAAATGCAAACAATTCGTGCGGTTTTATTTTTCAGCCCGACCCACATTGGCGGTCATTAATATAAATCCCACGGCTCCTCACGATACCTGACCGTTTACCCGCCGCACCTTGCCTCGTTTGTTCCTCTGTCCCGACTACGTGCGTATCCAAATAGATGTGTTGGCCACAAGCAGTCTTTCGAATTAAGTTAATGTAGTTTGCCATAATGATTGAGCAAAACACAAAGTACCGGAGTAATTCAGTGGACAAAGCAGAATTCGTGGAGCGAAATGATCGGTGAATAAAAGTTGTAGTTAAGCTTAAAAATACTGAATCGAAACCTCAACTACCCATTTTAGAATTGAAGCCCGTATCCGATTGTCACTGCTTGCTGGTAAAGAACACAATGACAGGAATGTTCAAGCTACAAAGATACGCGACTTCCTGCCATTGAAGAGACTTCCGACAGCTGATCAGAGCGGGGGTGGAGGGGGGGGGGTCCACTGGTTCAAGCGTGGAACAGGTGGCGGATTACGTGCGCCGGCGGGATGATATCACCCTCATGATTTCGCCAAACGCAAAGTGATGCACTAACAAAGTGATCGCGGAGCATCTGCGGGGGCAATGAATGGGCGACATTTCCGTTTGAGATCCGTCTTCAGTCTCTTTATTCGGCTAGCTCGTCTAAAGGAAGAATATAATAAAACGAATTTACATTTCAATTTAATGATATTTTCTTTATCTTGAAAAAGCTTTATTTTTTTCTTGTTGCTTAAAGCACATGATTAATGATACTGATTGGTACTTCCTTCCAATGCTAATGTTGGATGTACATGCATGGGATGGTTATCACTGCTTTGGAAGTGACAGCGCTAAACAAACCTGCCAATTCTACCCCACTGTCACCTCACCTCGGATATCTTAATTGGAGGCGTCTGTTCGGACTTCGTGGACTTCTGTAAGGCGTTTGAAACGTCCCACATGGGAGAATGGTTCAAAGGATGAGATCCAGCGAATACATCGCCACGAGGAATATTGGCTTGTTAGATATTTGGGTGAATAGTGGGGGGGGGGGGCGGGTATGATGATTGTGGTGGTTTGTGGTTTGCGACTAGAAGTCTGTGACGACCGGGTTACGGCAGGGATCGGCGTTGAGACTGGTGTTTGCGATTTCCATTCACAAACTAAATACGAACATAGGAAGCATAATTAGCTAATTCGCGCTGGCAAGGATACCGAGACGGAGAATCGGCGTAAGTCTATTGCTTTATGCCCCTGTCCCACTTAGGAAACCTCATCGAAAACCTCTGGTGACCTTGCGCCCCACCCAAGGTTTCCATGAGTCGCCAGAGGTTTTGGTCACTCGCCTCGAAAGACTCGACCGTGAGCTGCACCTACTGAGCAAAGATCTTATATGATCGTTGCTACCGACCGCGCACACACACACACACACACACACACTACACACACACACACACCACACACACACACATACACACACACACACACACACACACACACACACACACACACACACACACACACACACACACATCGCGAAGGTGGGGGTCCGGGACAGCGGAGAAGCGCGGTCTGGCGCGGTGAAGAGGAGGGTAACGGCTGCCACAGAGCACGGTAAGTTCTTTAGAGAGCGCGGGAGGCGGGGAGAGAAGGGAAGCGAAGGAGAGAGAAGGAGCGAGAAGGGGAGAGAGAATGGGAAGAGAAGGGGAGAGGAGAGAGAAGGGGACAGAAGGCGAGAGAGAAGGGGGGGAAGGGAGAAAAGGGGGAGAGAAGGGGAGAAGTGAAGAGAAGGGGGGGAGAAGGAGTGGAGACAGTTTTAAGAAGTTTAATAAAGTTTAGCGGGCATTTTACCTTCCGGCGGATCTTCTAGGTCCTGAAAACTCAAATGAGTCAATCAAAATGGCCGGACAGCGAAGGAGATTGCCTTCGACTGCCTGTAAGGAAATAGCGATCCACTCCACTGGCTTCGACCAGACGGCAACTTATTTTTAGTCGAGACCGGTTTAAATTTTGTTGAAATAATCGAAGGAACATAGAAGAAGACTAGACCACGCGGAAACCAATTTCGACCATTAGGGAGAGTGACCAAAACCTCCGCAAACCTCATGGAAACCTTGGTTGGGGCGCAAGGTCACCAGAGGTTTCCGTTCAGGTTTCCTAAGTGGGACAGGGGCATTACTGTGGACGACGGGAGCGAAGATTTGCTTCTGTACCCGAATTACTATTAATTTTGTGGGCTTGGATCTCACAAGCCCCTCGAACATCACCAATGAGGTGTGGGTCTTGCTCATTCACGTCAGCTCCTGCGCCAATACTTGTATCTATGCAATGACCCAAACCACATACAGACAGGAGCTGAAGAATGGGATGGAAATTATTTTTCATTTTTTTAAGAAACCCACTAAACGAGCGCGGCAGTGAGCCGAATATTAGTGTTCGAATATAACGCCGCTTTTCTGTATATTCCCTTCACTTATACGCACTATCACGTGTTTTCAGTTCCGTCCAGAGCGGACTCGTTGAACGGCATATCATACATCATAGCGTTTTATTCCGAGCCATAACGATCACAGGACATGAACAACAAAGCATCTTTCAGCATATGTCCGCTGCATCTTGCCCCGCTGAGGGTGTGGACCCGATCTCCCAACAGCACTGATTTAATGTGCACTTTCTCTGTTTCTATAATGTTGTAACAATGTAACATTATTTCCGCCGCTCTGGTTATCTTTCCCTTAGCAATACCTGTTGTATTTGTCTTTGGTTTGATTGTAGTCATGAATGGTATGATATAACCAGATGCCACGCAAACATGTATCCCGTGACGATAATAAACCAATTCCAAAACCAATTTCTCGGCTCGGGCTGGGTGCTGCACTGAAACATAACCAATAGCATCGAAATATATTTCCAATCAAAATCAATGCACATTATAATAAGGTAGACAGATTCTTCGCAGATTGGAAGGGTCCGTGACTGTTGTGTCCGTGGTCGAGGCTTTTGCGGACCAGCGACCACTGTTCTATTAGCGTTAAGATAAGTATGGGTAAAGATATGGCGGGCCCGCGAGTTAAAATTCTGCATTGGGGCAAGCTCAACTTTGATGGTAGTCACAGACAGGAACTCGCACAAGATGATCTGACTACGTTTATAACACCAAAGGAACGTCCATATAGTGGGATACTTTAACGGTGTGGTGATTGTTCAGGGCATGCATGTTCCTGTTAGACTCAACGGCAAGACAGGTGAGCATAAACATGAGTGATGTGAGAAATTGAGGCTCTGGTCAGGAGAAAAGAAGGAGACATGGGACGGGTATAGGGAGCTGGCATAATGTGTATACCTGAAGAAGATTTGAAAATTGATGAACACACTTTAGTAAGAAATTACGAGGGCAAAAGGGGACAGGGGATAACGCTAGCAGATAATATCAGGCGACATCCAAAGAGAATGTGTGTACATTAAGGGGAAAATGGTAACGAGAGAGAGAATAGGGTCTTACAGAAACCAAACCAGAGATGGCAATATCCTCAATTAGTATTTGTCCTCTGTTTTTACCGTGGAGAAAGGCACAACTGTAAATCTTGGGGTAGTGTCAGGCAGTGTCCTGGGAGCAGTCGATATTACTGTCAAGGAGTTGCTAAGGCGTCTGAAGGTAGACTTATCTTCAGAATTTGATCATATGCACCCGTGGACGCTGTCAGAAGCCAGAGATGAAATTGTAGGCACATGCACATGTACAACACTTGTACATCACATGTACATCATAATTAAAGACGGATGATGTGCCCGAAGACTGGTGGCTAATGTATCGTAATTTAAGATGGACTGCAAGGAAAAGCCTGGAGACAATAGTCAAGTTAGCCTAACATCTGCGGCAGGCAAGTAACTGGAGAGCATTCTGAGGGGTAAGATCTGTATACATTGAGGTAGATAGAGGTGTTTAGGGATAGTCAACGTAGTGTTGTACGTGGGACACCGTGTTTCACGAATCCTGTTGACTTTTGTGAACATATAAACAAAACACGTAACGAGCACGGAGCTGTGGACGTTATCTTTCTGAATTTCAGCAAGGCTGTTGATGAGGTTATGTGTGGAAATAGATCGCATAGACTCCATGGATAGCTTGCCGACTGGATAGATAATTAGTGTAAAGGAGCTGAGTCTGACTCACTTGTAGCTTTACTTAACGTTTAATAATAAGACAGGTTAAACACTTTCCAGCACTGACTGCACCCAGTCTATCATCATGCTGGAACCAAGGGAGGAGCACACGGGACATAGAGTTCTTATACTTGATAACCAAGGCGTGGTTAGTGGTACTGAGGTAGCTATATTATTGGTTGCATGCATAAACCATCTACATCCTTCCCCTTAGAATCAAATGCACATGGAGGCAATCAGGATAGTGTTATTACAATAACCGTGCGAAGTTAGACAAAGTCGCCGTAACGGACAGGCGGCTTAACAATGCGACCCGAACGCGTACGTATAGCACCTCCCCCCCCCCCTCAGAAGGAAGAGAAGCCGTAACGGAGGCAGGCATGAAAGTCAAGGGAAGGGGAGATGCAGCAGGAGCGGGAGAGATAGGAGGGGGAATACGTGCAGGACGTGCAGGAGGTGAAAGCGACCGGCCAAGACCAGGAGGCAACGAAACAGGAGACCGCACTAAGCGAGGGGAATGGGGCATGCATGGAGCAGCAGGGTGATCCGCGGCAGCAGGTGGAAACAACAACGGAGGAGCATAAGGAGCCGCAGGAGGAGGCTTTGGCTCGTTGACGGCCAACAGGTGCTGGCGGCTTCGTCGGTAGGTAGTCCCTTCGTAATCCACCAGGTAAGATCTTGGAGAGTCGTCCATGCCAGTCACCGTCGCGAGGCGGGAATAGCCGGTGGTGGTCCGCATCCGAACGACCTGCCCGGGTAGCAGAGGCAGCAGAGAGCGGCAGGACCTGTCGTGGGAACGCCGTTGAACTTCATGTTTATGATCGATCCGTCTTTGGACTGTGGCAGGATCGAACACTTTGGGTATCAGGGACTGCTGGGCGATGGGCATAGGTGGTCTTGTCATTCGGGACATCAGACGTTGGGCAGGGGAGCCCATAAGCGGGTCCCGTGAAACGTTACGTAGGTTAAGTAAGTCCAGGTAAAAATCGCTGTCTGACAGGCGGGACTGCTCCATCAGGCCCTTAGCACTCCGCACGGCCCGTTCGGCCAGGCCGTTACTCTGAGGGTACTCCGGGCTGCTGGTGTAGTGATGGATGTTCCACCGTGCAGCGAAAGCTTTGAACTCGGCACTTGTGAATTGCGGTCCATTGTCGGTCTGTAAGCGGACAGGGACGCCGTGGGCGGCGAAGTGTTGACGCATCTTAGCGATGACCCTCCCGGAGGTGGTGGACGGAAGGAGGTCAATCTCGAACCAATTGGAGAAAGAGTCCACCAGGACGAGAAAGTACTTACACCGCCATTCGAATATGTCAGCCCCCAGCGATGTCCAAGGCATGGCTGGCGCCGGCTGCTGCAGAAGAGGTTGACGTTGCTGGTGTGGGGTAAGGTTGTTGCAGGAGGCACAGGAGGACACCCGGTTCCTGATGTAGTTGGCCATGCCAGGCCAGTAGAACTGTCCTTGGGCATGAGAAACGGTGGCCTCGATTCCAGGATGACCACTGTGGGCTGCGTTGTAGTATAGATCGTAGAGAGAGGCTGGGACCACAACTTTGTGGCCTTTGACGATAACCCCATCCTGGATCACCAGCTCGTCGCGGACCAGGAAGAACGGTTGTGCGCCCGATGGCAAATTGGTACGTTTGACGGGCCACCCGCGCTTGATGATGGCTGCCAGCTGCTACAGTGCGGGGTCCGCGGCGGTGTGCTCGATCAGGCACTGAAACTGCTTAGTTGGAACAAAGTTGACATTAAGTACGAGTAGATTTTGCTGCTCGTAAGGGTGGCCGTCACAGGATGCCCGTGGGGCGCGAGAAAGTGTGTCAGCAACATGCATCTCCGTTCCCTTCTTGTATGTGATATCAAAATCAAAACGCTGGAGTTGCAGCATCATACGTTGTAATCTGGCAGCGGCAACATGTATGGGTTTGTTAAGAATAGTTACCAGTGGCTGGTGGTCGGTTTCGACTGTGAATCTGCAGCCAAAGAGAAAGTCTTTGAATTTGGAACAAGCAAACACGACAGCCAGGAGCTCCTTCTCGATCTGAGCATATCGTTGCTCCGTGGCGGTCATGGTCCGAGAGGCATACGAGACCGGTAGCAGGGAGCCGTCGCCGTAGAGCTGCAGGCAAGCAGCACCCAGTCCAAAACGAGAGGCATCACAGGTGACAACAATGGGACGGCGCAGGTCGAAGAATTTGAGTGTTGGGGTGCTGATCAGCTTAGACTTCAGACATTCGAAAGACTGCTGGTGTTGTGGGAACCAGGACCAGGCGATGCCTTTCTTAGTTAGTTGTTTCAGGGATGAGCTCAGCTCACTGAGATTCGGTACAAACTTCCCGAGGTAGTTGACCATGCCCAGGAATCGTTGTAGACCAAGCACGTCAGTTGGGGCTGGCATTTCGGATATAGCGATAGTCTTTTGCGGGTCGGGTTTCAGTCCCTTGGAAGTGAAGATGTGCCCGACGTACGGCACCTCTGAGACACGGAACCGGCATTTATTCTTGTTCAGTTTTAAGTTGGTCTGCCGGGCACGGTCCAGGACTTTGCGGAGGTTCTTATCGTGTTCGGCAGCATTCTCCCCATAAACTAGGATGTCGTCAACGATGATGGCGCAAGGCATGTCAGCGAACAGCTGTTCCATGGATCGCTGAAACACTTCACTGGCAGAGTTAATACCGAATGGCATCCGTAGAAACTTAAATCTTCCATAAGGAGTGGAAAAAGTTGTCAGGTTGGAGGAGCGCTTATCGAGTGGTATTTGCCAGAAAGAGCTTTTTGCATCAAGGACAGAAAACACCGTAGCCTGACCGACCTGAGCTGCGACGTCCTCTACGGTTCTCATGGGGTAGTGTGGCCGCCTGATCGCGAGGTTCAGGTCTTTGGGGGTTGATACACACCCGTATCTCGTTTTTGTCCTTTTTCAGGCTAGCAACCATGGTGGAGACCCACTCGGTGGGCTCGCTCACTGCTTCCAGCACTCCCATTGTAACCATGCTCTTCAGCATCGCTTCCACTTTATTCTTTAAAGCGAGGGATACTCTGTGTGGTGCACGGACCACTGGCACCACTTTGGGGTCGGTGACAATCTTGTAGACAAGGGGCAGTTTGCCCAGTTCATTATCAAACAGGTCCGGGTACTCGGATAACGGATCCATTGGCAAACGTATTTCGTGGACAGTACGATCGAAGGACACTAGTCCCAGGTCTTGGCACGCCTGGTTGCCCAACAGAGTCACACAATCAGAATCCAGAACATAAAACATGAGGGGCCGCGATGACTTCTGCCACACACAATTAAAAGTTGCCTTTCCCACAGGTTTCAGTACCTCGCCCCCATAGGCACGTAAGGTCGAACGGTCTGAAGTCAGTGGTTCATTGTGTCTAATCTTTCGGAACAGGTTTGTTGACATAACATTGACTTTCGCCCCCGTGTCGAGTTTAGCTGTGAACGGACAGTTGTTGACGGTAACGAGGACCGATGGATCGGGGAGGCGAGCAGGTGCATGTATGAGTGTAAATATACTAGCATCTCCTTGAGAACTAATTGCCTCGGAGTCGTGGGCAGTGTCGAGCGAGGACTGGGAACCAAAATCGCTATCAACTTGTGCTAGGTTGTTTAATACTTGCCTAGGAACAGGTGGCAGGTTCCCACGAGAACGGCAAACCGCCGAGAAGTGATTCAATCTCTTGCAGAAATTACATGCTTTACCATAAGCCGGACACTGTGATTGCATTGAATGTATATAGTTACAATTAGGGCACCTTTTAACCACCCGTCCTCCGGGGCCATAACCTGCCCGCGGCGCGGGTCTAGCGTTATCTATTTTGGGACGTGGTCTGTTGAGACCAGTTAAATTGACCGATCGGCCATCAGTGCCCCTTTGTCCGAACAACGGGTCAACGACTTCAGCCAACCTGCATGCATGCATTGCGTCTGTCAGGGTAAGATCCGGCCTCCTCAGTAGCTCGGATCGTAGTTTCTGATCCAGCATACCTGTCACTAAAATGTCCCTGGTTAGCTGGTCAGTCATGTTTTCAAAGCGGCATCGCTGCGCGAGATAACGCAGATCCGCAATAAAGCATTCAACAGGTTCGTCGGGCTGTTGCTTTCTCGTGAAAAACTTTACTCGCTCTGAAATACGGTTAGAGGGCAAGTCGCAAATTTCGGCAAATTTTCGCAATAGACATACTGGGTCGTTTGCAGACTCCGCAGGTACCTGAATCAGGTCGTTCCCATCCCGGACCTCGGGATCATAGGCAAAGGCTCGCGCTCTCCTCATGGCATCAGGACCCGCAAGGTTCAGTAGGAGAGAAGCTTTAACAATATCGGGATCGTTGCGATGCACGATATTGATGTAATGACTGAAGTCCATTTCAAAAGTCGCCCAGCGATTAGCTATGTCAGCATCAAAGACCAGGGGCGAGGGTTTGCGGCACGACGATGCCATGGCCAAAGTCACAAAACTCAGATAAAGCAACACTTGTAAAGAAAAAAACACACGATATACAGGAGGCGCGCGTTTAAACTTGCTAACACCATGTAAAGGAGCTGAGTCTGACTCACTTGTAGCTTTACTTAACGTTTAATAATAAGACAGGTTAAACACTTTCCAGCACTGACTGCACCCAGTCTATCATCATGCTGGAACCAAGGGAGGAGCACACGGGAGATAGAGTTCTTATACTTGATAACTAAGGCGTGGTTAGTGGTACTGAGGTAGCTATATTATTGGTTGCATGCATAAACCATCTACAATTAGCATCATGGAAAAAGAAACAGAGGGTGATGGTGAAAAGTTGTTTTCCGGACTACAGTCCTGTGACAGTGGTGTGAGTCGGGGATCGATGCTGGGCCCAAAGCTCTTTATTGTGTGCGTGAGATTTGAACGAATATGTTGTTTAATGCAGAAAAAAGCGAAGTGTTGCATTTTGCGAATCCAAACCAGGACAGGGACTTTAGAATGAATGACCGGGCTCCAGGGCATGTTGAGTTACAGAGGGATCAAGGGGTGCAAGTACTAGTTCCTAGAAAGTGCCGCCACAGGTAAATAGAGTGGACAAGAAGTATTCACGCACAGTGGCCTTCATCCGTCAGGGCATTGAGTATAGATGCTTGAATGTTTTTTACAGTGATTAGATCACTTTTGGAGTATCGTGTTCAGTTCTCACCACCCTCCTACAGGAAAGATGGCGTTAAGAAGGAAAGAATTCAGAGATGATTTACAAAGATGTTAGCTGAACTTAAAGCCTCAGCTATTGGGAGAGGTTGGGCAGGCCAGGGCTGTAGTCCTTGCAGCACAGAAGGATGAAGAGCAATCTTGTAGACTATATTACTAAAAGTCTGATCTTGACCGCTTTTGGCTCAGTGTGCTGAAATTTCCGAGAGAACACCGCCACCTACGGTCGTCATTTTTGGTCACCTCGCTCAGAGCCCCCCCTCCGCCTTCCTGGACCAGAGAAATTTTCCGATCGATGAAAAATCAGAGAGATATTAATGTTTTTTATAACATCGACATTCTCTCTTCTGCCCCCGCTGGCGGCAGGGGGGGGACTATGAAACCCAGAAGTGTCGTGCCTCACTCAGTCTCTGCCAGACCCAGGAAGCCAGAGGGTCGCGGCTCCCTGAGCTGCGAATAACACTGAACGCACGTCTACTCCACGGTGAGTCCCCGGGATGTGGTTTTCAGCAAATGTGTTTTGTGGGCTTGCTAAGTGTTTTTATGGCCTAATTGGCTTTTTTCTAAGTGCTTTCAGCAAAAGGAATGTCTTTTGTTGGCTTGCTGAGTGGTTTTGCCCTAATTGGCTTTTTTTACGTGCTTTCAGCAAAACGAATGTCTTTTGTCGGCTTGCTGAGTGGTTTTGCCCTAATTTGAGTTTTTTTAAGTGCTTTCAGCAAAAGGAATGTCTTTTGTCGGCTTGCTGAGTGGCTTTGCCCTAGTTGGCTTTTTTTAAAGTGCTTTCAGCAAATCGATTGTCTTTTGTCGGCTTGCTGAGTGGTTTTGCCCTAATTTTCTTTTTTAAAGTGCTTTCAGCAAAATGAATGTCTTTTGTCGGCTTGCTGGGTGGTTTTGCCCTAATTGGCTTTTTTTTATAGTGCTTTCAGCTAAACTAATGTCTTTTCTCGGCATGCTGAGGGGTTTTGCCCTAATTTGCTTTTTTTTTAAGTGCTTTCAGCAAAACTAATGTCTTTTGTCGGTGCCCTAATTGACTTTTTTTTGTGCTTTCAGCAAAACGAATGTCTTTTGTCGGCTTGCTGAGTGGTTTTGCCCAAATTTGCTTTTATTCGAGTGCTTTCAGCAAAACGAATGTCTTTTGTCGGCTTGCTGAGTGGGTTTGCCCTAATTGGCTTTTTTAAAGTGCTTTCAGCAAAACGAATGTCTTTTGTCGGCTTGCTGAGTGGTTTGGCCCTAATTGACTTTTTGAAAGTGCTTTTTCAGCGGACGGATGTGTTTTGTCGGCTTGCTCAGTGTTTTTTCCCCAATTGCCCGGCTTTTTTTAAGTGCTTTTCAGCGGACGGATGTGTTTTGTCGGCTTGCTCAGTGTTTTTTCCAATTGCCTGGCTTATTTAAAGTGCTTTTCAGCGGACGGACGTGTTTTGTCGGCTTGCTCAGTGTTTTTTCCACAATTGCCTGGCTTTTTTTAAGTGTTTTTCAGCGGACGGATGTGTTTTGTCGGCTTGCTCAGTGTTTTGTCCCCAATTGCCTGGCTTTTTTTTAAAGTGCTTTTCAGCGGACGTATGTGTTTTGTCGGCTTGCTCAGTGTTTTTTCCCCAATTGCCTGGCTTTATTTGTGCTTTTCAGCGGACGGATGTGTTTTCTCGGCTTCCTCAGTGTTATTTCCCCAATTGTCTGGCTTTTTTAAAGAGCTTTTCAGCGGACGGATGTGTTTTGTCGGCTTGCTTGCTCGGTGTTTTTTTCCCCCCAATTGCCTGGCTTTTTTAAAGTGCTTTTCAGCGGTCGGATGTCTTTTGTCGGCTTGCTTGCTCAGTGTTATTTTTCCCCAATTGCCTGGCTGTTTTTTAAAGTGCTTTTCAGCGGACGGATGTGTTCTGTCGGCTTGCTTGCTCGGTGTTTATCTCCCCCATTGCCTGGCTTTTTAAAGGGCTTGTTTGCAACAGTTTTCGAATGGATAAAGTGAATAAACATTTTATTAGATCAGAACTGTGCTCAATTTCAAAACTGGCGCTCAGAACTGCTGTAGATTTGGGAGCAACAGCAGCAGGAGATTAGCAAGAGATACGACTGATGGGCTCTAGCCCGAGTGGGAGGAGAGAATAAGGGGTGTAGCAATATAGTAATCCAGGTAGGGGATTCTTAAATAGGACCAGTTATTTACTTATATAAGATGGGCGGCCAGGAGATGTGCCAATACTGTGAGATGTGGGAATTTGTCGACACCATTGATGTCGACACCATTGATGTAGATGGTGTAGATGATCCCTACAGCTGCAGTAAGTGTTTGAGGCTAGCGGAACTCGAGCTCCGCATTGAGGAGCTGGAGACCCAACTTCATACGCTGCGGTACATCAGGGAGGGGGAGTATTACCTGGATGTTTTGTACCAGGGGATGGTCACACCGACCAGTTTAACTAATTCAGTAGTGAGTAAGCAAGGAAAGGAAGGTGTGGCCATAAGCGAGGCAGGTAGGGGGTACCAGGAGGAGATGCGGCAGGAGCCACAGCCCTTGTTCCTGACGAGCATGACCGAGGCTCTTACTCAATGTGAGGACGGGATCAGGGGCTGTGGGAGGGATGAGCAACCTGGCTGCAGCACCGTGGATCAGGGGGACATTCAAGAGGGGGGAGTTAGAAGAAATGCCGTTGTGATAGGGGATAGTATTATTCGGGGGGTAGATAAGGTTCTCTGCGGCCAGCAGAACATGTCCCGAAGGCTGTGTTGCCTACCCGGTGCTAGGGTTAAGGATATCTCTGCGATGCTGGAGAGAAATTTGCAGAGGGAGGGGGAGGATCCAGTGGTCGTGGTCCATGTGGGGACCAATGACATAGGCAGGACGAGGAAGGAGGATCTGCTGAAGGAGTTTGAGCAGTTAGGGAATAAATTAAAAAGCAGAACCTCGAGGGTACTGATCTCCGGATTGCTACCTGAGCCACGGGCCAAATCGGCGAGAGTACGTAAAATTAAAAAGCTGAATGCGTGGCTCAAAGACTGGTGTGGGAAAAATGGGTTTGGTTTCTTGGGCCACTGGCACCAGTACTGGGACAGGGGGGATCTGTTTTGTAAGGACGGACTTCACCTGAACGGTGCTGGGACTGGGGTCCTGGCAAATCATATAACTAGGGCAGTAGAGAGGTCTTTAAACTAAGTAGCGGGGGGGAGGTATCAAGGGTGGTAATAACGGCAGAGGTAGAGGAAATAGAGCAGGGTTTCAGTGGGGAAACGGAAAATCAAAATGTGACAGGAGGATCCAGAATGTGTGAAGATAAAGCTCTAGATGTAAAAGAGGCAAAAACAGAAAGGAAGGGTAGTAAAAATCATCTGAAAGTGCTGTATCTCAATGCACGGAGTATTCGAAATAAGATAAATGAATTAACGGTGCAATTAAGTATATATAATTATGATATCGTGGCCATTACGGAGACATGGCTGCAAGGGGATCAGGACTGGGAGTTAAATATAGAGGGGTACTCGACAATTAGAAAAAATAGACAGGAAAGAAAGGGAGGAGGGGTGGCCCTTTTAATAAGGGAGGGAATAACGGCAATAGAGAGGAAGGATATTGCGTTGAAGGATCAGGAAAGTGAAACAGCTTGGGTACAGATAGAGAATAACAAGGGGAAAAAAACACTAGTGGGTGTAATTTATAGACCTCCAAATAGCTGTGACGCTGTTAGTCAGAACATAAATCTGCAAATAGTTGACGCATGTAAAAAGGGAACTGCTGTAATCATGGGGGACTTCAATTTTCATATTAATTGGGCAAACCAAACTGGGCAGGGTAAACTAGAGGAAGAGTTTATAGAATGTATTAGAGACGGGTTCCTAGAACAGTATGTCACAGAACCGACAAGGGGGGAGGCAATCTTGGATCTGGTCCTGTGTAATGAAGCAGGATTAATTAAAAATGTCATAGTTAGGGACTCGTTGGGAACAAGTGACCACAATATGGTCGAATTCCATATTCAAATAGAAGGGGAGCAGGTTGAAACTCAGGCTAGGGTACTTAGTCTAAATAAGGGGGATTATGAAGGTATGAGGACTGAGCTGATCAAAGTTGACTGGGATAGCAGACTCAAGAATAAGACGGTACATGAGCAGTGGTCTACGTTTAAGGATCTACTGTATAACCTTCAAGAAAAATTTATTCCTATGAAGAAAAAAAGGGGTAAGGGTAAGAACAGTCAGCCATGGCTCAGTAAAACTATAAAGGATAGTATTCGGCTGAAGGCAAGGGCATATAAGGTAGCCAGAGATAGTGGGAGGGTAGAGGATTGGGAAGCATTTAAAGGTCAGCAAAAAATAACTAAGAGATTAATTAAGACGGGGAAAATAGATTATGAAAGGAATTTAGCGAACAACATAAAAACTAATAGTAAGAGTTTTTATAGCGATATAAAAAGAAAAAGGGTGGCTAAGGTGAACGTTGGTCCATTGGAGGGTGAGACTGGAGAGTTGTTGGTGGGGAACATGGAAATGGCAAAGGCATTAAACGAGTATTTTGTATCAGTCTTCACCATAGAAGACACAAAAAATATTCCAACGCTGGATAAACAGGGGGCGGTAGGAATGGAGGAGCTAAATACTATTAAGATCACCAAGGAGGTGGTATTAGGGAAATTAATGAGACTGAAGGAGGATAAATCCCCTGGGCCTGATGGATTACATCCAAGGGTCTTGAGGGAGATAGCGGTGGGGATTGTGGATGCATTGGTGATAATTTTCCAAAACTCCCTGGAGGCAGGAACGGTCCCAGTGGATTGGAAAATGGCCAATGTAACACCTATATTTAAAAAAGGAAGTAAACAGAAGGCGGGTAACTATAGACCGGTTAGTCTAACATCGGTGGTGGGTAAAATGTTAGAGACAATTATTAAAGAAACACTAACGGGGCACTTGGATGGACATGACTTCATCGGACAGAACCAGCATGGTTTTGTGAAGGGGAAGTCCTGTTTAACGAATCTGCTCGAATTCTTTGAGGAAGTAACAACCCGGGTGGATAAAGGGGAACCGGTGGATGTGGTATACTTGGACTTCCAAAAGGCTTTTGACAAGGTGCCACATAAGAGACTATTGCTAAAAATAAAAAATTATGGGATTGGGGGTAATATATTAGCATGGGTAGAGGATTGGCTAACAAATAGGAAGCAGAGAGTGGGGATAAATGGTTCATATTCGGGATGGCAACCGGTAACTAGCGGGGTTCCGCAAGGGTCGGTGCTGGGACCCCAGTTGTTCACAATTTATATAAATGATTTGGAGGAGGGAACCAAGTGTAATATATCAAAATTTGCGGACGATACAAAAATGGGAAGAAAAGTAGGGGATGAGGAGGATAGGAAGAGTCTGCAAAAGGATATAGATAAGCTAGGTGAGTGGGCAACAACTTGGCAGATGAAATTTAATACTAATAAATGTGAAGTCATTCACTTTGGGAAAAAAATGATAGGGCAAGTTATTTTCTAAATGAGGAGGAGCTGCGCTGTAATGCAACGCAAAGGGATCTAGGGGTAGTAGTACATGAATCACTAAAAGTTAGTATGCAGGTGCAGCAAGCTATCAGGAAGGCCAATGGAGTTTTTGCCTTTATTGCTAGGGGGATTGAGTATAAAAACACGGAGGTCTTGCTACAGCTGTACACAGTATTAGTGAGACCACATTTGGAATACTGTGTACAGTTCTGGGGTCCATACTTAAGAAAGGATGTACTGGCCCTGGAGGCAGTGCAGCAAAGGTTTACAAGATTAATTCCTGCAATGAGGGGATTGACATATGAGGAAAGGTTAAGTAGGCTGGAACTCTACTCTTTGGAGTTTAGAAGAATGAGAGGCGATCTCATTGAAACATATAAGATCGTGAGGGGCCTTGATCGGGTGGATGCACCGAGGATGTTCCCAATGATCGGGGAAACTAGAACTAGGGGACATAGTTGCAGAATAAGGGGGGGCTCTTTTAAAACTGAGATGAGGAAGAACTTCTTCACCCAGAGGGTGGTTAATTTATGGAATTCACTGCCCCAGGGAGCAGTGGAAGCAGAAACATTAAATATATTTAAATCTAAAATAGATGGTTTTTTAACTGCCAAGGGGATAAGGGGCTACGGGGAGAGGGCAGGGATATGGACCTAGGTAGGGTTAGTATAGTAAGACCTGAGTGATCTCCTGGACAAGTGTCGATCGCCTGGATTGGGGTCGGAGAGGAATTTCCCGGATTTTTTTTCCCGAATTGGACCTGGGTTTTTATCCGTTTTTTTGCCTCCCCCAGGAGATCACGCGGTTCTTGGGGTGGAGAGGGGTGATAGCGGTATAAAGGGGAGGGTAGTGTCTTGTGTTCTGTGTCTTGTGTCTACTGTTTGTGGGTAGGGGTGTTTGTTTGGTGTTCAGCCATGAGCGAATGGCGGTGCGGGCTCGATGGACCTGGTGGTCTGCTCTCGCACCTACTTTCTATGTTTCTATTCTGTGATTTTCGCTTGGTTGCAAGATGCCGTCGATGATGTCATTTCCGGTTAGCGGCATGCAGGCGCTGAGTGCGCCATTTCCGGTTCGTGCCAAGCAGCGGGAGGGTGACGTCAAGATGGCGCCGAGTGCATGCGCTGTTGAATAATTCAGGAGTTTACTGCTCTGTCTATGGTGAGTGTGTTTGTTGGACGTTATTTAAAGCATGATTTTGCTTCAGCAGCAGCCTCCACAGCAGGCTTTAAAGATTTGTTTTACACACTTTTCTCCAGGTTTCAATTGCACAAAGATTGACAGAGGGAGAAGGCGACTATTCTCAATTTTGTTGAATGTTGGAGAAGACAAGATTTTAAAGAATGAAGACGATGAAATTGAAATCCCACAAGACATGCTTCTATCAGCAGAAACACTGGAGGATTGTATTGATTTCATCTATCACACATTCGACAATCCTGCAGAATTATTCTCCAACAATTGTATCTTGGTTCCTCACAACGATACCACGAGAAGCATCAATTCTACATGCATCAGACGCTTCCCTGGAATCGTTAAGGAGTACTTTACTTTCTTTTTTTTTTTTTTTTTTTTTTTTTAATTTTTATTTATTAGAAGTACATTACATCACAGCCACATACATTAATACTCGTCATTTATATCTTCTTACAATTAATGTACTCCCTTTATTTTTTTTTTTTACACTAAAGAAAGAAAAGATTGAAAGAGAGAAGAAAGTGAAGGAAAAAGTGCAAGTGTAGAAAAGTGTAGAAAATGTAACAACAAAAAAAAAGGACGAGGACCCTATGAGAGCGAAATTAAAAACAAAAAGAAAAAGAGTTAAGAAATAGGCCCTAAGAAAAGAAAAGAGAGAGAAAAAAAGAAAAACAAATGTTTTTTTTTTGAGCATCACGTAAATAGGACATACCAACTCTTCAACTATCATCCCCCCTTACCCGACCTCAATTTTTTATTTTTTTAAAGTACTTTTGCACCCTATGTTTGTAATAATTCTATAAATGCAGACCACGTCAGGTGGAAGTGATCTGGTTTACCTGCTAGGAGGAGTCTTATCTCTTCAAGGTGTAGTGTTTCAAACATATTTGAAATCCACATATTTATAGTTGGTATTGGAGCCTTCTTCCAAAATTTTAGAATTAGCTTTTTTCCAGTTATTAACCCATAATCCATTAATTTCTTTTGAAACACATTTAGTTCTGGATCATCTTCCGTTATTCCGAAGATAATCCATTCTGCTTTGGGTATCAGTCTTGTTTTAAATAACTTTGTAAAGATTTCAAAAATTTCATTCCAAAATTTTTGAATTTTTGTACAGAAGACAAATGAGTGCGCTATAGTTGCTTCTTGGGATTGACATTTATCACAAATAGATGATACGTTTGGGAAAATTTTATGAATTTTAGTTTTCGAATAATATAATCTATGTAAAATTTTAAATTGTATTAAAGTGTGTCTTACATTAATCGAGCATTTATGTACTTTTAATAAGTATTCATTCCAACTTTCCTTTGAAATTTTAATAGCTAACTCTTGTTCCCAGTCTCTTCTGATACCCTCCGTAGATGGTATTTGTACATTTAAGATAATATTGTACAAATATGATATTAAGTTTGCTGATTCCGCTTTTGTCTGCATTGCCTCGTCCAGTACATCTGCTGGGTTATTATGATGATCTTTTATATATTTTTTCAAATAGTCGCATATTTGAAAGTATTTAAAATATTGATTATTTCCGAGTTTATATTTTATTTGTAATTGTTGAAATGAAAGTAATTTTCCAGTTTCATACAAGTCACCAAGCGTTTTAATTCCTAGTCTATCCCATTGTGTATAAGCTTTATCTATAATAGAAGGACTAAACGAAGGGTTATTGACTATAGGTAATAAAAGTGATAAGTTTCTTAATTTTAAATTTTGTTTTATTTGTTTCCAAATACGGATTGTACTATGAATAATTGGGTTCTTATTATAGTTTATGTTATTCAATTTCATTGGAGAGAGGAGGATCGCTCCAATGTTTCTAGAGGAGCAATCCTCTTTCTCCATTACAATCCAGTCTACTTGCTGGGCGGAGTTATCCATCAGTTGAATCATGTTTTTAATATTTACTGACCAATAATAATACATAAAATTGGGTAGTGCTAGACCCCCCAATACTTTAGATTTATTCAGATGGGTTTTTTGTATTCTATGTGATTTATAGTCCCATATAAAATTAGTGATATCTGAGTCGAGTTTTTTAAAAAACTTCTTAGGTAAGTATATAGGAATTGATTGAAATAGGTATAAAATTTGTGGTAAAAAGATCATTTTTATTGCGTTTATTCGGCCTATTAAAGACATCGGAAGCG
The DNA here is from genome assembly GCA_038087875.1 of Malacoraja senta. Taxonomy (NCBI): domain Eukaryota; kingdom Metazoa; phylum Chordata; class Chondrichthyes; order Rajiformes; family Rajidae; genus Malacoraja; species Malacoraja senta. The sequence continues at coordinate 75,721 of JAXLNO010001205.1, read as the reverse complement.
TTTTCCAGAATTTAATTAATGTATTCAGTTTATTAAGTAGGGGGTCAAAATTTGCCCTGAGCATACCTTGATATGCTCTGGTAATTTCGATTCCCAAATATTTAAATTTTTCTGTAGCTATTTTAAAAGGGAATTTTAAAAGATGTGTTGAATCTTTCGGTTTTATTGACATAATTTCACTTTTATTCCAATTTATTCTATATCCAGAAAAAGATCCGAAGTCTTCAATTAAATTTAATATATTTGGTATAGTGATTTGAGGTTTTGTAATATACAATAATATATCATCCGCGTATAAAGATATTTTATTATATGAGTCTTTAGTATTATATCCATGAATATCAGGGTGTATTCTAATTTTTTCTGCTAGCGGTTCAATAATGAGAGCAAACAGCTGTGGTGATAATGAGCATCCTTGTCTATTTCCCCTTGATAGTTGAAATTTTGAGGATAATATGTTATTAGTAAGTATTCTAGCTGTAGGTTTGTTATATAGTAACTTAATCCATAAAATAAAATTCTCTCCCAGTTGAAATTTTTGTAATACTTTATCCATATAATTCCATTCTACTTGATCAAATGCTTTTTCAGCATCCAGCGAAATAATTGATAATTCTTGATCTTCAGATTTGTGTGAGTGCATTATGTTGAGTAGACGTCTCATATTATTAGAAGAGTATCTCTTAGGGATAAACCCTGTCTGATCTGGGTTTATTAATTTACTAATGTATTTACTTAATCTTCTGGCTAATGTTTTCGCTAATATTTTTTGATCTGTGTTTAACAATGCTATAGCTCTATATGAGCCAGGTTCTTCTAAATCCTTATTTTTCTTAGGTATTAATGTAATCGTTGATTCCGCTAATGTATCAGGTAGTATTCGTTTTTTAAAAGCGTATTGGTACATTTTTTGTAATCTTGGTATTATTTTATCATAAAAGTTTTTATAAAATTCATTAGTAAATCCATCAGGGCCTGGTGTTTTTCCATTCTTTAGTGAGTTTATTGTATCTTCTAATTCCTTAATTGAGATTTGTGCACCCAGTTCCTCTTGTTCCTTCAGCTCTAACTTTGGAAGATTACAGGTATCCAAGAACTTTGTGATATTATTGGAATCAATTATCGTTTTAGATGTATACAAATTCTCGTAAAATTGCGCAAATCTTTTATTAATATCCTTCGGTGTTGTTAATAATTCCCCTTTATCTGATTTGATCTTTGGTATAGTATGTTCCTTTTCTCGTTTTTTTAGCTGGCGAGCCAAAAGTTTATGCGGTTTATCCCCAAATTCAAAGTGCTCTTGTTTTGTAATTTGAAAAAGTCTTATAAGTTTGGCAGATAATAATTTATTTAATTTAAATTTTAAAATTATTATTTTATTATGTTTATCTATTGTTGGATCTTTAGCATTATCTATATCCATTTGTCTAATAAGTTCTTCTAACTGTCTTTGTTCATTCTTATTCTTTTTATTTTGAAAAGCTTGATATGAAATTATAATACCCCTAATGTATGCTTTAAAAGATTCCCAAAGTAAAGTAGGCGATATATCTGAAGTATCATTTGTTTGAAAAAAGACCTCCATTTGTTCTTTTAAATATATACTCGCTTGTGGATCTTTTAAAATTTGAGAGTTAAATCTCCAGAATGAATTATTCTTAGACAATCCTTCCAGTTTTAAAAAGAAAGTTAGTGGAGAATGGTCTGAAATTGAATTTGTATGATATATTGCATTAGATGTTTGGGGGATTAATTTTGTATCCAGCAGAAAGTAGTCTATACGTGAGTATGTCTTATGTACCATTGAGTAAAACGAATATTCCCTGCCAGTTGGATTCACAATTCTCCAAACATCTGCTATATTAGTGTTGTTTATGTAGGTATTGAGGAGTTCCCCAGTTTTCGATTTCATATTCCCTCTCTGTTTTTGACTTGATTTATCTAAGTACGGGTCTAAAACACAATTAAAGTCTCCGCCTATTATAACATTTTGATAGTTTGACTCTGCAATTATATTGAAGATTTTATTGAAAAAGTGGGGGTTATCAAAGTTAGGGGCATATATATTTACCAAAGTAAGTGGAGTGTCATGGATTTCTCCATTAACTATTAGGTATCTCCCTTCTATATCTGTTATAATATTCTTTGCTTTAAATGGTATACCTTTTCTTATGATAATTGACGTGCCTCTAGATTTTGAAGTGAATGAAGAGTGGTATGTTTGACCTATCCATTTCGCCCTCAGCCTAACTTGGTCCTGAGGTTTTAGGTGTGTTTCTTGTAGGAAGGTAATGTCAGAATTATACATTTTTAGCTGAGCTAATATCTTACCCCTTTTGATAGGTTCATTAATACCTCTTATATTCCAACTACAAAATGAGACTCCTCCTAGGTTCTTTTGTGTGGTGTCATGCATTTTGAATAATTATAGTACCTTTGAATCTTGTGGTGCGTCCATATCCCAGGTCTTTAGGTATTGGGGGAGTTTTTGAATTATTAACTTTTGTTGGTATGTCCATATTATTCTTATCACTAAACACAAAACACAAACAAGTGATTTTATGTAATAAAAAAAAAACTAAAAAAGTGAGGCTACAGTGTCTATAGTCGGCACTGTAGCGAGTGACCCACCTGTAGGTGGGAAAAAACCTTATTTTGACTTCCATTGCGTTGTTGCTCAACTCGCTCCGCTCTCTTAGTTAATCATAACATATTAAAATATTAAAACGAGGCCTCACATTCATATATATAATACAATTTTACCCTGATATTTCCTTATAACATATATATATATCAGAGTTTAATTATTAAACCAATATTTTTGATTTCAATAAGAATCAGCTGTTGGTTGAAGGGGTTAACGAGACGTGCTCCTGGACATAAGCCAGGAGCTCGTTTCTCATCCCCTCCTCCCGCTTATAGACAAGGTTACAATTTATTAAAAATTCATATTAGTATGTTAGTTCATTATTTTTTTGTTTTTTTTGTTATTATTCTAATCTAACCTGCATAACTTTTAAAGTTGTTAATAGGATAAGTTCTTACAATTGGTTATAACATTTTAATCAATAAGCAATTATTTTCTAATTCATATCCCGTTATAAAGTTGTTTACACGTTTTGAACAGAAAATGTCCTTGCTTCAACATTCCGGAGATAACAGTGTAACTATCCCCAGACAAAACATAGCTGAGAATTATTCGGATCTGCCAAAGCTCCCTTTTATTTCTGTCTTTCAACAATCGTTTGGGCATATTTGAAAGCGTCTTCAGGCTTAACAAATGACTTTTCAAGACCATTAAAAGAAATACGCATTTTAGCGGGATAAAAAACCCCGAATCTGACCCCTTCTCTCCCTCTTAAAAGATCTTTAACCTTATCAAATGTGTTTCTTTTTTGCACAATTTCATGTGGGTAGTCCCTGAATATCTTAATAGTGTCTTTGTCCAGCCGTAATTGTACACCATATTTGATATGGGTCATAACATATTCCAGTTCTGCAGTGTCTCGAAATTTCACTATAATATGTCGTGGATAAGCTTTTCCCGCATCAAATCTTTTTCCAAATCTTGGGACACGATGAGCCACTTCGATTTTCGGTTCCTTGGGAAGATTCAACAGTTGTTTCAACAAGCCCATGGCAAATTCACGTACCTGTTCCCCTTCTGCCCCCTCTGAAACACCAAGAATCCTCAGATTCTGGCGTCTAGAACGAGCTTCCAGGTCCAGGCATTTGAATGAGACTTTCTCTAATTGAGTCCCCATTTGTAGTGATGCTTGTTCGTTTTCTCGCCTCATTTGCTCATGTTCTTGCCTCAATTTCGCCATGTCTTCAACCAGTCGTGCCGTATTTTTCTCCAATTCCGTGAGGAGGAGCTGCGCTGTAATGCAACGCAAAGGGATCTAGGGGTAGTAGTACATGAATCACTAAAAGTTAGTATGCAGGTGCAGCAAGCTATCAGGAAGGCCAATGGAGTTTTTGCCTTTATTGCTAGGGGGATTGAGTATAAAAACACGGAGGTCTTGCTACAGCTGTACACAGTATTAGTGAGACCACATTTGGAATACTGTGTACAGTTCTGGGGTCCATACTTAAGAAAGGATGTACTGGCCCTGGAGGCAGTGCAGCGAAGGTTTACAAGATTAATTCCTGCAATGAGGGGATTGACATATGAGGAAAGGTTAAGTAGGCTGGAACTCTACTCTTTGGAGTTTAGAAGAATGAGAGGCGATCTCATTGAAACATATAAGATCGTGAGGGGCCTTGATCGGGTGGATGCACCGAGGATGTTCCCAATGATCGGGGAAACTAGAACTAGGGGACATAGTTGCAGAATAAGGGGGGGCTCTTTTAAAACTGAGATGAGGAAGAACTTCTTCACCCAGAGGGTGGTTAATTTATGGAATTCACTGCCCCAGGGAGCAGTGGAAGCAGAAACATTAAATATATTTAAATCTAAAATAGATGGTTTTTTAACTGCCAAGGGGATAAGGGGCTACGGGGAGAGGGCAGGGATATGGACCTAGGTAGGGTTAGTATAGTAAGACCTGAGTGATCTCCTGGACAAGTGTCGATCGCCTGGATTGGGGTCGGAGAGGAATTTCCCGGATTTTTTTTCCCGAATTGGACCTGGGTTTTTATCCGTTTTTTTGCCTCCCCCAGGAGATCACGCGGTTCTTGGGGTGGAGAGGGGTGATAGCGGTATAAAGGGGAGGGTAGTGTCTTGTGTTCTGTGTCTTGTGTCTACTGTTTGTGGGTAGGGGTGTTTGTTTGGTGTTCAGCCATGAGCGAATGGCGGTGCGGGCTCGATGGACCTGGTGGTCTGCTCTCGCACCTACTTTCTATGTTTCTATTCTGTGATTTTCGCTTGGTTGCAAGATGCCGTCGATGATGTCATTTCCGGTTAGCGGCATGCAGGCGCTGAGTGCGCCATTTCCGGTTCGTGCCAAGCAGCGGGAGGGTGACGTCAAGATGGCGCCGAGTGCATGCGCTGTTGAATAATTCAGGAGTTTACTGCTCTGTCTATGGTGAGTGTGTTTGTTGGACGTTATTTAAAGCATGATTTTGCTTCAGCAGCAGCCTCCACAGCAGGCTTTAAAGATTTGTTTTACACACTGTATATTCGACACGTTCTGAAGTTACTTGGCATTTTAATATTGGGTGTGTGTGTGTGAAGGCGTCTGTGTGTGCGCGTGCGCGTGTGCGTGTGCGTGTGCTTGTGCGTGTGTGTGTGTGTGTGTGGGTGTGTGTGTGTGTGTGAATGAGTCTGTGTTTGTGTATGTATGAGTCTGCGTGTGTGTATATGAGTGTGTGTGTGTATGTGTGAATGAGTCTCTGTGTGTTTATGTGTGAATGAGTCTGTGTGTGTGTATGTGTTCGTGTGTGTATGTGAATGAGTCTGTGTGTGTATGTATCTGTGTGTGTGTATGTGTGAATTAGTCTGTGTGTGTGTGTGTGTGTGTGTGTGTGAATGAGTCTGTGTGTGTATGTGTGTGAAAGAGTATGTGTGTGTATGTGTGAAAGAGTCTATGTGTGTTTATGTATGAGCCTGTGTGTGTACGAGTCTGTGTGTGTGTGTATGAGTCTGTGTGTGTATATGAGTCTGTGTGTGTGTATATGAGTCTGTGTGTGTGTATATGAGTCTGTGTGTGTCAGTGAGTCTGTGTTTGTGTGTGTGAGAGAGAGAGAGAGTCTGTGTGTGAGTGTCTGTGTGAGGTGCAGGGTGTGTGTGATCAACAAATAACAATAGTACAAATAATATAGTCTTTCGTATTTCAGAGCTTATTTGTTATGTTTAATAGCCTGATGGCTGTCAGGAAGAGGCTGTTCCTCAATGTAGATGTTACAGTTTTCAGTTTACAAAAGTCAGACGTGACTCCAGAAGTCGGTCATAAGTCAGTCAGTCAGTCCGCAAGCCGTGAGTCAGTCAGTCAGTCCAAAGGCCATGAGTTAATCCCAAGGCAGTGAGTGAGTCCAGAGGTCATGAGTAAGTCCCTCACCGCCCCCCCCCCCCACTGACATCCCCACCTCGATGCTGCCCTGTGCCTGGCTATAGGATGCGCCCCCACCTGCCCCCTACTGAAGCCGCCCACTACCCTCGCTGGAGGACACCCCCCTTTCTCATCAGCCCACGGGAGCCCCCGCCTGAAGCTGTCCCTCTCCCTTGGCTGCACGACATTTGCCACCCCCACCCCACCCTGACAGCCTCAAAAAAATGTTTTGCACTAATTCTTCAGTGTTCATTAACAACTGAAATTGTCTTTAGGCTGCTTCTTCGACATCATGTCAGGAAAAGTTAGAGGTCAAGGTGATGTCGCTATTGCTGTAGCATCCTCTGGGATAGCAACTACATTAATGCCTGGTGGAAGAACTACACATTCTCGATTCAAGATACCCATCCAAGTGGCCGAGGATATATTCTGCAACATCGAGAAGAACTCTCTGACGACACATTTCATGAGGCAAGTGAAAGTCATCGTTTGGGATGAATGTCCAATGATTAGGAGAGAAAGCTTTGAAGCGGTGGACAGAACTCTTCAAGATGTCTGCAGCAACACTAAGCCTTTTGGCAACATTCTTATCGTTTGTTGTGGCGATTTTCGACAACTACTTGCTGTGGTGGAAAGGGGAAACGATGCTGATGTTGAAAATGCCTGCATGAAGAAACCCTACTTGTGGAGACTTTTCTCCAGGTTTCAATTGCACAAAGATTGACAGAGGGAGAAGGCGACTATTCTCAATTTTGTTGAATGTTGGAGAAGACAAGATTTTAAAGAATGAAGACGATGAAATTGAAATCCCACAAGACATGCTTCTATCAGCAGAAACACTGGAGGATTGTATTGATTTCATCTATCACACATTCGACAATCCTGCAGAATTATTCTCCAACAATTGTATCTTGGTTCCTCACAACGATACCACGAGAAGCATCAATTCTACATGCATCAGACGCTTCCCTGGAATCGTTAAGGAGTACTTTACTTTCAATCCTGTCACTGAAGGAACTCATGATACTCACTTCCCAACAGGATTCCTCGATTCACTCGAGTTCTCTGGATTACCACCACACAAATTGGAGTTGAAAAAAGGATCTCCAATCATATTAATGAGAAACCTGGAGCCGCCAAAGCTTTGCAATAAAACGAGGATGGTTGTGGAAGAGCTACACAATAATCTGAATGTCGCAAAAATCAACATGGGAGCCTTCAAAGATGACATTGTTCTCATTTCTAGGATAGCACTCATTTTGACAGGTGAAGACATTCCCCTTCAGCGGACCCAATACCCCATTCAATCAAGTTTTGCTATGACGATCCATAAAGCACAAGGACAAACAATGCAGAAGATGTTGATCTACCTAGACAAACCGTTATTTCGGCATGGACAACTATATGTTAGCCGAGGAAAGATGAAGGGAAATGTCAACGTTTTCCTGAAGGATGGAACATCGACCAAGAATGTTGTCATTAAAAGCGTGCTTCGTTGAATGATGACTTCTGAGAAAAATTCTCAGATTTTCTTTCTTAAAATTTGACCGCTGAATTTCTCTATATTAAAATTGTCTCTTTTTATCAACAGGAAATAGTCATCAAGAGGCAGTGAGCAGCAGAACACAGCAGAAGACACAACAAGAGACACAACAAGAGAGACAACAAGAAATAACGTAATAATTATCATCTTTAACATTTAAATTGTTCTTATATTTTAAGAGACATTCACATTTTAAACTTTAATAAATCCTTTTTGCACTTTTGATGCCTGCGTGTTCTGCATCACGATGGGAACCCAGTAGGCAGGAATGGCTGCTCTGTGGGAGGGCCACTAAGAGTGAATGGGGGGAGGTTGTGGGGAGATGCACTGAATGTGTGGGTGGGAGGGGAATGGCAAGGAGCAGAGTGGGGTAGTGAAGGGAGGTGGGGTGTCTGAGTGAACTGCCAGCGTACCAGGCGTGAGTGATTGCACTGCCAACCCACGAGCCGTGAGTAAGTGAACTGCCAGCCCACCAGCCGTAAGAGACTGAACTGCCAGCCCAATAATCCATTCATCCACCAATTCCCCCTTCTCTCTCACAGTCTGTCACCTGTTTTGGGCAGGATTTCTGGCAGTTTCTCAGCTGCCACCCTGCCAGGTCCGAGTGATTGTACTGCCAGGCCTCAGTGACTGAGCTGCCTGGCCTCAGAGACTGAGCTGACAGCCCAAGAATCCATTCGGCCCACAAACCCCATACTAGCCCTCTGGAAAACAGTATCTTCGGCACACAACACCCATACTAGCGCAACTGAAAGCGCCCCCCCCCCCCACTGGCCAGCAATATTGGAATTGGTGAAGAAGTGGAATATTACGTTGGGTGCCCAGCCCTCCCGTGTGATGCTGGGACCCAACGGGTCCCACTTAGTCTAGTTGTGTATAAAATGGGAGTGGAATAAACATGGTAGATGCGGAGAATCTTTAACCAGGGTAGGGGACTCAAGAATCAAAGGTCATAGCCGTTCATTGAGAGGGGATATTTAATATGAATCTGAGGGACAACCTTTTCACACACAGAGTGATAGGTTTATTGAATAAGTTGCCAGAGGAGGTAATTGAGGCAGATATTAAAAGATCATTTAAAAGAGATTTCGACAGGTGCATGAACAGAAACGATTTAGAGGGATATGGGCCAAACGCGAGCAAGGGCGACTAGTTCAGATGAGGCACTGTCGTCGGCATGGGCTGGTTAGGCACGAGCTAAGACTCTATGACCAGTTTGCGTCTAGCCTCGGTGTAGCGATGGAGAAGGTCTGGGACAAAAAGGAAAATTGGGAATTGGAAGGGGAGTTAGCAAACGGAAAATCCATTAGACATTCGCGGACCGAACGCGGGTGTTCAGCAAAGCAATCGCCGATGCTTTGTCTCACTGATATGCAAGTCAAAGTTACATCGGCGGGAACTCCGGATGCAGGGGATGATGTTAGAGGTGCATGTGAATCTCTGTCTCACCTGGAAGGACTATGGGGTCCCTGAACGGAGGTAAATGGACAGACATTACACCTCTTGTGTTTTCAGGGAAAAGTACATGGGGTGGGGTGTAGTTTGGCTGAAAAGGGTTGAATCCGGAAATTGGAGGCAGAGCAACTCATATTCCACCTGCAGAGCTTACAAGCCAACGGCAAAAACATTGAATTCTACAATTTTGGGTACTAAGCCAGAAACACCCCATTCCGTCTTCCTTTTCTCCCTCAATATGCCACCTTTACTACCCCCCCCCCCGCCCTCCGCCCCCTTCCCTTTCTTATCTCCCCACCTCCGCCCCCTCCCCTGAAACTTGGCTGACACTTCGTCGGTTTCTCCAATCCCGCTCCACCTGCATCCCTCCCAAATGGCTACACAATCAGCAACTTTGCTATGTTTGGGCTATTCCGGACAGAATCTGTAGTTGAATGATATCAGCAAAGCCGATCATTGACGCTTACTATATATTCCAGATTTTCTTCATTTTTGTTTTCTGTTTTGTTGAGAGAGACAGCAATAGTATTAGGTCTTGTATTCATTAGTGCCATTATTAATGATAGAAATCCATGAACAATCACAAACACGTCGGGCCCGTCACCAAGGGAAATCGACGGACAAATATAAAGATTCTCGGAAGATAATAATATTCAACTCACCAATTTGAAGTCACCACGACCTTGCGATCGACTTCAAAATTATCATATTTAAGAATTGTATCTATGTTATAAAGTCATCCAACTGAAAGTCTAACTGTCTTCTTTCTCCACAGATGATGAGATCTTCCATTATCCTTTGGTTGTGCTTCTGATGTCCAGGACTTCTACTACTTTGCATTTTCATTTACATCTCAACAACATTTAATGTTAGACTCTCTTCCCGTTTTCATTCACCTCTTTCTATGCTCCCGCCAGAATACCTGTTACCCGACATTTGATTTAATTTACTTCCAATGGAACCTTGTTAACCCGATTGACAAATTATTCCTTCCTCATATCTCGAATCGTCTCCAGAGTATTTCCAACCATTCGTTGCGCTATGTTTTGTTTTTCAAATTTATAGTCAATAGACAATAGCTGCAGGAGTAGGCCATTCGGCCCTTCGAGCCAGCACCGCCATTCAATGTGATCATGGCTGATCATCCCCAATCAGAACCCCGTTCTTGCCTTCTCCCCATATCCCCTGACTCCGCTATTTTAAGAGCCCTATCTAGCTCTCTCTTGAAAGCATCCAGAGAACCTGTCTCCACTGCCCTCAGAGGATGAGAATTCCACAGACTCACCACTCTCTGTGAGAAAAAGTGTCTCGTCACCGTTCTAAATGGCTTAATCCTTATTCTTAAACTGTGGCCCCTGGTTCTGGACTCCCCCAACATCGGGAACATGTTTCCTGCCTCTAGCGTGTCCAAACCCTTATCAATCTTATATGGGGGGGGGGCTCCTAAATAGGGGGCGCCGTCCCGTTGTGTTGGGTATGGCAGCCCTGCCTGCAGCAGTCCGTTTTTTCGCTTCTTTTTTTATTTTTTGTATGTTTAATAGTGCTTTGTTTTTGGAGGACTACGCTTTTTATGTGGTGGGTGGAGGGGGGAAGGGGGAAACGGCTTTTCATAGTCCTTACCTGGTCGGAGATGCGGCTTTCCTCCGAGCAGCTTCTCGACCCGGCCTCGCGGCCTACCATCGGGGTCTGTAGCGGCGTTTCCTGAGGGGACTGGCCATAACCACGGCTTCGGCGGCGGCACAGCGCTGGAGCGCTATCGCGGAGCGGAGCTGGCGAAGCCTTGTCCGGGTCGCCGCGCTGGAACTCCGGAATGCTGAGACTGCCGATGATAACATCGCGATGCTGAGAGTCTGTGGAGCGGCCAGCCGCGGGCGGCGGCGCTGACTTTAACATCGGGAGCCTGTGATCTCTCGCCGAGATCACCGGTGGTGGAGCTCCATCCAGCGCGGCCTGTCGGCTTCGGAAGCCGCGGTCTCCGGTAAGGAAGTGGACGTTCCAGGTATCCCAAGCCGCTGAGAGGGTTCTCCCAACGCCGGAGCACCATCACCCGGCGAGAAGTGCCTGAAACATCGGGCCCCGTAGCGGCGACTGCAGAGGCCACAATAGGCCCGACTATGGGTGGACAAGGGGATGGGGACTGGACTTTACGCCTTCCCTCACAGTGGGGATCATTGTGTGGGGGGGGTGTTTTTATGTTTTATGTTAAATTTCTTTAAAATGTTATGTTGCATTCTTATTAATGTGCTGCAATGGCAACTTGAATTTCACTACACCAATTGGTGTATGAAACAATAAATGAACCTTTGAACCTTTGTTTCAAATTTGCAACAGATTTGCGGTTTTCAGCTCAGAATATTACTGTGAAACAGTTTATGTCACTAAATAAGAGATTTAAGGAGAATATTTTCATGCATTTGCTTACAGGATGATACGTTAAAATTTGTGCCGTTAGATGATAACAAAATGTGATATGAAAATTGTAACCCCACACACATGAATACTCCATTTCCCTGGATTCAACGTTAATCATATTAGACAGAAAAATAGTTGAGCAAACCATTGTGAAATATCTTATTCCCTCTTCGTTGCGTATGAATGCGATAAAGTGCGGTATATATTTCCTATTCAACCACGTTAAAAATTCTCCGAAATCCAGCACATCGACCGACCAGTGAATTAAGCGAATCCTCCCACAGCAAATGCCTGTCATCTCACATTGTGAATCGAGATACGGGTCTGTAATAAGCCCATGTCCTCCTACAATTTTGCAATGAGTATTTCTCCTCTAATGAGGAGTTAAAATTCACAAGTTCACAAGTTCACAAGTTATAGGAATAGAATTGGGCCATTCGGCCCACCGAGTCCACTCCGACAGCCAATCTTGGCTGATCTTACCTCATATTGCCATTTTCCCGCCTTCGCCCCATAACTTCTGACACCCGTCCTAATCAAGAATCAGCCCTCTGTGTGGAATTGCGTGGAAATGTTTGTTCAAATGTCCACGACAAATGCCATTTTGCATCATTCCGTGAATACGCTGGAGGATTGGGGCGAGTATTAATGAGGATTGGAGTCGCGCTCCTTGCGCCATCGTGTTAGCACCTGAGCAGCCGAGATCATACAGAATGGGACGGGCACCGATTCTCTACGTGAAGGAGATCTCATATCCGATTCTGGCGGCGTTTGGAATCCCTGGTAAGTCCGGGCACATCGTTCAAAGTGTTGCTGCTGCGTATTGACGTAACCACTCGTTCTGTCTTGCGACGTAGAAACAAAGAACTGCAGATGCTGGTTTACAAAAAAAAGACACATTGTGCGGGAGCAACGCAGCGGGTCAGGCGGCATCTCTGGAGCACATGGTTATCCCGAACTCTATTTCCGTTACATTGACGACCGCATCGGTGCTACCTCCTGCACCCATGCAGAACTCATGGACTTCATCAACCTCACCACCAATTTCCATCCAGCGCTCAAATTTACTTGGACCATCTCCGTCACCTCCCTCTCCTTTCTTGATCTTACAATCCCCTTTACAGGAAATAGACATCTGTTGGCTGAAGAAATGTCTCGACCCGAAACGCCACGCATTCCTTCTCTCCAGCGATGCTGCCTGTCCCGCTGAGTTACACCAGCTCTTTGTGTCTACTCTCAATGTACGAATATTTTTAGAGAGTGGTAATGTTTACAGATTGACATGGCAAGATTTACTTGCGCGAAGAGTGATGAGTGCCTGGAAGTCGCTGCCAGGGTTGATGGTGGAGGCAGTGGTCTTTTAGAGGCCTGTGGGTATATATATATATATATATATGTCTGTGTGAAGAGAATGGAGAGGCATGTCTCGTGTGCAGCCAGATGAGATTAGTCTAATCAGGTTCGCCGGGAATACAGTGTGCTCTAAAAGACGTGTTCTTATGCTGTTATGTGGATGACTGCATTGTTTCCTTTCCAACTAGACCGGCGCGCCCCGAAAGCCTCTTTCCTCACTGTTACACATGACGGAATAATAACTAGTTATTTCCCTCCACTTTGTTCTTCCCCCAGCGAACGTGCTGATGGCCGCGATCCTGTGCCGGGGAAAGTGCGGTCTCACCAAAGGAATCACCCGCTAAGTGGTGGCGATGGCAATGTCCGACCTGCTGGTGGTCATCTCTCACGTGTTGTTCAGAGAAATCTACATTTACCACAACCCTCATTCCTTTCTCTCCCTCAGCACAGTGTGCTCTTCATACATACACTTGCGAGTCGCCACCCTGGACTATTTCGTCTGGTTAACCGTGTCCTTCACTTTTGATCGTTTTGTCAGCATTTGCTGCCCGAAGCTGAGACTCACGTATTGCACGGATAACACGGCCGCCGTAGTCAATATGTGCTTGTGCGCGCTGAGCGTTTCAAAATTCATCCCCTTTCACTTCATGTATGAGCCACGTTTCACCATGGACAATGTGAACTGGGGGTTCCCCCGATCCGACACATTACTTGTCAATTCCATCCACAGATGTTGCCCGCCTCGTTCAGTTCATCTAGCACGAAATGTTTTGCTCAAGACTCCAGCCTCTATTGATCCTCGTGTTTCCATTCTGTGGCCCAGTTCCGGCTGTCGCGGTTTAATTGAACATGAGAGTGAATAACATTTACCCGGGAATAGACATAAAATATGTGCCACCGCATCTCGTATAACCACTTGGTTTTCTGCGGAACATAAACGAAGTGCTGGGGGAAATCAGGTGACCGGGCAGAATATTCCAATTATAAGAGACATGGATAGGATTGTCTGGATAGAGGATAGAAAGAAAATGCTGGAATTACTCAGCGGGACAGGCAGCATCTCTGGAAAGTAGCAATGGGTGAGGTTTGGTGTCGAGAACCTTCTTCGGACTCAGTACTCCATCATGTTATGTGTATCTTCGATTTAAACCAGCATCGGCATTTCTTTCCCACACGAGGACTAGAGGATATGGTTTTAAGGTGAGAGGAGCAAATGTTAAAACAGATCTGCGCAGTAGCTTTGTAGACAGATTGTGGTGGGTGAGTGGAACGCTCTGGAATGTATTTTGGATAGGCACATGGATGTGCAGGGAACGAAGGGATGTGGACCAAGTGTAGACAGAAAATATTGGTTTAACTTGGCATCATGGTCGGGGTGGATATTGTGAACCGAACGGCCTGTTCCTGCACTGCAGCTGTTCTATGTTTTATCCCTCGGTCAAAATGCAAACAATCCGTGCGCCTTTTTTCACCCTGACCCACTTTCACGGTCAACCAAAGTGAACCTCACGGCTCCTCTCGGTACCTGACCGTTTTCCCGCCGCACCTTACCTCGTTTTGTTTAATGTTCCGACTACACCCGTATCGCAATACAAGTGTTGGCTTTTTTAGCAGTCATACGAAATAATTTAATGCAGTTTATCATCAAAGTTGAGCGAAACACAAAGTGCCAGAGTAACTCAGCGGGCCAAGCAGAATCCACGGGGCGAAATGATCGGGAGAAATAACAGTTGCAGCTTAAAACCAACTTAAAAAGACTGAATGGAAATCCCTAATACCCATTTTAGAATTGCATCCCGTATTCGATTGTCACTGCTTGGTGGTAAAGAACACAATGACATAAATGGTCAAGCTACAAAGATACACGACTTCCTGCGGTTGAAGAGACTTCCTACAGCAGAACAGAACGGGGTGAGAACCCACTCATTCAAGTGTGGGACTACGGGCGGATTGCATGCGTCTGCGGGATGTTATCACCCTCTTGATTCCGCTAAACGCAAAGTGATGGAGTAACAAACGGATCGGGGAGCATCTGTGGGGCCAATGAACAGGCGACATTTCCGGTTGAGATCCGTCTATAGTCTCTTTATTAGGGTAGCTCGTTTAAAGGAAGAATATAATAAAACGTTTTTTTATTTAAATTGCTTAATAATTTCTTTATCCTGAAAAAACTTTATTTGTTCATGTTTCGTGTTGTTTAAAGCACTTGCTTGGTGAAACTGATTGAGACGTCCTTCCACTGTTAGAGGTGTGGGATGTACATGCCTGGGGTGGTGATGCCTGCGTTGGAAGTGACTGTGCTAAATAAACATGCCACTTCTACCCCACTGTCACCTCAGCTCGGTTATGGGAGGCGCCTGTTTGGACTTCGTGGACTTCTGAAAGGCATTTGGGAGAATTGTTCAAAGGATGAGAGCCCGCGAATCCCACAAGGAACATTTGCGTGTTAATTGGTTGAGTGAAATGTGGGGGGAAGTGGGGGGGGGGGGGCATAGGATCATTGTGGAGGTTTGTCTTTTGCGACTGGAAGTCTGTGACGGCCGGGTTACGGCAGGGATCGGCGTTGAGACTGTTGTTTGCGAATTCTATTGACAAACTAAATGCGAATGCAGGAGGCATGATTAGCAAATTCGCAAATGATTCCAATTAATGGTTCTGGTACTGTTGTCGAAAACGGGATGATTGTGGGAGAACGTTATTGATGAGTTGCGAAAATGAACAAAAAGACACCTGAATCTGTATCCTTGTACACTTTGGAAAACTTACAATGCTGGGATATAGAAACCCAATGAACGTTAGGACACTGCGGGTTTTGAGGAACAGAATGACGTTGGTGTTCTAAGATCGTTCAAAACCGCAGCCCGGTTATATAATGGGTGAATAAGTCGTGCGAAGTATTTGCTTTCAACAGTGTGGACATAGAATATAAATACAGAGACTTTGTGATAGGAATCCATAACACACACAGCTGGAATACTGTTTGTATTTCTGGTCAAAGTACTATAGGGGTGTGTGACTGCACTGGAGAGAATACACAGGGGATCAGAATGTTGCCGGGAATGGAAAGCCAGGAGCCGAGATTGGAGACGTTGGATCTGTTTCTCTGGGAGAAAAGATTGGCTAGTGGGGGTGAGGGTGTGAGTGGTGGTTTGTGGTGAGGCGCTGAGAGAGATACGAAATTATCGGGGGAGGTGACAGATTGACGAATATAGTACATTTATGGAAGACCAGAGAAAATCTAAATCCGTTACATTACTATGGTTGATGTCGAGACAATTAAATCAACCGACCACACAGATCTACCATTAGAAGAGTACACATTACACCCATCGCTCTAAGCCTGACATGGGGGGGGGGGGTCAAGGCAACAGAGGTCTCTGAAGAGACAAAGTACACCGGAGGAAGGGGGAGGTTGGACACCTGAAGAAGCGTGAGATGGGGTAAGTTGTGAGAGATGGCGACGGGGCATTTTATTGAGTGTGTGTTGGAGGGGTTGGGGCGGGGGAGAAGGTGGGGATGAAGAATCTGCGATGCCCCTCGCTAACATAAAGCAATCTTGTTTTATTTGCCTTACAGTGCCTCATTCAAAAGGGTTATCTTTTCGGGTGAGAGCTTGGACGTTAACGAGACGGTTGTAGTGACAGACATCAATAATGGGGCTGCGAAAATCAGGAGGCGTAGGAATCAAACCGGTGGAGGGCAGGGCCGCACACACTCGTTTTGTCCATCTAAATTAAACTTACCGCACCAGGTCAATGAGCCAGAACAATAGAGGAACATGGAACAAGACAGAGGTATATAAATAATGTGCATGTAGATACTGTAATTAGCAGGAAACGTTTCCCCAGATCAGAGGTAGATCAAACGAGAGGACAGGGATTTATGTAAGGTTTAGCAGGTTTAGAACGCATCTCGGTGGAACTTTCTTAACGCAGAGACTGGCGAGTACTTGGAGCACACAGCCGGAGAAAGAGTCAAGGACAGCATTTAGGACGTGTCCAGACGAGCAGCGGAATCCTCTCGGTATAGATGTGCGAAGAGTTGGACGATAAGATTAATGCGGATGGGTGCCCATTGGTCAACATGGATGTGGGAGGCCAAATGGCCTTATTCCTTGCTGTATGACCTCTCCCGTCACAAGCAACCCTGATTATCCCCGTTAGACAATTAGGACTTTTAGAAGATATTTGGCCAAATATAAGGATAGAAAAGGTTTACATACGAGCCTAATGTGGGCAAAATTGACAAGCCCAGGAGGCCACCAATGGGCATGGACAAGGAGTTGAAGGGTATGATTCCTTATCGAAATTCAATAAACCGTTTTCAGACAGCAACCCAGTAAAGGACCTGTCCCACTTGGCCGTCACTTACGCGACAGGCCGGTAGCGACGGCCGCGCGCGTCATCATGAGCCCGCACAGCTGTCTGGAGCGCGTGACGTCATTTGAAGATGGACACAAAATGCGGGAGTAACTCAGCGGGACCGGCAGCATCTCTGGAGAGAAGGAATAGATGATGTTTCGGGTCGAGACTCTGCTTCAATCCGAAGAAGGTACTCGACCCGAAACGTCACCCATTGCTTCTCTCTGGAGATGCTGCCGGTCCCGCTGAGTTACTCCAGCATTTTTGTCTATCTCCAATCGTCTTGGCCCCGCTCTGGGAGTAGGAGTGGGGGTGGATCCGGATCCACAACGGCCGTGAACCCCAGGCCGAGCTCGGCGATCGTTTGCCTGCTTCTACTGCTGTTGGAGGTGGGACGTTGCGCCGCGCCAGGGTCTTGGGCCTGTCCCACTTTGCCCGTCAGTTACGCGACAGGCCAGTGGCGCGCGAAGAATTCGTGCAGGACGAAGTCCACACTCCTCCACGCCACTCCACACCACAATACCGAGAGTGCATTCAGAAAGTATTCTGACTCCTTCACTTTTTCCACATTTTGTTATGTTACAGCCTTATTCTAAAATAGATTAAATTCATTTTTTATCGTCAATCTACACACAATGGCCCATAATAAAAAATCGAAAACAGGTGTTTAGAAATATTTGCAAAGTAATTAAATATAAAAAAACTGAAATATCACATTTACACAAGTATTCAGACCCTTCACTCAATACTCTGTTGAGGCACTTTTGGCAGCGATTACACCCTCAAGTCTTCTTGGGTATGACGCTACAAGCTTGACACACCTGTATTTGGGTAATTTCTCCCATTCTTCTCTGCAAATCCTCTCAAGCTCTGTCGGGTTGAATGGGGAGCGTCGATGCACAGCTATTTTCAGGTCCCTCCAGAGACTGGGCCACTCAAGAACATTCACAGACGTGTCACAAAGCCACTTCCGTGTCGTCTTGGCTGTGTGCTTAGGGTCGTTGTCCTGTTGGAAGGTAAACCTCTGCCCCAGTCTGAGGTCCTGAACGTTCTGAAGCGTGTTTTCATCAAGGAGCTCTCTGTACGTTGCTCCGTTCATCTTCCCCTCGATCATGACTTGTCTCCCAGTTCCTGCCGCTGAAAAACATCCCCACAGCATGATGCTGCCACCACCATACTTCACCGTAGGTATGGTATTGGCCAGGTGATGAGCGGTGCCCGGTTTCCTCCAGACGTGATACTTGGCATCCAGGCCAAAGAGTTCAATCATGGTTTCGTCAGACCAGTGAATCTTGTTTCTCATGCCTTTTGGTAAACTCCAAGCGGGCTGTCATGTGCCCTTTACTGAGTGGCGGCTTCCTTCAGGCCACCCTACCATAAAGGCTTGATTGGTGGAGTGCTGCAAATATATTTGTCCTTCTGGAAGTTTCTCCCATCTCCATAGAGGAACTCTGGCGCTCAGTCAGAGTGATTATCGGGTTCTTGGTCACCTCCCTGACCAAGGCACTTCTCCCCCGATTGCTCAGTTTGGCCGGGCGGCCAGCTCTATGAAGCATCCTGGTGGTTTCAAAGTTCTTCCATTTAAGAATAACGGAGGCCACTGTGCTCTTCGGGACCTGCAATGCTGCAGAAATTGTTTTATACCTTTCCCCAGATCTGTGTCTCGACACAATCCTGTCTCGAAGGTCTACGGACAATTCCTTCGTCTTTATGGCTTGGTTTTTCCTCTGACATACATTGTCAACTGTCGGACCTTATATAGACAGGTGTGTGCCTTTCCAAATCATGTACAATCAATTTAATTCACCACTGGTGGACTCCAATCAAGTTGTCGAAACATCTCAAGGATAATCAATGGAAACAGGATGCACCGAGGCTCAATTCAGTGTCATAGCAAAGGTTCTGAATACTTATTGAAATGTGATATTTAAGTTATTTCTTTTTAATTACTTTGCAAAAAATTATCAACATCTGTTTTTGCTTTTTTATTATTGGGTATTGTGTAGAGCCATTGATGATTAAAAAAAAAGAATTTAATCCATTTTAGAATACGGCTGTAACGTAACAAAATGTGGGAAAAGTGAAGGGGTCTAAATACGTTACGAATGCACTGTACAGTCGGCCCTTGAGGAGCAAACAAATAAACACCTAGGATATTGGAAATCTAAAATAAAATCACAAACTGCATTATATAGTCAACAGGTCAGACAACATCTGCATAGAATGGGAGAGATCGGATCCATTCCTCCAGGTCACTGATGTTAAATTACACCAGCACTACAGACTCCCATCCAAACCACAGTTTAGAGCTATCCATATACCTGGACCACTCTCCAAATACATCAACCACTCTCCTCACCGGCGCAACAAAGGCGCAGTTCTACAAGCCCAAAGAACAGCTGCAGATTTCACTGGATTAAAATAAAACCATTCATTGTACAAAATTTCACCTTTTATCCATTAATTTTATTATTACTGATCTCACTGCCTAACAACACTTATTATTAAACTCACGCGTTTACAATTACCTATATCTTAGCTTCCGCCAGAAGAGTTGAGCTCCGTATTTTATTTTTCTTGCCTCTTATGGAAGGTTGTTAACCTGAAATAACAGAGATTCCTCCCTGCATTTCTTGCAAACTATCTTCTGCGCATTTCTAACCTTTTTTGCTTTTATATTTTTAAATTTGGTATTTGCTTTTCAGCTCAATCTACTTACTACACATCATATGACACAGTTTGTCTGTAAAAAAATCTACTGAAGAATTTCTCATCGAGTCACTGGCAGGAAGATGTGGACAATAAATTGACAATAAAATGTGATAGGAAATGTGTAGCCGCACACCCATTACGCGGACTTCATTCTCAGTTACCCTGTGTTCAATATTAAGTATTTATAGAAGTGAAATGAGTTCAACAAACATGCCCATCCCCTCTCCCACGGATAAAAATGTGGCAAAGAAAAGATCATATTTCCAATTTCCCACTGTTAAAATTCCCCCAAATCCAACATATTGGTCCCCCTGGGAATAAAAGGCCACAGCTGGAATAAATCACCTTGCAGGTTGGATCGGGAGACGGGTCAGTAATAAGCCCATCGCCTTCTATACATTTTACATTGATAATACTCCACCGAGAGATGGTGAAGTTACTTCATTTGTGCACGAAGAAAGATGTCTGTTAAAGAGCCTGTCCCTAATGCAATTGCTCCATCCAAGGCCGCTCCCACCGGGGGGTTACGAGGGGTATTAATGAGGATCCTTGCTCTATAGTGTCACCCGAGTAAACTGCCGACATCTTGTACAATGTGGCGCGCTCCGATTCTGTACGTGAAGGAAATCTTCTATCCGATTCTGGCGGTGTTTGGAATCCCTGGTAAGTTCGGTCATGTCATTCAACATATAGTTGCTATGTCTCAATAATACCGCGAGTTCTTTACTCACATGTTTTTCATCGACACCTTCCGCTCTATGTTGCCGCTTGCATTTGTCAGTCTCGCCACCTCCTTTGTCCTGTGTCCGTATTTGCTCTCCCAGTCTTATACGTCGTTCTCGAGGAACGGATTGGAAAGGATTGGAGTCTGTCTCTTAATACCGTTCTCGGTTTGAGCAAAATTTCCTCGACCCAAGCCCGCGAGTTAGTCGTGAAACTTTGGTTATAGCTCTTCACCCGTCGAGCACAGCGGCTCCGGGGAACGGTCCTGCTCCCGATGCGGGTATTTGATGCAATTGATCGGGGTCCAACATTACCCCGTGTTGGCAATATGAAACCTTTTACTCCTGGTAGAAAGATGTAATTGGTAACGAACACTGGCAGCAACTCCATGTCCCACCAAGTGGTGTCAATGGCATCGTGCACGCTGCTTGAGCAGCAAGTTCTATTCTATGGTGTATCTACCGAGCTGCCAGTATCAGGACACTTTAAACATCCCCGTGCCGCCAGCTCTCGGCAACGAAGCGCAGACATCCAAGTGACCAATGTCATAGAATATGGAACAGAGAATATGGAACAGCATGGGACAGGAAGATAATCCTCGCCCAGCAATGTCTGCGCCGAGGATGATGTGTCAAGTCACACCAGTTTCCTGCAAGTGATTCGTATCCCTCCTCTTTAGTCAGCGGGTGGTGAAACTGTTGACGTCTTTGCCACAGAAGGCTGTGGAGGCCAAGTAAATGGGTATTTTAAGCCAGTGATAGATTAGTCTTGATTAGTGCAGGTGTCAGATGTTATGGGGAGATGGTAGGAGAATGCGGTTAAGAGAGAGAGCTCGATAAGCCTTGATTGAATGGCCGAGTAGGTTTGATGGGCCGAATGACATACTTCTACTACTATCACTTATGATCGTACAAATTATGACATTATGAGCTTTCTCTGCAGATTAATGCACCTATCTAAAAGAGTCATCAACGCTATTTACTCTGATCTGCGTCCACCGTCACCCGGGCATGGTGATCCAGGCGCCTACTACCCTATGTGTATAAGCATGTCCCAGAGAGTGCCAAAGCTGATAGGAGATGCACGAGTGAATGTTTTGTAGTAAGCCTGGTGGGTACCAAGAACTCGCTGCCGCCTGCAGTCCCGGAAGCAGATACATAGATACATAGAAATAGGTGCAGGAGTAGGCCATTCGGCCCTTCGAGCCTGCACCGCCATTCAATATGATCATGGCTGATCATCCAACTCAGTATCCCGTACCTGCCTTCTCTCCATACCCCCTGATCCCTTTAGCCACAAGGGCCACATCTAACTCCCTCTTAAATATAGCCAATGAACTGGCCTCAACTACCCTCTGTGGCAGAGAGTTCCAGAGATTCACCACTCTCTGTGTGAAAAAGTTTTTCCTCATCTCGGTCTTAAAGGATTTCCCCCTTATCCTTAAGCTGTGACCCCTTGTCCTGGACTTCCCCAACATCGTGAACAATCTTCCTGCATCTAGCCTGTCCAACCCCATAAGAATTTTGTACGTTTCTATAAGATCCCCTCTCAATCTCCTAAATTCTAGCGAGTATAAGCCAAGTCTATCCAGTCTTTCTTCATATGAAAGTCCTGACATCCCAGGAATCAGTCTGGTGAACCTTCTCTGCACTCCCTCTATGGCTATAATGTCCTTCCTCAGATCTGGAGACCAAAACTGTACGCAATACTCCATGTGTGGTCTCACCAAGACCCTGTACAACTGCAGTAGAACCTCCTTGCTCCTATACTCAAATCCTTTTGCTATGAAAGCTAACATACCATTCGCTTTCTTCACTGCCTGCTGCACCTGCATGCCTACTTTAAATGACTGGTGTACCATGAGACCCAGGTCTCGCTGCATCTCCCCATTTCCTAATCGGCCACCATTTAGATAATAGTCTGCTTTCCTGTTTTTGCCACCAAAGTGGATAACCTCACATTTATCCACATTATACTGCATCTGCCAAACATGTGCCCACTCACCCAGCCTATCCAAGTCACCTTGCAGTCTCCTAGCATCCTCCTCACAGCTAATACTGCCCCCCAGCTTAGTGTCATCCGCAAACTTGGAGATGTTGCCTTCAATTCCCTCATCCAGGTCATTAATATAAATTGTAAATAGCTGGGGTCCCAGCACTGATCCTTGCGGTATCCCACTAGTGACCGCCTGCCATTGTGAAAAGGACCCGTTTACTCCTACTCTTTGCTTCCTGTTTGCCAGCCAGTTCTCTATCCACATCAATACTGAACCCCCAATACCGTGTGCTTTAAGTTTGTATACTAATCTCTTATGTGGTACCTTGTCGAAAGCCTTCTGAAAGTCCAGATACAACACATCCACTGGTTCTCCCCTATCCACTCTACCAGTTACATCCTCGAAAAATTCTATAAGATTCGTCAGACACGATTTACCTTTCGTAAATCCATGCTGACTTTGTCCAATGATTTGACCACTTTCCAAATGTGCTGCTCTCCCATCTTTAATAACTGACTCTAGCAGTTTCCCCACTACCGATGTTAGACTAACTGGTCTGTAATTCCCCGTTTTCTCTCTCCCTCCCTTCTTAAAAAGTGGGGTTACGTTTGCTACGGTCCAATCCTCAGGAACTACTCCAGAATCTAAAGAGTTTTGAAAAATTATCACTAATGCATCCACTATTTCTGGAGCTACTTCCTTAAGTACTCTGGGATGCAGCCTATCTGGCCCTGGTGATTTATCGGCCTTTAATCCATTCAATTTACCCAACACCACTTCCCGACTAACCTGGATTTCACTCAGTTCCTCCATCTCCTTTGACCCGCGGCCCCCTGCTATTTCCGGGAGATTATTTATGTCTTCCTTAGTGAAGACTGAACCAAAGTAGTTATTCAATTGGTCTGCCATATCCTTGTTCCCCATGATCAATTCACCTGTTTCTGACTGCAAGGGACCTACATTTGTTTTAACATCTCTTTCTCTTCACATATCTATAAAAACGTTTGCAGTCAATTTTTATGTTCCCTGCCAGTTTTCTTTCATAATCTATTTTCCCTTTCCTAATTAAGCCCTTTGTCCTCCTCTGCTGGTCTCTAAATTTCTCCCAGTCCTCTGGTACGCTGCTTTTTCTGGCTAATTTGTACGCATCATCTTTTGCTTTGATACTATCCCTGATTTCCCTTGTTATCCACGGATGCACTACCTTCCCTGATTTATTCTTTTGCCAAACTGGGATGAACAATTTTTGTAGTTCATCCATGCAGTCTTCAAATGCCTTCCATTGCATATCCACCGTCAACCCTTTTAGAACTAATTGCCAGTCAATCTTGGCCAATTCACGTCTCATACCCTCAAAGTTACCTTTCTTTAAGTTCAGAATCGTTGTTTCTGAATAACAATGTCACTCTCCATCCTAATGAAGAAGTCAACCATATTATGGTCACTCTTGCCCAAGGGGGCACGCACAACAAGACTGCTAACTAACCCTTCCTCATTACTCAATACACAGTCTAGAATAGCCTGGTACGCAGGTGCAGGGGGTGGATGGATAAGTCTCCTCTGCAGGCAGAGGAGATTAGTTTAACGTCATGCTCGGTGCGGGCATTATGGGCCGAAGGACCTGTTCCAATGCTGTACTGTTCTATGTTGTCATCGGCAATGTTTCCTCTTCAATGGGGCCTTCGCTCTGAACGCAGTCTCTTTCCTTCTCTTATACACGGCGGCAGATACACTAATGATTTGTGCTTTGTCCTTCATCCAGCGAATGTGCTGACAGCTGCGATCCTGTGCCGGGGAAAGTGCGGTCTGACCAAAGGAATCACCCGCTACATGGTGGCGATGGCAACGGCCGACCTGCTCGTGGTCATTCTTCATGTGCTAGTGCAAGGAATCTACAGCTACTACACCCCGGACTCCTTCCTCTCCCTCAGCGCAGTTTGTCCTTCATACGTACACTTGCGGATCTCCAGCGTGGACTACTCCGTCTGGTTAACCTTGTCCTTCACCTTTGACCGATTTGTCAGCATATGTTGCCCGAAGCGGAGACTCGCCTATTGCACGGATAGGACGGCCACCGTGGTAATTGTGTCCTTGTTCGCGCTGAGCTGCTTAAAGTACATCCCCTTTCAATTCATTTACGAGCCACGCGTTACCTTGGACAATGTGAACTGGTGTTGCCGGCCGAAACCAGACTACTTCATCTCCATGTGGCTCTCACCTGGCAGTGTAGCTTGTCTATATCCTTACTCCCTTTCGGCCTCATCCTAGTCCTGAACGGGCTGACGGTCCGGAACATGGTAGCGGCCAGCAGGGTCCGCCGGCGCCTGAAGTCGTTGGAATGCAAGGACAGCGAGGCGGAGAACCGGCGCAAGTCCATGGTTTTACTTTTCACCGTGTCCGGCTCCGCCATATTACTCTGGACATCGCCAACGGTGGCTTGGATCTGCACACGAACCACAATCAATTTCGTGGGGACGGACCTCACAAGCCCCTTGCACATTGCTAATGAAGTGGGACTCCTACTCTCTCGGGTCAGCTGCTGTGTCAACACCTGTATCTATGCCATGACCCAAAGCAAGTTCAGAGAGCAGATAAGAACGGGAATAAATTTCTAACTAGTTTCATCATTAAACCCACGTAACTCGCGAGGCAGTGAGCCGGGAGCTGGGGTTCGATTTAACAGAATGATGGCTGGTTTAGAGGGTCTTATCTTATTAGAAGTGGTTAGACAAACTTGGATTCTTTTCCCTGCCGTGTCAAAGGCTTGAGGGTGACCCGATAGAAGTGTGTACAATTATGAGAAGCGTAAATAGTTTAGATAGACAGAATCCCATTTCCAGGGTGGGCGTGCCAAGGGGTACAAGGCGCAGCTTCAAGGTGAAAGGTTAAAGTTTAAAGCGGATAGCGCGGCAAATACTGCACACAGAGCTTATTGACTTTCGTGCTGATGGATCCCATATTGGCATTTAGGAGACCTTTAGCTCGGCATTTGAATGAACAGGGTATGGTGGGTTATGGATCACGTGCAGGAAGAGGCGATAAGTTGAACGGCATCATGCCCGGTACCGACACGGCACCGAATGGCCGGTTCCTATGTTCCACTCTCTATCTCTCGGTCTGTATAAAAACACCCGGTGCTCCTTTTTCTCCCTGATGCATCTTTGTCGGTCTGCGGGCGAGTAGCTAAGGTTCCTCTCCCAACACTCCCGACCAGCCGCAGCTGCTTCTTTCTTCTCGGTTAAACGTGAGCGCTAAAGTGAAATAAACCCTTTGACATTCAGAGGAGCCCTGCAATTACAATTGATAGAGGGGACTATAAAGGTTGAACCAAACATAACGTTTCTGTGTCAGCAGGCCGGGCAGCTTCTTTGGAAGCAAATGGGTGGGCAATGTTTCGGTCGGGTGAATAAAGAAAGGTTGGCTTAAACCCAACCTGAAAAACGCTATCCGAAATCCTACGACCGTTTTAAAAGAGTACTCTGAATTAAATTAAATTTAATGTAATTTAATTTAATTGCATTGCATTGAATTGAAATGAATATCTTCGAGGGTCAGCTTGATAATCAGAACACAAGAACATAGCTGCATGCACGGCCCAAGAGACAAAACTACACGGCCTCTTGCTACCGAGGATACCTCATGTAGCTCGCCAGGACGTGGGGAGAGTCCTCCAGTTCGCGTATGGGACAGTCGATGGATTGCATTTGTCCAGAGGACGTTGTCCTCGCTTTACTCGGCTGAGGACAAAGTGCTGGAGTAACTCAGCGGATCAGGCTGCATCTGTTCAAGGAACAAATAGGCGACGATTCGGTTCTGGACCCTTCTTCAGACTCCGACCAGCTCGATTAACGGAAAAACATATTACAACAGAATTATATTTCAATTATTTAATATTTGTTTTGCTCGAATAAAACTGCTTTGCACCGTTTAAAGCATATGCTTCGCGAAATTAATCGACACTGTTCTTTCATTGTTAGAGTCCTTAATGTAGGGGGTCCATGCCGGTGATGGGCGTAGCTGCTTTGGAAGTGGCTGTGATGAACAAACCTGCCACTTCCACCACACTTCGGATATGTTAATCATGTTAATAATGTCCGTCTGATTAGTCTTCGTGGACTTCAGCAAGGCGTTTGACATGGTCACACATGGGAGAATCGTTCATAATCAAGATGCACTGCGTGCAACTAAGAACCTGCTTGCATGTCTCCACCCATTCTATCTCTTCCCCCTCTCCCCCTCTCCCCCTCTCTCTCTCTACCTCACACCGCCCCCCCTCTCCCCCTCCCCCTCTCTTCTCTGAACCCCTCTCCGCTCTATCTCTGCCTCTCGCTGCCCCCTTTCCCCACTCCTGTCATCCTCCTACTCACCCCCCCCTCCCTCATCCCTTTCTCATCTACACCCTCCCTCCTTTCACCTCCAATCCCTTCCTCCATCCCCTCTTTACCCGAATATTCATGTCCTCGCATATCTCACATTAGACTTCAAAGTACTTTACTGACATAACAATTTTGAAATGTAGCCACTATTTGCAATACAGGAAATGCTGTAATTGCAAACAGCACACAGATATATTTCAAAGACGGAATTTAAAAGCAAGTTGTACAGTCCAAGAAGTTTGGGATTTATTTGGAGCTTACGGTATTAGAGGCATCAAGGCGCTTGGTTCAATTGAAAACCATATTTCCATTGGATTCATGTGCATGTTACTGTTTCGGCAAATTATCCAGTCAATGAAGTTCATTAGCTATAGATATTGAATAAATGTGTTAATTAATCAGAGTTAATAATTTGCATAAGGTGTGTAAGAAAGAGCTGCAGATGCTGGTGAAAATCGAAGGTAGACACAAAATGCTGGAGTAACTCAGCGGGTAAGGCAGCATCTCCGGAGAGAAGGAATGGGTAACGTTTCGGGTCGAGACTCTTCTTAAGACTGATATCAGTGGAGGGGGCGGGACAAAGATATAATGTAGGCGGGGACAGCAGGACAGGTGGGAGAACTGGGAAGGGGGAGGGGACGGAGAAAGGGCAATCTAAAGTTTATATATTACAAGTGGATTTGATTCGAAATGTCCAATCCCTTTATATTTTAGAGTCCTCATCCTCTGCCATTGCTGCTCCATTTCATTTCCTTCGCCCTCTAGGTCAAACTTTGTTTGCCGCCCTCTGCCATGACATACGAATCTGTGAAACTTGGTGTACGTCCGCAGTTATTAGCGCCCCATCCGACTGCTGCATTTATCCTTCTCTGTGCTGGAGTTAGTTTGTTTAGGAGAAGCTACTGAAGCTGCCTTAGCAAATAACTGCAGTGCACAGTGTAAACTGTACACACTGCAAGCGCAATAGGCTGGTGGTAGGAGGAACCAGTGTAAATGGGGTGTCAAACAATCCGCCTGCTTTGTCCTAGATGGTGTCAGGTTTCTTGTATTCTTGGAGCTGGATTCATCCCTGCAAGTAGAAAATGCTCTATTATGGATAGACACAAAATGCTGGAGTAACTCGGCGGGACAGGCAGCATCTCTGGAGAGAAGGAATGGGTTTCGGGTCGAGACCTTCTATTATGGTCCTAACTTGAGTGGTGGATTTAAACAATTGAGAGCATCTGCACAAATGGTGCTGACAATCCTGGCTGATTGCAAATTGAAGATGTGAAACCCCGATTTTATCATGGACAGGACGGAAAACGTGGTTAAGTTTAAGTTTAGAGAAAATGGAAAATAAACGATTGTACTCGTTTTTCCTTCTTCAACCTTTATTGATGACGGGGGGAGTTAAATAGAATTTGCAGCATTGAAATGAAACATATATTAAGGTTCTCTATCACGCACTGTCAAGTGATGTTTCTATGCCATCGACTCAATTAAAATGTTGGCTCGTTGTGAGATGTAGTTTGCATTTGGGTTGTGGCGTTAGTGAATAGCCAACTGGATAACGGTCTGTTCGGTATGTTACAACCCACTTTGTTTGCAGATGGGAATGCTCATTATACGTCTGAAAGGTCAAGGGGATGTTTGACGGGATGGCAACAGTGCTTGAGGGGACAAATATTATTTGCAAACGTTAGGGTCAGGAAGTGAATTGGCGCGTCCCGTCAGTTTAAGGAGGCAAACTGACGAGCAGTGATCAAGACGCAAGTTTAGCTTTCGGGCAAAGGGCGGCAACATAGGTTTGACCTGGTGGAAATGGGGGGAAGCAACAGAGGGAGACGATCAGAGTTATAATAATGTAAAGGTACTGGACCTTTCAAACGTTGCATTAGAGTAGTATTAACTTTGTTCAATTGAAAGATGAATGTCAGAGATAAATATAAAGTCATTTCAGTGATTTGGTAAATTTGCACAGCTAGTAACATGTACACGAACCTAAGAGAAAGACTGCGTTTATTTGAATTATATTCCTTGGTGCTTTTAATATTATAAATAAAATGAACTCAAAATTGCTTGGACTGTGCAGCTTGGTTTTGAACTCTGTTATTGAATGTTCTACATATTGGCGACTGTAATTCCTACATTCCCAGTGGTGGCTTCGCTTCAAAATTATCTGTCAATTATTTGCAGCTCTTCAGCGACCGACACGTAGCAGTTGATGGGGGTCCATGGGTGACTTGGTCGGTGTCAGATAGTCGTTTGTATCTTCTGCAGATGGACTTGTTTCCTTTCTTTAAAATGGCCGTAATGATAGTGACGATGAGGTCCACTAGTCGGCGCCCCTCTTCCCAGGCGAAGGCAAACATTGATGGTGAAATTCACCAGCGCCTTCAGTCCATCTGTGGAAAAGGGCGTTTGAAGATCAGGACTTGAAAAGCGCACATATTTCGTGGGTTTCTGGGTCGCTACCCTCTGTATAAAACACATGTTAGTCTCCAGTTGGATTCATGGGAGGTGGGCGGTGATCCCAAGAACCGCGATTAGACAGAGGGCAGTGAATCTCTGGGATTCATCAACCCAGTGACTCTAAAAGGTTTAAACTGTTAGACGTATTTAAACCAGAGGGAGATACAGTTGTGAAAAATCGGGGAATTAAAATCAAAGGGAATGTGGCAAAGTGGAGGAGTTTAGTCCTGAGTTTGGTCATGTAATGAAACATGGCCTTTAATAAAAGCGTTAGAAATGCAGACATGAGAACATGGACCTCACTTGCATTAGAGCAACTGAAGCTAACAGCAGTGATAAATTTAAGGGAAAGCGGGATAAACATATTGTGGGGATTAACATGAACCCATTCGGCCCATCTTATCCAGTCATGTTTTCTGCTCCACTATCATCTACTCACCACAACTGGCAACAATGCCCCGAATTCCCGGAACCCTAATATGTTTATCCCGCTTGCTCTTACATTTATCTCAGCTGTCGGCTTCAGTCACTGCAATGCAATTGAGGTCCGTGTTCTCATTACTGCATTTCTTTCGCTTTCATGAAAGACCACGTTACATTTCAGCTTAACCTTTTGGCTCCCCACCAGTAGGGATATAATTTCACCGCCACTAATTTACATTCAACGATAATATTATATTCCATCCCACCATTCCCCACATCTTCGACTGAAAAAGTCCCAAACCCCGTCCAGTCTTTTAAGTTCCATCCTCTCGGTTATGGAATAATTGTGATGAGCATTCCTTGTTCTCTCTCCCCCCCCTCCCCCCCCCCCCCACCCCCCGTGGTTATATGTCCTTCAGGCAATATCCACTTTCTATCTGCACGACAACGGCAACGAGAGTTGAAAAATGTGAATAGCAAGTTGTGTGAAATTCCTGCTGTCACGATGAGGACGGTACATCTCAGTCAATTGAGATTTGTGTTTTAGTTATTTCAGGAGGACGCTGGTCACAAGAGGACATGCTCTTGACTGAAACATTGTATTTGTTGTCGAACAGCTCCTAACATTTCTCAAACTCAGTTTATGACCAGCTGTAGAACATTTGCAGGGTAAATGATGAAGCCAAACCACTGTCGGCGGTAGACGATGCCTTGCCGATTGAAACGTTTGATCCACCTGTTTTGTTGAACACGGTATTGAGAGAAACATCAGATCGCATCAAGGAAGGTAAAACGTATACCATTTTCTATTGTTCTAGTTTATGGCGTCTTTAAGTAAGCTGTAGATGAAAAGATTAATGGTCATTTGGACTGAAGGGAAATTGAAGATTTGTTCTATCACCAAACTCATCTGCTGGGAAGCATCACAGTCAAATACCTATGTAGCACAGAAACATGCCCTTTGACTCGATACTTCCATACCCGACTCCTGGGTTGCCCAACCAAGCTGGTCCCACTTCCGGGAATATGCCCCATATCATTCCAAATGTTTCCTGTCCACGTACCTGCCCGTGTCTTTTAAATGTCATAATGGTACCTACCTTGAACACTAAAGGTTGCACTTCATGTGCCCTTTAGTGTTTACCCGTTCTCGTTAAAAATCCTCCCACCCTGAGACAAATACAGTGGCTATTGACCTTATCCGTGCACCTAATATAAATTTTACACACATCGGAGGTCACCCTATTGGCTTCAAAGACAACCCCCCCCCCCATGTAAGCTCCCCTGATAAACAACCCCTCCAGAACTGATAGAATCTTTGTAAATCTTCTTGCAGCCTCTCCAGTTTAATGACACCCTTCTTGTGTCAAACGCTGTATTTAATATCCTGACCTATGAAATCAAGCGTGACAAACACTTTCTTCACCACCCTGCCTATCAGTGTTGCAACGTTCACACGCTGTGCATCTGCATTCCGAGAACGCTCTTCGATAAAGCGTAGCATTTTCTGTGTATGTCCTGCCTTGATTTGTGTCAGCAAATGCATCACCTCATCTTTCGATGAATAATTTCCACTTGCCGTTCCTAACCCATCAGCGTAGTTCATTAGGATCCCATTTACTCGGATAACGAAGTCACCAATTTTAGTTTGATCTGCAAACTAACAATGCGACCTACATACCCAATCGTTTATATAAATAACAACAATAGACACAACCTCCAGTCTGAAAAAAACAACCCTCTACCAACATCCTCTTTCTGCGACATTCAGGCAAATGTTGTATTCCATCGGCTAGTTCACCTTGGATTCCATGAGATCCAATCATTCAGAGCGGCCTGCCATGCGGTGTGTAGAAGTTGCATCTCAGAGGGCAGTGAATATTTGGAATTCTCTGCCCTAGCTGGTGGCAAAAGGCTTGGTTATTGGATATATGCAACTTGACTACATATAAATGTTTGATAAATCAAAATTAAGATTATGGGGAACTTAGGCAGAAGAGGAATTTGTGCCAGTTTAAATCAGTCATGATCACATTAAATGGAGCGGCGGGCCTGAGGGGCGAAGGCCTATTATTGCTCCAGTTTTCTTAGGATCTCATGTTATTCCGTGCCGATAAAAGGGTAGATTTGGCACAGAGGGAATGCAGCAAAGATTGACAACGCGTGTTCCTGGGACAATGCATTTGCTGCATGGGGTGTGATTGAGTAGACTAGGCCTCCGTACTCGAGAGTTCATGTATATTAGAGATCGCAGTGAAACAGAAAGATCTAAAAACGGCTCAGTGAACTCGGTGAACAATAACTACATGAAAGATTAATATTTTCCATCCGACGTTGTGTATCCGGGTGAATCCGCATGCAAGGTTTCAATTCGCCCCCCCCCCCCCCCCATCCCGTGCCTGAGGACAAGCGGCTTTTCCCCCGGTCCCGGGACTGCGTTGCCCGAGTTTGCCTCCGATCCGCAGAGGCTCTCTGATTCTCTGCTTCTCCTCTCAGTCTCCGTCACCCTAGATGTGGAAACGGCGTATCCGGACTGATGCCCCTGTCCCACTTAGGAAACCTGAACGGAAACCTCTGGTGACCTTGCCCGCGACCCAAGGTTTCCATGAGATCGCCGGAGGTTTTGGTCACTCGCCTGGAAAGCCTCGACCTGGATCGACCGAAGCGTGAGCTGCATCAATCGACCAAAGATCCTATAAGATCTTTGTTACCGACCGCGCACACAAACACATCGCGAAGGTGGGGGCCATGGAGAGCGGTGGAGCGCTGTCTGCGCGATGAACGGCTGCCACAGAGCACGGTAAGTCCTTTAGAGAGCGCGGAGGGGGGGGGGTAGAAGGGGCGAGAAGGAGAGAGAAGGGGAGAGAAGGGGAGAGAGGGGAGAGAGAAGGGGAGAGAGAAGGGGGGAGAGAAGGGGGGAGCATGGGGAGAGAAGTGGGGAGAAGGGGAGGAGAGGGAGAGGAGAAGGGGAGAGATGGGGCGTGGAGAAGGTGTGGATAACAGTTTTAAGAAGTTTAATAAAGTTAGCGGGCATTTTACCTACCGGCGGGTCTTCCAGGTCCTGAAAACTCCAATGAGCCAATCAAAATGGTCGGTCAGCGAGGGAGATTGCCTTCGACTGCCTGTAAGTAAATAGCGACCTCACTCCACTGGCTTCGACCAAACGGCAACCTATTTTTAGTCGAGGCCAGTTTTGATTTTGTTGAAACAATCGAAGCAACCTAGATGAAGCCTCGACCACGCGGAAACCACTTTCGACCATTAGGGAGATTGACCAAAACCTCCGGCGACCTCATGGAAACTTTGGGTCGCGGGCAAGGTCACTGGCGGTTTCCATTCCGGTTTCCTAAGTGGGACAGGGGGCATGAGGATCGGTAGAGGGCGAGATGGACCGGGCCCCGGAGTAGTCTCTCTGACACCGGGAAGATGTTTACAGACCGGGCGTCTGTACTGGGATAGGAGGGCTTCACATCAGGGAGACATTACTGGGATGTGGAGGTTGCAGATACTCGGTGCTGGGGTATGGGAGTCGCCGCAGGGTCTGTGGAGGGAACGAGACCGATCGACCTGACTCCGAATACTGGAGTCTGGAGCATCTGGCGGCGGGATGACATGTTTAATACAGTCACCTCCCTTCCATCCCGCCTCCCCGCTCGACCCATCCCCAGGAGGATGCGAGTCAGGGACAATTTCATTTTACGACGCGGTCACCAAGTCCCATCTCCAAACTTTCACTGGGAATAAATTCACGGAAAACTGTATCCTTTCTTCGGGTCTTGGCAATTATGCCGGTGGCTGAGAATCTGCTCCGAGTCCGGGTGTGTAGAAGGGTCGGGTCTCTGGACTGGCGTGAGGAGCTGGGCTCAGGGGCTCTGTGGCAGAAACCCGGTGGACAACAGGTCGAGGTTGAAACCTCAAATTCCATGGAAATAAAACCAGGTGAATGTAAATGTGGAAGAGTGAAATAAACAGGACTAAAATCAGCCCTGTCAATCCGTTCATTTTAATGCGTTAACTGTGTCGGTCAACAGAACAGAAATATTTTGTGAAAATATAAGACAATAGACAATAGGTGCAGGAGTAGACCATTTGGCCCTTCGAGCCTGCACCGCCATTCATTGTGATCATGGCTGATCATCCCCAATCAGTACCCCGTTCCTGCCTTCTCCCCATATCCCCTGACTCCGCTATTTTAAGAGCCCTATCAAGCTCTCTCTTGAAAGCATCTAGACAACCTGCCTCCACCGCCCTCTGAGGCAGAGATTTCCACAGACACCACACTCTGTGAGAAAAAGTGTTTCCTCGTCTCCGTTCTAAATGGCTTACTCCTTATTCTTAAACTGTGGCCCCTGGTTCTGGACTCCCCCAACATCGGGAACATGTTCCTGCCTCTAGTGTGGCCATGCCCTTAACAAAGTTATATGTTTCAATGAGATCCCCTCTCATCCTTCTAAACTCCAGAGTGTACAAGCCCGGCTGCTCCATTCTCTCAGCATATGACAGTCCCGCCATCCGGGGAATTAACCTTGTAAACCTACGCTGCACTTCCTCAATAGCAAGATTGTCCTTCCTCAAATTAGGGGACCAAAACTGCACACAATACTCCAGGTGTGGTCTCACTCGGGCCCTTAGGATAAGGATTGATATAAACTCCCTCCCCGCTGGCTCCAGGTTACCCCGGGTCTCAAACCCCCTCCCCAAACGAAATATTGGAAATGGTAGATACATGGAATCTGTTGAAATGGTTGAGGTTTTTTTTTAAAGTGCCGGAAGAAATTAGTGGGCCAGGCAGGATCTGTGGAGGGAAATGGAAAGACCACGCTTCGGGGTCAGGACCCTTCTTTGGTCTGAAGAAGAAATTCCAAGAGTTCGGTCTATCCGAGTGAATTAATTGGTATTGACGTCGTTCGGAAGAGGGCGGTGAAGGTTTGTCTCGGGAGTTGTAAATAGGAAGGACAAATGAAATCGGAAATTACTTGAAGGGAGAAAAATAAAGCTGAAGTAGCCCCTGGCGTATAGAGAAAGGATGAGAAAGTGGGATAATATGGGACTAATGTTAAATTTTGATCAATGGGCGGCGACAACTCGGTGGTTCGAAAGGCATGTTTCAGTGCTGTATTTGTATACTAAACCATGTTCTGTTAATCCGGGATAGACACATAAAGCTGGAGTAACCCTGTGAGACAGACAGCATCTCTAGAGAGAAGACTTTCAAGTAACTTTGGCATTACCCCCCCCCCCCACCCTCCTCCCCTCCACCCTAGGCGTCCTGCGAGTTTCACTGTTCGTACCCTTACGTTATCACCTCTTCCACAGTCAACAATGGACCATTGTGAGCTCCACTTTTCCTTCGTCATCAGTGTCGGCTCCGACTGTTGTGTACCTTTTCATACCTCGAGGTGACGACTGGACATTGACCACAAACCCAATGACTCCAACAGCTACCCAGACTGTGCCTCCTCCAGCCCTGCCTCTTGTGAGGATGCCATCCCCATCTCTCGGTTCCTCTATCTCCGATTCAGTGCTCAAGATGAGGCCTTCTACCCCAAGACATCGGAGGCGTCCTCTTTCTTCAGGAAAAGGGGCTTCAACTCCGCTGCATTTGGTGGTGCCTCGCCTGTATCTCCGCCACTTCTTGCACATCAGATCTCAACGCCCGTCCCTTCAGGCGGAATAAGGGTAGACATTCCTGGTCCTCATTTTTCACCTCACCAGTCCATCCACAGGCGCGTTCCCCTGCACCCACCATGGGAGATGCCACCACTGTCACTGCACCTCGACCATCATCACCATTCAGGAAC
Organism: Malacoraja senta; assembly: GCA_038087875.1. Lineage (NCBI taxonomy): Eukaryota > Metazoa > Chordata > Chondrichthyes > Rajiformes > Rajidae > Malacoraja > Malacoraja senta. The sequence goes on along the minus strand of JAXLNO010001205.1, from coordinate 40,122 downwards.
ACAAACAACCCTTTCAGGTGTGGCAGAGATTCAACTGCGCCTCCTCTATCCTCGTCAATGGCACTCGGATCTCTCGATATGGCCTCCTCTACATCTGCAGTTCCTCGTTTCTACATCTTCACACTGAACACTGGCAGCAAATTAGTTTTATTCCCGGAGAAGGCAGCGTGCGCAGAGGACACACGGGGTACTGCAGGGGGTCAGAAGTTTGTATTTTGAACCAGGAAGTTGCTGAAGTTAACATGGCTACGAAAGATCAGGTCGCGAGTTTAACCGAGGAGGTCGATTGTCCCATCTGTCTGGATTTCTTCACTGATCCGGTGTCACTGGAGTGTGGGCACAACTTCTGCCGCTCCTGCATCACACAAAGTTGGGACAAGTGGGGTAGAAACTCCTGCCCGGAATGTAGAGAGGAGTTTGTGAACCGCACCCTCTGGGTAAGTCGGGCCTTGACGAGACTGTCAGAGAAATTTCGGACACTGCGCCAGAATCAGGAGAAGAATCACCACTGTGAAGAACATCAGGAAGAACTAAAGCTGTTTTGTGAAGCTGATAAGGAGCTGATCTGTGTGATTTGTGCAGCCGGGCGGAAACACAAGTCTCACCGCTTCGCGCTGATAGCAGAAGCTGCTGAATTCTACAAGGTAAAAGCAAGCCGTTTTTGATCACATAATTGTTTACTTCCTTCTTTATTGTCCAACAATTCAATTCTCTAATTATCAAACAAACTCCTAGGATCAAGTGAGATCTACCTTCGAATCTCTCGCAAAAAAGAAATCAGAGATCCAGCAAATGGAGCAGCAACAGAAACAGAAGATTTCTGGAGTTTTGGTGAGGCTTTTCAGTTTCGATTTCCTGATCTTGTGTCGATTTAATCCCTGTGAATGCGTAATAATAGGGTAGCGTAGTGACACAAGTAATACTGCTGAATCTGGTGAGCGGGTTCGATGCTGACCTCGGGTGCTGTCCGTGTGGTTTGCGCGTTCTCGTAGTCTGATTACTTCCACATCCCAAAGACACGCGGGATAGGGAATTGGATTGGGGGAGTGGAATTGGTGGGATTATGGGTTTACTCTCATGACATTTCAAAAGCATTTAGATAAGGTCATACGGTCATAAGTAATAGGAGTAGAATTAGGCTATTCGGCCCATCAAGTCTACTCCGCCATTCAATCATGGCTGATCTCTCTCCCAACCCTATTCTCATGCCTTCTCCCCATAACCTCTGATACCTGTACTAATCAAAAATCTACATATCTCTGCCTTTAAAATATCCACTTACTTGGCTTCTACAACATTTCACAGAACGCCACAGATTCACCACCCTCTGACTAAAGACATTTCTCCTCATCTCCTTCCTACTAGAACGTATTTTAAATCTGAGATTATGCCCTCTATTCCTAGACTCTCCCACTAGTGGAAACATCCTCTCCCACTTTATCAAAGACTTTCACTATTTTGTATGTTTCAATGAGCTCCCCCCTCATTCTTCTAAAGTCCAGCGAGTATTCTTCTAAACTCCAGTGCTGCCAAACCTCATCATTAAGGTTAATGGTCAAACTCTTGAAATTTCCAGAAAATCAAAGCTATTGATGAAATGGAAGTACATGAGATTGGCGTGGATACGTACTGTGGCCAGTATGGATATGGTTGGCGGAATGGCTAATTCCTGCGCTCTGCGGCTGGATATTGATTGGACAAATAATACTTTCTATACCGTGAAAAAACACAATACAGTTACATATTGATCTTCACCTTTTATTTTGCAGAAACAGTCACACAACCTTCAGTCACAGATCACATCCCAGTTTGTCGAACTGCACCAGATTCTCACTGAGAAAGAGCAGCGCATAGTGACAAATATCCGGGAGGAAGAGATGAAGATTCTAAATACAATGGAGAAAAATCTTAAATAGATTCGAGAGAATTTAAATTCCATTCAAGAGGAACTCGTAAAGCTACAGGAACATATGGATCAAAAAGACAGTGTGGTATTTCTGAGGGTGAGATTGGCAAAGTGAAAATGCACAGTTAAAAAATGGTGGGGACATTTCTGAAATAAATGCCGCGTTTACCAGTAATTCAGAACTCGGTGAATGCCCCGTCTGTTTCAGCACTGTGCTGCTGATATTCCCAAACTAAATATCCTCCCGCATAATCTGTGTTGGATCTCAGCACTGCCTGCAGTCTCCTTGGGAAAAAAATATTGCTGTGATCTTGTCACTGAGTTAATGAATGTTAATATTTCCCCTAAAATAAGGAAAATCTTCGCGAATCACAAGATCATGTGCAAAGTTTGCCATATGTTCAACTTTAGTGGGAAAGCATATCGCGTCGTTAAATCGGTCCGTTGAAGGCAGTGTAATGATCCTGTCCTCGGAAACACTTAATCAGTTCAAGCCTTTATCCACCTTAACAATCCTTAAAGTCGCCAGCACTGAAGGGTACCTATTCCATCCTACGTTAACCCTGTGCTCTTCAAGGGACATATTCTCTCCCCAGTTATTATTTTGCAATCAATACACTTGTAGAATCTCTACGGCAATATCCACTTCTGTCTGTGTCACAACAAAAATAAGAGTTGGGAGATGGAAAAGTTGTGGGGCTTGTTGTAATTTGTGTAAAACTCCTACTGTTGGAATGTGAATGTGCTATATCAGTCTACTCAGATTTGTGTTTGATTTCTTGCAGGAGCAAGCTGGTGCGAAGAGGAGGTAGGACATGCTCATGCCAGAAACACTGCATGTTTGTGTAGAACAGCTCAAAAAACTGGTGAGGCTCAGTTTATAACCAGATGTTAAATATTTGCAGGGATAGTGAGGAAGTGAAAACACTCTCAGTGACAGACGGTGCCTTGACGATTGACAAAATCGATCACCACTTTTTGATGAACACGTTGTGGAGAGAAACATCTGCCATTAAACAAGGTAAAACCTGTCCAGTTCCCCCTCTTCTTATTTATAACGCCTTTGTGTAACACAGATGCAAACATTGCCGATAGAAATTGTACCCATCTCTAACACGTCCTTTGGCAACTATCACTACCACCCACTATCTGAAAACGTGGCCGTTCAAGGCCCTTGTTGACTTTAACTTCTCAACTTAAACCGTCGCCCTTGAAGTTTAGAACATTACTTATTCCATTCCGTTGGCCCAGTTCATTAACATCAGTTTCATATTAGACAAACTTCTCCATTCTACACGATGTCACGAATGTTAGTGTCTTCTACAAACCTGCTAACCATGCCACCTACAAACACATCCAAGTCATGTATATAAATAGTGACCAACATTGCAGCCAGCATTGAGCATCGTTGTGCACCACTTGCCACAGGCCTCCAGTCTGAAAAATAACTCTCTACCTCCGCCCTCTGTTTACTACCGTCAGGCCACATTTCAGTTTCAGTTCAGTTTATTGTCACGTGTACCGAGGTAGAGTAAAAAGCTTTTGTTTTGTATCAATTGGCGAACTACCATGGATTTTTATGATCCAACCTTCCAGATCAGCCTACCATAGGAGTTGCAGCTCCCAATCTCACTAATTATACCTCCTATATTCACATCCAAGTCATGAAAATATAACATAAGCAGCAGTGACAATCTGAAATCTTCTGCCCTAGGAGGTCGTGCAGGTCAGATTATTGGCAATAGGCAAAGTGGACCCAGATGGATATTTGAAAGATCGAGAAATTGAGGGTTATGGAGAACTCACATAGAACAGGAATTGGTGCCAGCCCAGATCAGTCATGGTCAAATTGAGTGGTGTGGCAGGCCTGGGGAGCAGGGCCTATCCCTCCTGCTAGTTTCTTGAGTTCTTAAGCTTTTTTCATACCTGCAGAATGATAATTTTTACACACAGGGAATGCAGCAAAGATTGACAACACTTGTTCCTGGGACAAAGGGTTTGCTGTGCAGGATGAGATTTAGTAGCCTAGGCCAGTGTACTAGAGAGTTCAGGTGTTTTAGAGGAGATCTTAGTGAAACACAAAGTTCTTACAGGGCTCAGTGGGCTGGATGCAGGGAGGATGTTTTCCCTGGTCAGCCAGCGGTCACCCACTCAATATCTGGGCTGGACCTTTTATGATAGCGATAAGGAGACATCACTGTACGCAGAGACTGGGGGACCTTTGGAATTCCCTGTTCCGGTGACTGTGGAGACTCAACTGAGGAAGGGTCTCGACCCGAAACGTCATCCATTCCTTCTCTCCAGAGATGCTGCCTTGCCGCTGTGTTACTCCAACAGTTTGTCTCCACCAGTCATTCAGTGTTCCTGGAGCTAATGAGCCATTACACATTCAGGCCCTTCGGCCCATGACCTACATATGCACCTTTTCTCCAGCTACACTAATCCATTGGCCCACATTACATCCATATTCTTCTAAACCTCACCTATTTAAAAGCTGCTTTAATATAGTGATTATATCTGACCACCACTTCCTCTTCAGAATGTTCCAGATATCAAGCACTCTCTGTGTGAAGTAACTTTACCACTTAGATCCACTTTAAAACTCTTTCCTCTCACCATAAACCTGTGCTCTCTCATTATGACATCCTTGCATGGGAATAAGGTTTTGATACACTAGCTGATTTGACAAGATACCTCTCTATCCACAATCTTGCATTCTCCACAAACATACTAATCATAGCTTCTCCATTCACACCCAATGTATGGAAATATTAAATAAAGGGAAAAGGTTGCGCACCAATCTTTGCTGTTCACCACCAGTCACATACCTCCAAGCAAAAAAAATCATCCTTCTACCTCCACCTTCTACCTCCACACACCAAGCCAATTCTGGATCAATTTTACCAGCTCACATTGGATCCCACCTGCCTTTCATTCTGGACCAGCCTTACATGCAGAACATTGTCAACTTCCTCTGAAATTCACATATTCGTTCACAATGAGATCAGTGTGTTCCTGATTGCACAAACCCGTGAATCCCCTCTCTTTCAGCGACCCTACAACCCCAACGGCATGTAGTCATAAATAACATTGTATTTAGGGGGCTGAACTCAATGTATAATTCCATCTACGGAGGTCAATCAATTTTTGGCCATCATAGATGGCTTCTTGTATTTAGGGTATCACCTTTTTGATACCTTAAACTCACTTTTTTTTTTTTGTATTTATTTTTATGTGGCTTATCTAACAATTTTTCTTTCTTTCTTCTCAACACACTTTTCTCTTTTTCTTATGGAGGTTCAATATACGGAGGAGAGGTAAAATGACGTCAGAAGTATGGGATGATACACACATACCCAAAAGCCTGAGGTACTTAACTACACCACATGAAGCAAAATCACCAAAACCCATTTACAATGCAGGATACTAAGGGAAAAAAGAATGGAGGATTCACATTCTGTAGTTGGAATATTAGGGGTGCGAATGATCCAATTAAAAGGGGCAAGAGTATGGCCCAGTTAAAATCTTTAAATGTGGACATAGCTTTTCTGCAAGAAACGCATACGAAACTACAATCACAGATGAGACTAAGGGCAAACTGGATAGGCCAAACTTATCACTCGTCATTTACTGCTAAAGCTAGAGGAACGGCTATTATTATTTGGAAAGGTATACCATTTATATTAAAGAACACGATATCTGATAAAGAAGGAAGGTACACGATAGTGGCGGGAGAAATTTATTCTACACCACTGACTCTGATAAATATTTATGCTCCAAATTTTGATAACCCCCAATTTTTAAAGAAAATTGTGTATATAATAGATGAGTATAATTTTCAAAATGTAATACTGGGGGGGGGGGGACTTTAACTGTGTTATAGATTCATACTTAGACAAATCAATAAAATTAAGGAAGGGTAGTGTCAAATCCAAGTCTAGTGAATTCTTAAACACATATTTAAAAAACACTAATATAACAGATGTATGGAGAATAGCTAATCCAACTGGAAGGGAATACTCGTTTTACTCATCAGTACACAAAACTTATTCAAGAATTGATTATTTCTTAGTTGATACAAAATTAATACCATATACAATTAATCCTAAATACCACAATAGTATTATTTCTGATCACTCCCCGTTGACTTTTTCTTTAAAACTTGAGGGAATGCCAGGTATAAAATCTTTTTGGAGATTTAACACACAAATAGCTAATGACTCACAAGGTTACGAGTATTTAAAACAGCAAATGAAATTTGTTTTTGAGACAAACGAGACACCAGGTATTTCACCATCTCTATTATGGGAATCTTTTAAGGCATTCATCCGTGGAGTTATAATTTCGTATCAAAGTTTTCTAAATTTTAAAAAAGGACAGAACAATGGACGTTAGAAAAGGAAATTAAATTATTAGAATTAGGTAACGCAAAAGATCAAACTATAGATAAACATAATAAGATTACATTATTGAAATTTAAACTTAATCAAATATTATCGGCAAGAGTAATATGATTATTTCAGATCACAAAACAAGTACAGTTTGAATTTGGGGATAAACCACAAAAACATCTAGCACGACAATTGAAGAAGCAAGAACAGGAAAAAACAATTATTAAAATTAAATCAGAGAATGGGGAACTATTAACTTTACCTAAGGACATTAATAAAAGGTTCGCTCAATTTTATCAAAATTTATATACATCTAAAACTAAAATAGAAGACAATAAAATTATAAATGTTTTAGATAATTGTAATTTGCCAAAATTGGATATCTTAGAACAAGAGGAATTAGGAGCTCAGATCACAAGTGAAGAAATAAGAGAAACAATAAAAGAACTGAAAAATGGGAAGACACCAGGGCCTGATGGTTTTAATAATGAATTCTATAAAAGATTTCAGGACTTAATGGTCCCACGATTACTTAAATTATATACTTATGCTTTTACCGAAAAGAAATTACCAGAAACTTTAGCAGAATCTACAATTACGCTTATTCCAAAAAAAATAAAGATCTAGAAGATCCGGGCTCGTATAGAGCTATATCACTTTTTTTTTTTTTTTGTTGAAAATATTTTTTATTGGAGATAAGTACATAACCTATTAACATCATTACAGTCTTACATTTTTAAATTGATAATATTATCAATTATTATTACATTGTCTCCAATACCTTTTACCTTTTTATTTGTTTTTATTTTAAACTAGATAGAACTAAAAAGATAGATGAAGTAAAGAAAGAAAAGAAAGAGAAGAAAAAGAGAGCAAAAAAAAAAAAAAAATGTATTTAAAATTTTTTAACAAAAAACAAGAAACACAAAACAAAAAAACAAAACAAAAGAGAAAGATAGTTAAAGAAGAGTGGAAAAATTTATTAAAATAAAAAACTTCATTCGAGATATATTCGTACATTTCAGAATATAGCATTTCATCCATTTTTTAGCCCGAGCATTAGTCAGGTTCCCGTGCTGAACCATTCTGACCCTTTAAATAATCAATAAAGGGAGACCATGTTCCAACGAATACTTCCTGTTTATCCAACAGGGAAAATCTGATTCTTTCCACGTTTAAGGTCTCCGTCATTTCTATAATCCACATTTTGATTGTGGGGGCCGTAGGGCCTTTCCAAAATTTTAGAATTAATTTTTTTCCTGTTATTATACTATAATCAATAAAGTTTCTTTGTGTTGTTGTAAATGTTTGATTTAATTCTGATGTTCCGAGTATTATAAATTTTGAATCCGGGTCCACTTGTGTGCTGGTCACTTTAGATATTATACTAAAAATATTTACCCAGAATTTTTTAATTTTTGTACAGTTTGCAAACATATGAGATAAGGTAGCTTCTAAATGTTGGCATTTATCACATATAGGTGAGATATGTTGAAAGATTTTATGTAATTTTGTTTTTGAATAATGTAATCTATGTATTACTTTAAATTGTATTAAAGAATGTCTGGCATTTAATGAACAATGATGTATCTGTTGTAAACTTTCTTCCCAAGTATCTTTCGTTATTATTTCATTTAATTCTTTTTCCCATGTTTGTCTGTGTAAGTCCGTCGATGGAATGTCACTGTCTAATAAGATATTATATATATAAGATATTAATTTTTCTGTATTAGGATGTTTATTCCAACATTCGTCAAGAATTTCTGAATTTCTAATTCGAAAGTTTTGAGTATTCGATTTTACATAATCTCTGAGTTGAAGATATCTGAAATAATCATTTCCTCGAAGTCCGTAAGTCTGTTGCAACTCCTGAAATGTCAGAAAAGTGCCTTCCTTATAAAGTTGTCCCATATTTTTAATTCCATAATTCTTCCATTGTGTAAAACCCCTGTCCAACCATGAGGGTTTAAACAAAGGGTTATTCACAATCGGGAGAAATAGTGATAAATTATCTAATTTTAATGTCTTTATTAATTGTTTCCAAATTCGTATGGTACTAAATATTATAGGGTTTTCCCTATAATTTTTTTTGTTTAATTTAGATGTAGCAAATAATATCGACCTGATATCAAAAGGCAAACAGTCTTCCTTTTCCATTTTTAACCAATCTGGTTGTTGTTCTATTTCTTCCAACCAGAAATTCATATTTTTAATATTAACTGCCCAAAAATAAAACAGAAAGTTGGGTAAAACCAAACCTCCATTTATTTTTGATTTACACAAATGTCTTTTGTTTATCCTATGGTTCTTATAATCCCAGATAAAATCATTAACAATAGAGTCCAATTTTTTATGGCATTAATTTTGCCAATCATTGAAATAGGGAGTGTTTTCCAGTATTGAATATTCTTATGTAGTTTATTCAGTAGTGGGGGAAAGTTTGCTTTAAATAATGATGTATATATCTTAGTTACATAGATACCTAGGTATTTAAATTTTTCGTTTACTATTTTAAATGGAAATTGTTGTATTATGTGTTTGTTATGTTCCCTTATTGGCATAATTTCACTTTTATTCCAATTTATTCTGTATCCTGAGAGTGACCCAAATTGGGTTATTAGCTCTAATAAGTTTGGAATACTAATTTCTGGTTTTGTAATGTAAATTAGTACATCATCTGCGTATAGAGAAATTTTATTCACTGTGTCCTTTGTGATATACCCATATATTTCCGGATGACCCCTAACTCTTTCTGCAAGTGGTTCAATAGCTAAAGCAAATAATAATGGAGATAACGGGCATCCTTGTCTACAACCTCTAGATAGGCTGAATTTTGGTGACAACCTTTGATTTGTTAATATTCTAGCCGTAGGATTTGTATATAACAGTTTTATCCATGTACAGAATTTCTCCCCTAGTTGCATATTTTCCATCACTGAGAATAAATAAGACCATTCAACCTGATCAAATGCTTTTTCAGCATTGAGTGAGATTATTGCTAAATCTTCATTAATCATTCTCTTAGAATAAATAATATTAAATAATCTTCTTAGATTATAATATGAGTACCGTTTCTGAATAAAGCCTGTTTGGTCAGGGTGTATTATTTTATTCATCACTGTACTTAATCTATGCGCTAGTATTTTAGTTAATATTTTCTGATCTGTATTTAAAAGTGCAATTGCTCTATATGATCCCGGATCTTCCGGATCTTTATCAGCTTTAGGAATAAGTGTTATTATAGATTCATTTAAAGTATCTGGGAGTTTCTGTTGAGTATATATATGCTCATACAGTCTTTGTAAACGTGGGCATAGCAAGTCATAATTTTTTTAATAAAATTCAGAGCCTAAACCATCTGGTCCTACTGCTTTACCATTTTTTAAAGAGCCAATAGACTCCTCAATATCCTTTATCGTAATCTCCCTTTCTAATAATTCTCTATCATTTGAATCTAAACCTTTTAAATTACATTTTAGTAAAAAATCTGCTATTCCTTCCGTTTGTGTTACAGCTTTAGTTGAATAAAGGTTATGATGGTATTGGAGAAATCTTTCATTTATGTCCTTGGGCATTTTTAATAATTCTCCTGTCTCTGTTCTAATTTTATGAATTATTTTTTCCCCTTCCATTTTTCGTAACTGACGTGCTAATAGTTTTTGTGGTTTGCCTCCAAATTCAAAATGTAATTGTTTGGTTTTTTGATAAAGTTTTATTACTTGTTCTGAATAAATTTTATTTAATTTATATTTCAATACTGCAATTTTATTATGTTTTGAAATAGATGGCATTCTCGCATTGTCTAAATCTAGTTGTTTGATTTCCCTTTCCAATGTTTGTTGTTTAATCCTGTTCTCTTTATTATAAAATACTTGAGCAGAGATTAATGCACCTCGAACAAACGCTTTAAACGTTTCCCACATAAGAGCAGTAGGTGTGTCAGGGTTATCATTTACCTCAAAAAATATTTATCTGTTTAATAATATATTCCTGGCATGATCTTTCGTTCAAGATTTGTGGGTTAAATCTCCAATATGTTTGTTTCTCTGACAATCCATTTAATTTAATCATAAATGTTACAGGTGCGTGGTCTGAGATTATAATATTATGGTATTTTGAGTTATAAGTAAATGGGATAAACGTGGAGTCAACTAAAAAATAATCTATTCTTGAGTATGTTTTGTGTACTGGAGAGTAAAATGAATATTCCCGTCCAGTTGGATTTTCTATTCTCCAGACATCTTTAATATTAGTGGTATTAATAAATGAATTTAGAAATACACTTGATTGAGATTTTACTTTTTTTTGCCTTGATGATCTATCTAAGTATGAATCTAATGTACAGTTGAAGTCTCCTCCAATTATTAATTTATATTGTGTAAATTCAGGAATATTATTAAATGTTTTATTAAAGAACATAGGGTTATCAAAATTAGGCCCATATACATTCAGAAGAATCACTTTTTCTCCATTCAGCTCTCCAACTAATATAATATATCTACCATCAATATCCGCTATTGTTGATAAATTCGTAAAAGGTATTCCTTTACGAATTAATATTGAAACTCCTCTGGACTTATGGGAAAAGGAGGAATGAAATGATTCAGCGATCCACTTAGCTTTAAGTCTGTGTTGGGATTCCTTTTTAAGGTGTGTTTCTTGAAGGAATATAATATCTGCTTTGATTAAATTTAAATGTGCCAAGACTTTACCTCTCTTAATTGGTTCATTGATTCCCTTGACATTCCAACTGCAAAATGTTATTCCCTGACCCCCACTTGTCATATTAACGTCTTGCATATTATTTCTAAGGTGGTCTATAACCGAGCAGAAGGTGCAGCACATAAAACCTGACCTTGCTCCTGAGCCTCAAATAGATGAATTTAGAATCATATACATCGTTCTTCCGAACACATCTCCTTGTATTATTATTGTTTTTCCAATCAAACCTTAAGTTATAAAAATATTTAAAGTGAAAAAAGTGATAGAGTTGGTTAGTATAGTGTGAAAGAAAAAAAACTACATCTACAATTAGTGTAGTTAGTGATAGCCACACTAACGTGGCTAGAATTCTAAAGACTTCCGTAGCCTTTGTAAAAAAAAAAATTCCCAGCTCCGTGCCGAAAAAAAATAAAAATAAAATTATTTCCAATAATCAAATAATTTCTTTGGGAGTAACAAACATATATACATACCCACATATACGCACACATATACATATATATATACACATACATATACATATATATATATATATACCCACATGCATACATACCCAAGCACGCATCCCTGCAGAAAAGTCCAATAACAGCATAAATTCATAATGTTGATATACTCTACATAGCATATTAATATCCTCGCTAACTCTATAAATTTAATTTTAAATTGAAAAATAATTAGTTATTAATCATTGTTATCAATCATACCCAGTATTATATTTTTATGAGTAATATAAATGTTAATAATTTTAGTAGTAATATAGATATTTAATAAGTATTCGTTATTAGATATATAGTTAGATATGAATATACAGATAATAATTGTGATTCATAATTTTTTTTTTAAATTAATTTTTTTTAAAAAGGGGAAAAAAAAAAACACGGTTATCTCCAATGTCCACCGTCCATTCGGTTATCAAATGTCCTTAAAGCTCTTAAAAGAACTTTAAAGATCCTTTTAGATCTGGCGGTCCCGTTAATCCTTGACTCCTGAAGAGTAATGTAAATTCTTCAGACAGCGGTCAAGTTCCCAATTTCTTTGGCGAATTCCAGTGCTTTTTCATGGTCTGTAAAAAATCGCTCCTTATTCTTGTAGGTGACTCTTAGTCTTGCGGGGTAGAGCAGGCCGTATCTCAAATCAGGTACATTCTTCAGTATTCTTTTTGTCTCAGTGAACAGCGCCCTTTTTTTGAAGACCTCTGCTGGATAATCTCGGTAGATACTGAACCTCGCACCTTCAAAGTGGAGCTGTCCGCCTCGGACAATTTTCTTCATTATTTCGTCAAATTCATGATCCAGTTGCACCTTTACGATAATTTGTCTTGGATGGGCATCATCTTGTGTACGACGCCACTGCGCTCTATGAGCTCGACCGAGTGAAGGTTTTTGATCCAATTGTAAGACTTTTTGTAGTAGGTCTGCCACAAAATCCCGAGGGCCCATTTCCCTCTCGCTTCCTTCTTTCACCCCTACAATTCTTAGATTCTTATGTCTTTGACGCCCCTCCAAATCGGTACATTTATCACTTAATTTGATCACCATATCGGTGAGGCGTTGGTTTTCAGTAATGAGTCGACCTACAGTTTCCCCACTTGTCGCCGCCCATTTCTCAAGTTCGGTTATCGCTGTTCTATGTTGTTCGAGTTCATGATGAATGGGATCCACCTCCATTTTAACGCTCGTTTCCACCGAAACAAGTCTTGCTTCCAGCACTTCCATCTGTTCCTTGACCTCCTCCTCCCTCGACCTCTTCCAGACTTCCAGTATTTCTTGAACGGTAGGAAGCATTTCTGCTTTAAAATCTACCTTAAAAGAGTTAAGTTCCTCTTTAAAATCCTCATTAAAATTCACTCCAAAGGTTTTCAATTCAGCAGTGAGAAAAGCTTTAAGATCATCCATTTCAGTCTTTTCAGTCTTTTTCTGCTTTGTTTTCTTCGGAAGGTCTTCCTGGGCAGTCGTTGTACCTGAGGCCGAGGCCGAGGCCTCAGTTGGGCCTTCCTCTTCCAACTGTAGGGGTTTCCCTTTAACGTTTTTTTTTTGTGTCCCGCGGGAGGTGGGGGAACGTTGTACCGACATACCGTCTAAGTCGCGCCCCTGATGACGTCACGCGGCAGGCAGCCGTTCAGATCGCGATCGCTGCAGGTAAGACCCGATTTTCTCCCGTTTTCAATTTTCTTCGGCACGGAGCTAGTTGGCGCTGGACTCAAGCCTCCATAGCGCCACCGGAAGTGAGCTATATCACTTTTAAACACAGATCAAAACATTTTAGCAAAGATTTTAGCAAGAAGATTGAGTAAATATATTAATAAATTGATAAACCTAAAAGACAATCATTTAATAATTTGAGAAGACTTTTTAATATAATGTATTCACATAAAGTGGAAAAAGAAGACGTATCAGTTATATCTTTGGATGCAGAGAAAGCATTTGATCAGGTAGAGTGGCAGTATTTATACATAGTACTCCAAAAATTTAATATGGGAGATAATTTTATTAGATGGGTGAAATTATTATATGATAAACCAATGGCAAGAATATTAACTAATAATATGTTATCTCCAAAATTCCAATTATCACGAGGCAATAGGCAGGGATGTGTTTTATCACCCCTGCTATTTGCCCTTATGATAGAGCCTTTGGCTGAAAGGATAAGAACACACTCGAATATTCAGGGATGTAATACTAAGGACTCTAATAACAAAATTTCATTATATGCGGATGATATACTTTTATATATTAGAAATTCAGAAACGAGTATCCCGAATTTACTAAACGTTATAGAGGAATTTGGCTCTTTTTCTGGATGTAGAATAAATTGGAATACAAGTGAAATTATGTCATTACAGCCCCAGAAAGCGAATCATCTATTAAAATTTCCATTTAAAATTGCAACGGAAAAATTTAAGTATTTAGGTATTCAAGTTACTAGGAGATATAAATCATTATTTAATGCTAATTTTAGTCCTTTATTAAATAAATTGAACGCTCTGATTAAATTTTGGAAAACGCTTCCACTATCATTAATTGGCAGAATAAATGCTATAAAAATGATAGTTCTACCACAAATAATATATTTATTTCAATCCATACCAATATATATACCAAAATATATATTTTTAAAACTAGACTCTAATATTACTAATTTTATTTGGGACTACAAAGCACATAGAATTAAAAGAAATCATCTGTGTAAACCTAAAGATGTAGGGGGACTTGCACTGCCTAATTTTTTATATTATTATTGGGCAGTGCATATTAAGAATATCATTTATTGGTTGGACTGCCCTTCTCAACAGATGGAATGGATAAGAATGGAGAAAGAGGATTGTTTTCCATACGATTTAGGAGCGATCCTCTTCTCCCCGATAAAATTGAATAATACATTATATAAAAATAATCCAATTATACACAATATAATTCGAATTTGGAAACAAATAAAATTAACTTTAAAATTAAGAAACTTATCATCATTAACACCAATAGTGAATAATCCGGTATTTAAACCATCTTTTATGGATAAAACATATAGACAATGGGAAAGATTGGGAATTAAAAAGGTGGGTGACATGTATGAAATGGGAAATTTATTATCATTTCAACAATTAAAATCAAAATTTAATCTGAATAATAACCAATACTTTAAATATTTACAGATATGTGCCTTTATAAAAAAAATATATACCAAGACTACAGAGCATAATGATAGACCCACTGGAAGAAGCAATGAATATTAAGGCGGACTCACAAAAATTAATATCATATTTATATAATAGTATTCTTAATAGAGAATTGCCATCAACAGAGGCAATTAGAGAAGACTAGGAAAAATAATTAATGACAAAAATTTCTAAAGAAACATGGGAGAGGTATTTGATATATATACATAAATGTTCGATTAACGCTAGACATAATTTAATTCAATTTAAAATATTACATAGATTATAGTATTCAAAAGTTAGGTTGAATAAATTGTGTTCAAATATTTCTCCCATCTGTGATAAATGTCTTTTTCAAAATGCCAATATCACACATTCTTTCGTTTCTTGCACAACACTTCATGGATTTTGGTGTGATATATTTGATATATTCACTAGTTTATTTAAGATAAAAATGGAACCTAATATGGAAATGATTATCTTCGGAGTAATAGGAAATGGAAACAAATTAAATATATCCCAAATTTCATTTTTTAATTATGGTTTAATAACAGCAAAAAAATTCATACTTACATTTTGGAAAAATGCTACTATACCAACACTCAAAATGTGGATTGGTAATATGTTGGACACAGCCCACTTGGAAGAAATGAGACACCTCCTAAGATAAACAAGACCAATTCTTAACGAGTTGGTCTCCATTTATTGACCTTGTGGATTCATGTGGTGCAATAGTATCGCAAAATTAAAAATTCTGGGTTTGGGCGAAAAATGATTAAGAATATATAAAAGCATCGACTTGTGGCGAGGGAGAATCTCCTTTCTGCTTCACTTTCTTACTTATTTCTTTTCTTTACCTCACACTCACTAGACTTTTCTTTACTCTTCACTACTTCTTTCTTTCTCATTTCTTTATAAAAAATAAAAAAAAAGGAAGTTGTACAAAGAATGTTTTAATAATTCTGGGAACCTGTAAAAAGGTACCATCAAAATGTAATGTACTTCTAATAAATAAAATATTTAAAAATTAAATAAATAAATAAATAAAAACCCAAGTCTTCACCCATTCTGCCTGACATTCGATCATTCAACCTCTCCTTCCTTCCATGGTCCAAGCCACCCTCCCTCTGTTTCGTCTTCCAATCAAAAAATTTGGGAAGATCATCTGGCCCCTCACGTCTGCCACTATTCACTATGATCACGATGACTCCATCCCACACCTCTCCCTTCTCTCACCTCAATATCCTCAATATCCTCTTCCTCCGACTTGCCTTTATATATGAACAGCGCGCTTCATTTATCCATCTCCGCCGCAATCTCGCAATCTTCCTCAGCGTCCGCATTCACCTCCCACCACCCCCCCCCCCCCCACCCCACCACCACTCCCCTCCCTCCCGATTCCTCACAAATCCCCCGTCCCCAGACCGCATTGTAAACTCAGGGAATGTTGTCTGTTGTCCATCCGATATTGATGGGGGATAATACCCCGGGCCAGGTTTCAGCTGGTCGTCCGCCTGTGGCTGAGGTCGAGTCTACCCGCAACCCCCGGGCACTGTCTGATTCTCTGCTTCTCTCTCTCCCCCTCCTTCCCCCCAAGTCTCCGTCACCCTGGATGTGGAAACGGCTCATCCCCACCTCGAGGTGTCTGTAGATCGGAAGAGGTTGAGATGGACCGGGACCCTGATGAATCTCCCTGACACAGGGAAGAGGTTTACAGTCAGTCGGTGTGTGCTGGGATCAGAGGGATTCACATCGGGGAGACATTACTGGGAGGTGGAGGTGGCGGGGACTCAGCACTGGAGTCTGGGAGTCGCCGCAGAATCTGTAGAGAGGAAGAGAGTGGTGGAACTGACCCCGGAGACTGGAGTCTGGATCATCAGGCGGCGAGGTGACAAGTTTGATCCATACACCTGCCGTCCATCCCGTCTCCCAGCCCGTCCCATCCCCGGGAGGGTGGGAGTTTATCTCAGTTACGAGTCCGGGACAGTTACATTTTATGACGCGGACACCAAGTCCCATCTCCACACCTTCACTGGGAATAAATTCACGGAGAAACTTTATCCTTTCTTCTGGACTTGGGCTGAGAACCAGTGGCTGAGAATCTGCGGCGGTTCTGCTCTGGATGTGTAAAAGGGTCGGGTCCCGGGACCAGCGTCAGGAGCGGGACTCAGGGGCTGTGGGGCAGACACCCGGTGGACAACAGGTCGGCGCTGAATGGGTCCCATTTAATCCCCAAATTCCGCGTCGTAATATCTCAGTGTAAATCTCAAATAAAACCAAGAGGAATGTAACTGTAGGAAGTGTGAAATAAACAGTGAAAACAGGGAGAGCGTCCTGCAGCCGGTGGAAGGGGACGGCATTCGGCGTGGGCTGTCGGGCGCCGGTGGGGTGGGGGTGAGCGTCCTGCAGCCGGCTGAGGGGGGCATGCTGAAGTGGGGGGTGGGGACGGCTTCAGGAGGGGGCTGTCAGGGGCGGGGGGGGAGCGGTCTACAGCCGGGCGGGGACGGCTTCAGGCTGGGGCTGTCAGTGGATGGGAGGGCTTCAGGCAGGGGCTGTCGGGGGCCGGGAGAGGGAGCGCTGCCGTGTCCTACCGCTGACTGTCGCTGGCATGCCCTACCGCTACTTCCGCTACCATGGCCTCCCACTGCCGCTCCCCACCGGCTTCAGAAGGGGGCCGGTGTGGAGCATCCTGCAGCTGGTGACAGGGCCGGCTTCAGGCGGGAGCTGTCGGGAACGTCCTGTAGCCGGAGGAGGACATTTTCAGGCGGGAGCTGTCTGGAGCGTCCTGTAGCCGTGGACGGGGACGGGGACGGCTTCAGGTGGGGGCTAGCGGGAGCCAAGTGCTTTATAACTCTGTAAGAAAGTGATTGAGGAGCATGTAAAGGGAAGAACTATATGTATCACACTGTTAGTTACTTTGGGTCAGGTTGGTGCGGGTGGGAATGCTTCCAAGATTGCGCCCAACACAGGTGACTATTTGCGTGCTAGCCACAGAAATAGTTATACACTTCTACAAACTCACATTACAGTCGCTCCACACTCTTAAATCTGTATGCACTGTACATTAATTGGTTGCACTGTACCTCGATATACTGTACACGTGACAATAAACTAAACTGAAACTGGCTTTTGCAAGTCAAGGCAACTTTATTGTCATATGCATAAGTACACCACATATACCACAACCAGCGAGCAGTGCTGAACTACTATCTACCTCTTTGGTGACCATCGGACTATGCTTGTTCGGACATTGCTGGCTGGCTTTACCTTGCACCAAAATCCCTTATGGTGTTTCTATACACTGTAAATGGCTCGATTGTAATCATGTATTGTCTTTCTGCTAACTGGATAGCACACAACTAAAGCTTTTCACTGTTCACTGACAATAAATTAAACTGAAACTCGAACCGAAACATCACCCATTCCTTCTATCCAGAGATGCTGCCTGTCCCAATGAGTTACTCTTACATTTTGTGTCTACAATGGAACATCCATTCATCTTCCTCAGCGTCGGGATCAGGGTGAGGGGAATTGGGTACCAAGGGAGCTGTATTCCAGAAAAGAACCCAAACACGGTAGAGTCCCCAGGACGAGAGACCATCGCCACTGACCACCGTATCCTGCCAAGCTCTCAATGATCCAACCACCTTGCACAGCCATGGTCTTGGTGACGTGGAATAACTCATATTTTATGATATTTTTATCTGATGTGTTCTTGCTTTTAATATGCCTGCAAAGCACTTGTTCCACTACTGCTGCACATGACAATTAAACACACTTCACTCTTACCCAATGTGCTGACCGTCGGTCATCATTATTAACCATATTGTTATACACTTTGTGCAATCTGACAGTAACGATGACTTTATCAGCTGTGAGGGTAAACGTCATAGGGATTGAAGAGAGCTATATAAAAATTACACCTACATTTTCAATCTCAGTGCAAACTCTGATCAAATCTCAGACGTGACCCAAATATTTACACGCGAATGCTGATCTAATACGGGAACACAATCATTTCACCAACTGAGATAAGGAACCCAGACAGCACAGAGAACGAGACACAGGATAATTAAACAACCCGAAAAGCCCAGAGATGCTCCAATGGTTCCAGGAACGGCAGAGTGTGGGCATTCTGATTGCAGTCATGTCCTTGCAATTTTCATTGTATGTAGTCTAACTGTGGCACTGAGTGATGGTTACAAATAAGACACAATAAACTGTTGAATAGTTTGAATAGTGAAAGGCATGGATAGAGTGGATGTGGAGACGTTTTTTCCACTTTTGGGAGAGCCTTGGACCAGAGGACATAGCATCAGAATAAAAGGACATACCTGTAAAAAGATGAGGAGGAATTTCTTTAGACAGAGGGTGGTGATTCTGTGGAATTCATTGCACAGATGGCGGCGGAGGCTATCAGTGTGTATTTTTAAGGAGATTAACAGATTATTGATTAGTAAGTGTGCCATGTGTTATGGGGAGAAGGCAGGAGAATGGGGTTGAGAGGGTAAGATAGATTAGCCATGATTGAATGGCAGAGTAAACTTGATGGCCTAATTCTGCTCCTTGAACATATGAAACAGCAGATGCTGGAATCTTAAGCTA
This sequence comes from Malacoraja senta, assembly GCA_038087875.1. Classification (NCBI taxonomy): domain Eukaryota; kingdom Metazoa; phylum Chordata; class Chondrichthyes; order Rajiformes; family Rajidae; genus Malacoraja; species Malacoraja senta. The sequence continues at coordinate 20,846 of JAXLNO010001205.1, read as the reverse complement.
AAAACAAAGTGCTGGAGGAACTCAGCAGGTCATCCTACATGTGCGGCAGGATTGGACAGATGATGTTTTGGGTCGGGAACAAACCCAAAACGCTTCCTGTCCATTCCCTCCACACATGCTATCTGACCCGCTGAGTTGCTGCAGTACTTTCTTTCTTCACGGTTAAGAATATGGGCTCAAGTTGTGGATAGAGGGATAGGATTGAAAGCTCCATCACATGACTGAGAAACTTTTATAGTAAACTTTTGAAAATGTTGATCCCAGTCAAAACAAATCTGCTGCAAGTTGACGAAAGTATAAAACACATGTTAAGTGCCACCACCTTTTCCCTTCACAGAAATCTTTCACAGCCACTGTGTATTTCCAACATTTCCTATTTGTTTCCTGGACATTTCCAGATCTCTGTGTCTCCGCAGTAGCCTACGGGAAGACAAGAGGTTATACATCGTCAGACTGACCAGGGAACACATAGCTCTTTTTCACAGCCTGCAAGGAATCAGACGATCACAGTCAGTGCTCCCGCAGAGAAGACAGAACTGTGTTCAGTTATCCAATCCTGGCTCCTGTTTGCTGCTTAAAATTCCTACTGTGTGGATGTGATGATCCCTGGAATGTCAGAACCCGATCCCAGTCCAGTTGTAGAACACCATTAAAATCACTTCCAGTATAAAGTGATGAAATTCATCGACCGCGACACTCTGCAAATTAATTCAGCTTCAAAGCTCAATCAGAGGCCGACCGACAGTTCACTATCAATGGCAATCTTCATTGGATGCATCTATATATACACACATACACACGCGTAACGCACACAGCGCTGACCGACAATTCACTATCAATGGTGATCAGTGTATGGCAGTGTTCATTGGATGCAACTACACACATGTTCACTCACACTCGCACACGTACATACGTGTACACACACATGCATAACGCACACAGGGCTGACTATATATACATGACATACATGCGGTCACGCACCTATGTTGGATGCATCCATACACATACACACAAGTGCACACACACACGTAACATATACACACACGCAACACACACAGGGCAGAGACAGTTCGTTATCAATGGTGATCGATGTATGGCAGTGTTCATTGGGTGCATCTGTGCACACACACAAACACACACTCAGACACACAAGCGTAACACACACGTGGGTATGAAGAGAAAGCAACTTAGATCTTGATTCCTGGGATCGCGGCGAGTCACTGTGACTGGGCGCGGCTCCCACTGTCTGTCGGTCAGTCAGATCTGAAATCAGTTCTTGCGCACATCTTCAACTTGCCTCGGTGGCTGGAGACGACGATTCTTGCTGTGTTGCACCAGTCACTGTAAACAAAGGAACACAACGAGTGAGTGATGTTGGAGGGGGCACAACAATGTAAGCCGAGAGGGAAACAGACAGTAATAAATTATTGAGGGACGCACATAGTAATGTGTCCAGAGTACACCAGGGAGTAAAGGTTGTCATGGTGCAAAACGGTCAAACAATATTTGAGGAAACATACAGTAATAAATCATGATAAAGGGCTCGGTAAGTCCTGCTGAGTTACTCCAGCATTTTGTGCCTATTCGGTCAATAAGTATCATAGGGCCTGTCTATCAGTGGTAAGGGAATCTTCTGAAAGATAAAATGGTGAGAGGGGAAAAGTTTCAAGGAGATGTGCGAGGCAATTTTTTTTTCTCATTTTCATTTTACACGGAAGATGCTGAGTGTCTGGAACAGGCAAGGGTGGTGAATCTGTGGAATTCTTGGCCACAGAAGGTTGTGGAGGCAAAATCAGTGGATATATTTAAGGCAGAGATAGATAGATTCTTGATTAGTGCGGGTGTCAAAGGTTATGGGGGATTTCAATATGCAGGTAGACTGGGAAAATCAGATTGGTACTGGACCCCAAGAAAGGGAGTTTGCAGGGTGCCTCCGAGATGGATTCTTAGAGCAGCCTGTACTGGAGCCTACCAGGGAGAAAGCAATTCTGGATTTAGTGTTGTGTAATGAACCGGATTTCATAAGGGAACTCAAGGTAAAGGAGCCATTAACAGGTGGTGACCATAATATGATAAGTTTGAATCTGCAATTTGAGAGGGAGAAGGTTAAATCAGAAGTGTTGCAGTGTGAACAAAAGGGACTATGAAGGTATGAAGGAGGCGATGGCCAAAGTTGACTGGAAAGGGACCCTAGCACGGTGACAGTGGAACAGCAATGGTGGGAATTTCTGGGAATAATCCAGAAGATGCAGGATCATTTCATTCCAAAGAGGAAGAAAGATTCTAAGGGGAGTAAGAGGTGGCCGTGACTGACAAGGGAAGTCAAGGACAGTATAAAAATAAAAGAGAAGACGTATAACATTGGAAAGATCAGCGGGAAGCCAGAGGATTGGGAAACTTTTAAAGAACAACAGAAGTCAACTAAAAAGGCAATAAGGGGAGAAAAGAGAAGTACGAAGGTAAGCTAGCCAAGAATATAAAGGTTAGGAAAAGCTTCTTTAGGTATGTGAAGAAGAAAAGATTAGTTAAGACAAACGTGGGTCCCTTGAAGACAGAAACAGGTGAATTTATTATGGGGAAAATGAAATGGCAGATGAGTTGAACAGGTACCTTGGTCTTTCTTCGCTAAGGAAGGAGAGGATGAGGCAATGTTTCGGGTTGGGACGCTTCAGACTGATTGTGGTAGAGGGAGGGGAGAAGGCTGAAAGAGAGGTGGGGCTGGGACAAAGCCTGGCAAGTGTTAACTGGATAGACACAAGCTGCTGGAGTAACTCAACAGGTCAGGCAACATTTCTGAATAGGACTAGGTGACGTTTCGGGTCGACACCTTTCTTCAAACTGAGAGACAGGAGAGAGGGCAACTTTTCTCCGCCCCCCCCCCCCCCCCCCGCGGACCTACAACAGTGACTCCACCGACCCTCGCCTCTCCATTGCCCACCAGCAGGCCAGGTTTGATGGGCACAGATAAGGCCAGAGATGAAAAGCCAAAAGGCTAGGAGAGGAGAAGCATGAATGGTAAAGTCAGGGGAAGGTATATAGTTGGAAGGGGTCAGGATGGAATGGGGAAGGACTGGGGTGCGGGAATGTGGGAGAAATGGGTCCACATCCAGGTGGGCAAGAGAGGTGGGTATTTGTCTCACCCCATGACACAACATTCATGGGGACACACCATCCCCTCCATGACACACTGGTAAACCTGAGGAGCACCTTCAGCAACAGACTGGTTCCACTAAGATGCAGTACAGAACGCCACAGATCCTTCTTCCCTGTGGCTATCAATCTGTACAATTCCTCCACCTTCTGTCGTGGGGTAGACTGACTCCACTCCCCAATATTTGCACATCATGTTTCATGTATCTTGTGTTTTATGACTGTTGGCAGATCAATTTCCCTCCTGGGATAAAATAAAGTTCTATCGTGTCGCATCATCCAGCTTGCTTCCCCCTACAACAATTAGTATGAAGGGACCCGACCCGAAACGACACCTATCCTCGCCCTCCAGAGATGCTGCCTGATCCGCTGAGTTACTCCAGCACTTGGTGTCCACTTTCTGCAGTACTTCCCTGAAAGTGGCAACATATGTGGAGAGAGTGGTCAAGAAGGCATACGGTATGCTTGCTTTCATGGGTGCATTGACTATAACAGTCAGGAAGTCATGATGCATCTTTATAGGACTTTGGTTTAGGCTGCATTTGGAGTATTGCATCCAGTTCTGGTTGCCCCATTATAGGAAGTATTTGGAAGCTTTGGAGAGAGAGCAGGAGGTTTGCCAGAATATTTTGCCTGAATTAGGAGGCATTAGCTACAGGGAGAAGTTGGAAATACTTGGATTGTTTCCTCTGGAATGCCGGAGGTTGCGGAGAGACATAATACAGGTTTGTAAAATGATGAAAGGCATAGATGGGGTGGAGAGTCAGGATCCTTCTCCCAGAATTAAAAAAAAATCAAATACTAGAGGGCATTGCATTAAAGTGAAAAGGGTAGAGTTTAAAGGAGATGTGCGGGGCAAGTTTCTTTTTACACAGAGGGTGGTGAGTGCCTGGAACGTGCTGCCAGGGGTGGAAGTTGAAGCAGATACAATAGTGGCATTTGAAAGACTTTAAGATAGGCACATGGATATGCATGAAATGGGGAGATATGGATTATATGCAGGTAGATAAACGATGGTCTTGGCATCATGTTCATTGTGTGCTGAAGGGCCTGTTCTTGTGCTGTATTGCTCCATGTTTTGTGTGTATCTTTGCTTCACTCTCTCTGAGACTGTGTTGCTACAAACCATTGATTTCGTTGACTTGCACCTGGCCACCTCTGGCCCAGATGTCGGTGACGGCCGTCATGACCGCCAGGCACCTGCCAAAGTCTTCGGCCGGACACCGGGTGGCGAGGGAGGAGAGTTTGCGAGCTACCTTGAAGGCCTGGCGGTATCGCTCCTGCTGCACCTTGTCCCGCTCCCTCGGTGACGCGGGCGGGAGCTGACCGCCGAGGAAGTGCTCCTGCGTCCAGCGCCCGGCGCAGAGCGAGGGCTCGAAGAGGTCGGAGCCCAGTCGCCGCCGTAGAGCCAGGACGTGCCGGCAGGGGAGCCTCATGGAGGTGCGGAAGGTGCACTGGCAGCTGGCCTGGTCCGTCACGAGGACCCGGCACCGACACACGGGCCAGGCCCTCTCGGCCTCCACACTGAGGAAGGAGACCCACTCCGCTTCCTCCAGCTCCCTCCGCACCCGGCGGAAGGCAAAGTCGGTGAGCAGCTCCCGGTAGAAAGACTCGGCGGAGTTGTCCTGCGGCCCTGCAGGAGGCGCTCTCTACAGCACCCGCTGGTCGCTCTCGGCCCGCACCGTGTCCACGGCCTTCAGGAGGTCCCGGGTGAAGGAGGTCACGTCGGAGAAGTCCTCGACCGCGGCCGCCAGCCTCTGGCTCAGCGCCTGCACCCGCTGAAGGGTGCTGGTGAGGTAGCTCTCGTTCTCGTGCTTGAAGCCCTCCACCCACTGGCGGCGGGACCCGTGCCACGTCTTGTGGAAGTAGTCGACGGCGCTCTCCGCGTTGGAGTCCAGCAGCTGGTGGTACAGCAGGTCATAGTCCTCAGTCCACAGCAGCTGGCTCCTGGCGGGAAGAAAGGGAAGAGGAGACAAGGTTAGGAACCTCCTGGTGCAGCACGGTGGCGTAGCCGTAGAGTTGCTGCCTTACAGTGCCAGTCCCAGGATCCATCCTGACTACAGGCATTGTCTGTGTGGAGTTTGTCCGTTCTCCCTGTGACCATGTGGGTTTCCACCGGGTTCTCCGGTTTCCTCCCACGTTCCAAAGACGTGCAGGTTTGTACGTTAATTGGCCTCTGTAACGAGTGTAGCCTAGAACTAGTGTGAACAGGTGATCAATGGTCAGCGTGTACTCAGTGGGGCAAAGGGCCTGTTTCCACGCTGTATCTCCAAAACTAAACTAAACTCTCACCTCAACAGTCCCCATCGGCTACAAGAAAAACTCCACCATTTCTTTCACGAAGAAAAATAAAGTGACCTCCTCACTGACCACTGAACAGTGGAGTCATACAGCATGGAAATAGGCCACTCGGCCTAACTCGTCCTTGCTGCCCAAGATGCCCCATCTAATGCTGACCAAGATGCCCCATCTAATGCTGACCAAGATGCCCCATCTAATGCTGACTAAGATGCCCCATCTACAGAAAGGGAGTGGAGGGTGGAATGGAGGAGGGAGAGTGGGGCAGGGGAAGACTGGATTGTGCGGACCATGTTGAGGAATGAGTCACACCCTTATCTGACCCACGCCCTGACAGTAGGATGAATATTTGAGAAAATCCAACCTACCCCCGCCCCTCCCTCCCCCGCCCCGGTCCCACAACGGAATCACGATTCCAGAGCTTATTGATGCCCAATGGTGGAGTAGAAGGGGCAGGAGGAGAGTAGAGGGAAGGAGAGGAGGGGGGTGAAGGAGAGAAGGGGGAAGAGGGGAGGGGGAAGGAGGATGGGAGGGGGAAAAAGAGGAGGAGGAAAGAGGAGAGGAGGGGGGATGGGAGGGGGAAAAAGAGGAGGAGGAAAGAGGAGGGGGTGGAGGAGAGGAAGTGTGAAACAGGGGAGGAGTGGGTGACGGAGGGGAGGAGTGTGTGAGCAGGAGGAGGAACAGGAGTAGGGGAAAGGGGCGGAGGAGAGGAGGGGGAGGAGAGGGGTGGGACGGAGGAAGAGGAGAGGGAGATGGAGAAAGGAGGGGGAGAAAGGAAGAAGGAGCGGGTAAGAAAGAAGGAAAGAAACGAGAGAGAGGGCAGAGAGTGGAGCAGATGGGACATGGGTAGACTGGATTGTGCAGAGGGATGAGAGTCACAACTTTAACGAACCAACACAATGTGACAGGAGGAGGAATATTTGGGAACCCCCATCCACCACCCGCCCGCTCCGGTCCCACGAGAGAATGGCGGTGCCAATGCTTACTGTTGCCCGGCGGTCAGGTGCAGCTTCTCGGCGGTCACATCGTCCTGGAAGACGCTCAGGGTGTGGGCGAGGCAGGCCAGCGGCTTGCAGTGGGGCAGCACGTCGGTCACCTGCTCCCCGTCACACACCTTGCCGCCGACCACCACCGCCCGCGTTCCCTCCGCCGCTGGGTTCTTCTGCCTGAAGATGCGCAGAAGCTGCCGGACGGTCTCACGCCCAGCTGTAGGTGGCGCCCACCAGCAGCACCTCGGGGAACCTCTCGAAGGTCTGCTTCATGCGGCCGTCCTGGTAGTAGATGGCCTGCAACACGTTGGCCTTGTTCACCACCATCACCACCGTGCCATCTACAAGCAAACGCAGACAAGAGTCACAACAAGGGTCTGTCCCGCTCTCACCCTGGCCACAAACTCTTTGAAGTAGAAACATAGAAAATAGGTGCAGGAGTAGGCCATTCAGCCCTTCGAGCCAGCACCGCCATTCAATATGATCATGGCCCATCATCCAGAATCAGTACTCTGTTCTGGCTTTCTCTCCATATCCCTTGATTCCATCAGCCCTAAGTCCTATATCTAACTCTCTCATGAAGTTCTCCCCTCTGGGCACACCCAGACACAAAAACAGCATCTTCCCACGAGCGGTAGCTCTACTTAACAGCCACTCTACACCACTACATTCTGGTCTGTAAGTCAAACACTTATGAACTCTCCAAGTGCACTTTAAATATTTACATGTGCAATATATAGCAAAGCTGCCCCTTTTTACTCTTGAACTATATTTTTACATTGCTTAATTATGTTTTTTTAATTGTCTGCTGTCTCGTGTTTTTACCACGTGCGAGCAAAGCACCGTCAAATTCCTTGTATGTGTACATACTTGGCCGATAAATTGAGTGTGATTGTGAAATTGATTCTGAACAAAGCACTGGTAACACGCAGTGACAATGGTGAGGTACGTTTGCTTTCATCGGTCGGTCACTGAGTACAAGAGTCAGATAGTCAAGATGCTCTATCAAACTCTGGAGAAACAAGGATCTGCAGATGCTGGTTCATGACAAAAGACAAAGTGCGGGAGTAACTCAGCAGGTCAGGCAGTATTTCTGGAGTTTCCCTCTCCCCTGACTCTCGGTCTGGGGAAGGGTCTTGACCTGAAACATCACCTATTCTTTTTCTCCAGAGATGCTGCCTGACCCACTGAGTTACTGCAGCATTTTGTGTCTATCTCCGGTGTAAACCAGCATCTGCAGTTCCTTCCTACACATGTCTGGAAAACATGGATATGTGATCTTTCAGGTCGGGACCTTTCTTCAAACTAATTGTGGCAGGTTGTGGTGGGGGCAGGACAAGAATGGTGAAGAGAAGAGAGGTGGGGGCAGGACAAGAATGGTGAAGAGAAGAGAGGTGGAGGCAGGACAAAGCCTAGCAAGTGACAGGTGGAAGAAGGAACTGCAGATGCAGCCTGGGTGGGATGGGTGGTGGTTACAGGAGAGAAGAATCATCTAAAGAGAGCGTGGCACGATCCAAGAGCGATCCAATGAGAAACCATTGGGGAAACAGCGGTAGAGTTGCTGCCTTACAGCGCAAGAGACCCGGGTTCCATCTTGACTATGGATGCAATCTGTATGGAGTTTGCACTTTCATGGGGGTTTTCCGGGTGTTCTGGTTTGCTCCCACACTCCAAACGCAGGATTGGGGACTTGCAAATATAGCGGAGTCAGGGGATATGGGGAGAAGGCAGGAACGGGGTACCGATTGTGAATGATCAGCCATGATCACAGTGAATGGCAGTGCTGGCTCGAAGGGCCGAATGGCCTACTCCTGCACCTATTGTCTATTGTTTATTGTCTATTGTAGGTTATTTGGCTTCAGCAAGTTGTAAAAAAAATTGTCCTTTGTGTGTGTAAGGTAGCGTACAGGATCATCGCTGGTCGGCACCAACTCGGTGGGACTAACGGCCAGTTTCCGCGCTGTATCTCTAAAGTATAAAAGTCATTGACTATCTTAGGGTAGGGGAGGGAGTGATCTAGTGACAAGACAGTATACTATCGTGAGATGGGGGAAGGAGGATCCACACTCAATCCACAGCCATTTATTTGGAGTCTTGCAAGCAGTTTTGGCCTCATGTCTAAGGAAGGATGTGCTGGCGGTAGAGAGGGTCCAGAGGAGGTTTACGAGAATGATACCAGGAATGTCTGGGTTAACATCTGATGAGCGTTTGACCGCACTGGGCCTGTACTCGCTGGAGTTTCAAAGGATGAGGAGGGACCTCATTGAAACTTACCAGATAGTGAAATGCCTGGGTAGAGTAAATGGCTGATCTATCTTTCCCTCTCAACCCCATTCTCCTGCCCTCCCCGAACCTTTTGCCGCCCTTACTAATCAAGAACCTGTCAATCTCTCCTTTATAAATAGCCACAGATTTGGCCCCCACAGCCATCTGTGGCAATGAATTCCACAGATTTACCATGCTCTGACTAATGAAATTCCTTCTCATCTCCTTTCCAAAGGTACGTCCTTTTATTCTGAGGCTGCACCCTCTGGTCGATGACTCTCCCACTGGTGGAAACATCCTCGCCACATTCACTTTATCCAGGCCTTTCACTATTCAGTATGTTTCAATGAGATACCCCCTCATCCTTCTAAACTCCAGCGAGTACAGGCCCATAGCTATCAAACGCTCATCATACTTTAACCCAATGAAGGGGTGATCCGCATTATTCCGGAATGAAGGAAGGATGCAGGATACCCCAGGACAAGAGAGGGAGTGGTGCAAACCTGGAGCAGCCCGTTAGCCCTGGGACAAGCGAGGAGACCTTCACCTGCCTTGATTCTTGATTAGTGCGGGTGTCAGTGGTTATGGGGAGAAGGCAGGAGAATGGGGTTAGGAGAGAGAGATAGATCAGCCATGATTGAATGGCGGAGTAGACATGATGGGCCGAATGGCCTAATTCTACTATTCCTTGTGACCTTACCCTTGACGGCCGCCAGTGTGGGCACCATCTTCTCCAAGTCGGTTTTGTTGACCTTGAACTCGCCACATTCTCCTTGCGTGCGGGGCTATGGGCATCCTCGTCAGCGAGCACCTTGCCGGCAACCTCCCCCAGTTGCACCTTGACACCCGCTCCATTACTCCGCAGCGAGACGATGGAAGTGGGGTCCACGTGCAGCGCTTTAACACAGAGCCTTTGGTGCTGGAGCCTCTCCTCCTCTTCCTGTGGGGTATAAGCAAGGTCTAGGGGCAGTTCAGTTTAGTTTAATGTCATCTGTACCAAGGTACAGTGAAAAGCTTTTGATGCGAGCTAACCAGTCAGAGGACAAAGGAATATAGGTGGAAGGGAGGGGGGGGGGGATGAGGAAAGGAAAAAAGGAGGGTTGATTGTCGGTTTATTGCCTAAAATTGGTGAATTCAATGTTCATACTGTTGGGTTGTAAGCAACCCAAATGGAATACAGGTGCTGTTCCTCCATGTTGCAGTAACTCATTAATTTCTCATTCTATAGGAGGTCAGGAATGGGATGAGGATTGTGCCACCAGATATGTCGGGGCGGGCAGCACGGTGGCACAACTGGTAGAGCTGCGACCTCACAGTGGCACAGATCCGGGTTTGATCCTGACCCTGGGTGCCACCCATGTGGGGTTTGCACCTTCTCCCTGCGACTGCGTGGGTTTCCTCTGGGTGCTCCGGTTTCTTCCCACATCCCAAAAACGACATCCGGTTTGGAGGTCAATTGTCCGCTGTAAATTGCCCCCAGGTGTAGATGAGAAAGTAGGATAACATAGAACTAGTGCTAACATGTGGTCGATGATCAGCGTGGACTAGGTAGGCCTATGTTTCCATCAGTAAACTAAGCTAAGATCCCGTATTAGAACACAGAACAGTACAGCACAGGAATGGGCCCTCCAGCCCACATTATCTGTGCCAAACATGATTCCAAGTTAAACTGATCTCATCTCCCTGTACAAGATCCATATCGCTCTAGTCCCTGAACTTCCATGTGCCTATCCCAAAGCCTCTTAAACACCACTATGGTATCTGCATCCACCACAATCTCTGGCAGTGCATTACCCGTCCCCACCCCTCTCTGTGTAAAAATCTTGCCTCGCACATTAAACTTTCCTCCTCTCACAATATAGCTACGCCCTCTAGTCTAGCTGCATCATGACTTGCTGATTCTTTTAGTCAATACCCCATAGCACAGTAGACAAGCATACCATATGCTTAACCCATACTGGTTAACATATGACGCGTGTTTGACGGCACCAGGCCTGTACTCTCTAGAGTTTAGAAGAATCAGGGGGGGTCTCATTGAAACGTACCGAGTAGTGAAAGGCTTGGATGGAGTGGATGTGGAGAGGATGTTTCCACTAGTGGGAGAGTGTTGGACTAAAGGCCATCGCCTCAGAATTAAAGGACATTCCTTTAGGAGGGACAGGAGGAGGAATTTATTTAATCAGAGGGTGGTGAATCGGTGGAATTCTTTGCCACAGAAGGCTGTGGAGGCCAAGTCAATGGATATTTTTATGGCAGAGATAGATGGATTGTTCATTGGTAGAGGTGTCAGGGGTTATTGGGAGAAGACTGGAGAATGGGGTTAGGAGGGTCATGCCATTAACTGTATACTCTCCCCTTACATTAAACCTCTCAAAGTGCATCATCTCACACTTGCTCGGGTTAAACTCCATCTGCCATTTCTCTGCCCCTTTCTGCAGTTGGTCTATTTTCTGCTATCTTGCGACAGCATTTCTTGCTGTCTGTAACTCCTAATTTTGGTGTCATTCGCAAACTTACTCACCAACCCTTCTACATTTACGTCCAGGTCATATATATATAATACAAAATCTCTCTAAATGGCCCTGGCCCATTCCTGAATTTTTATCCCTGTGCAATTGACAATGCCTTTAGCAGCTATTTGGAACTTTCTACATCTATGTGTCTCTCCTCCTCCACAACTACAATGGGGAAAAACATTCGGAACATCTTCCCCATCTAGTTTAGTCTAGTTTCTTGTCACGTGTACCAAAAAGCTTTTTTGTTGCGTGCTATCCATGATTTCAATCAAGCCGTCCACAGAGGAACTGCAGAGGCTGGTTTACACCGAAGATGGATACAAAAAGCTGGAGTAACTCAGCGGGTCAGGAAGCATCAATCTGAAGAAGGGTCTCGACCCAAAACTTCACCTATTCCTTTTCTTATCTGAAGAGGGGTATCTCCCTAAAACGTCACGTATTCCTTTTCTCCAGCTCTGAAGAAGGGTCTTGACCCGAAATGTCACCTATTCCATTTCTCCAGAGATGCTGTCTAACCTGCTGAGTTCCTCTGGATTTCTGTGTCTAAGCCATCCACAGTGTACAGATGCAGGATAAAGGGAATAATGTTTAGCGTCAGATAAAGTCCAGTAAAGTTCAATTAAAGATAGTGCGAGGGTTTCCATTCTATGCCTCTCATGAACAGATATACTTCTTTCAGATCACCCTCAGACACTCTTGCCTCCTTAAACCCCATTATAAGACATTCCTTGAAACCCACCATCTCCACCCAAGTAATAGGTCATCTCCAGAATCCCTGCTAAGGCAGTTCACATCAATTACTTTGATAATGTCCCTGAATGCTGGAGATATTTTTAATGCATTAGAAGAACTACGTAAATAAAACTAGTGATTAGTGATATTGTGGAAGAAAACATTAATATCCTTTCTTACTTAATTTTCATTGGAATTGAACAAGGTAACGAAAGGGTGTTTGGATGTGACAATTGGCATCCCCCATTGACCAGGTTGTCAGAGTTCAGAGGCTGGATTGATATCTCAGTGGGGGAGTGTGATATTATCCCATAGAATGACACCGGCTCTTCCACCTACATTGTCGTCAATGACCGTCAAGCACCCATCTTGTTATGTTCTTTGTGTAGGGGCAGCACGGTGGCGCAGCGGTAGAGTTGCAGCGTTACAGCGCCAGAGACCGGGTTTCATCCTGACTACGGGCGCTGTCTGAACGGAGTTTGTACGTTCTCCTCGTGGGTTTTCTTTGAGAGCTCCGGTTTCCTCCCACACTCTAAAGATGTGCAGGATTATAGGCTAATGGGCTTGGTAGAATTGAAAGTTGTCCCTAATGTGTGTAGAGTAGATTAGTGTTGATGTGCAGGGATTGCTGGTCGGCCTGGACTCGGTGGGCCGAAGGGCCTGTTTCCACGCTGTATGTCCAAACTAAACTGCAGATTCTAGTTTGTACCAAACATAATCACAAAAAGCTGGAGTAACTCAGCGGGTCAGACAACATCTCTGGAGACTTTTCTGGTCGAGACCTTTCTTCAGACCAGCCGGGAAGGAACCAAAACGTCACCTATTCCTTTTCTGCAGATATGATGCTTGACCCACTGAGTTACTCCAGCTTGCTGTGTCTATCTTTGTTGCTATGTATTATGTTATCTTGAACCAATTCTGCACAAATCCCATTTCATTGCAGCCTACAGCTTTAAGTCCCACCGATATGCGTTGGTGCCTCAGGTAACATTCTCTCACGGTCAAAGAGACCGAGTTCTTATAAGCTTGGCACGGTGGAGCAGCGGTAGAATTGCTGCCTTACAGCTTGCAGCGCTGGAGACCCGGCTTTGATCCTGACTACAAGTGCTGTTGTACGGAGTTTTTACGTTCCCCCATGACCTGCATGGGTTTTCTCCGAGATCTTCGGTTTCCTTACACTCTAAAGATGTACAGATATGTAGGATAATTGGGTTAGTGTATGTGTGAATTGTCCCTAGTATGTGTATGATAGTGTTAACGTGTGGGGATCGCTGGTCGGTGTGGACTCGGTGGGCCAAAGGGCCTGTTTCTGCGCTGTATCTCTGAAGTAAAATATTCAAGAGCCCAGCGTCTACAGAAGTAGTATAATGCTCTCTGAAAATGTGTGGAGGTGGGACCACACACACACACACACACACACACACAAACCCACCCACCCACCCACGCACCCACACCAAAAAAAAAGCAGTGGCAGATCCAAAAACTCCACCTGGCTGGTGTGTGTGTTCTGCTTTTACCTGCGGCACTGTGTGGTTATGCGATTCATTCATCTCTTTCACCACAAACTTGTCTCCATCTGCAGAAAGACGGACTTTAATCATACACGGACATTTCATCTTGTTGGTTCTGAAAAAGACAGTGGGAGGTAGTGTGTAAGCCAACTGGGTGAAGAACAGCAGTCGATAGACACAAAATGCTGGATCTGTCTTCACTAAGGAAGACACAAACAATCTCCCAGATCTACTGGAGGACAGAGGATCTAAGGGGGTCGAGGAACTGAAAGAAATTTTCATTAGGCGAGAAATAGTATTGGGTAGGCTAATGGGACTGAAGGATGATAAATCCCCTGGGCCTGATGGTCTGCATCCCAGGGTCCTCAGGGAGGTGGCTCTAGAAATAGTGGACGCATTGGTGATCATTTTCCAATGTTCAATAGATTCAGGATCAGTTCCTGTGGATTGGAGGATAGCTAATGTTATCCCACTTTTCAAGAAAGGAGCGAGAGAGAAAACGGGGAATTACATACCAGTTAGCCTGACTTCGGTGGTGGGAAAGATGCTGGAGTCAATTATTAAAGAGGTAATAATGGGGCATTTGGATAGCAGTAAAATGATTAGTCCAAGTCAACATGGATTTATGAAAGGGAAATCATGCTTGACTAATCTTCTGGAATTTTTTGAGGATGTGACAAGTAAAATGGATGAAGGGGTGCCAGTGGATGTAGTCTATCTAGACTTTCAGAAAGCCTTTGATAAGGTCCCGCACGGGAGACTTGTGACTAAAATTAGAGCAGATGGTATTGGGGGTAGGGTGTTGACATGGATAGAAAATTGGTTGGCAGACCGGAAGCAAAGAGTAGGAGTGAATGGGTCCTTTTCAGAATGGCAGGCAGTGGCGAGTGGAGTGCCGCAAGGCTCGGTGTTGGGGCCGCAACTGTTTACCATATATATTAATGATTTGGAAGAGGGAATTAGGAGCAACACTAGCAAGTTTGCGGATGACACAAAACTGAGTGGCAGTGTGAGCTGTGAAGAGGATCTTAGGAGGTTGCAGGGTGACCTGGACAGGTTGAGTGAGTGGGCAGAGGCGTGGCAGATGCAGTATAATATAGATAAATGTGAGGTTATCCACTTTGGTGGCAAAAACAAGGGAGCAGATTATTATCTCAATGGGGTTAGGTTAGGTAAGAGGGAGGTGCAGCGAGACCTGGGCGTCCTTGTACACCGGTCACTAAAAGTTGGCTTACAGGTACAGCAGGCAGTGAAGAAAGCTAATGGAATGTTGGCCTTCATAACAAGAGGATTTCAGTATAGGATTAAAGAGGTTCTTCCGCAGTTGTATAGGGCTCTGGTGAGACCACATCTGGAGTATTGTGTACAGTTTTGGCCTCCTAATTTGAGGAAGGCCATCCTTATGATTGAGGCAGTGCAGCGTAGGTTCACGAGATTGATCCCTGGGATGGCGGGACTGTCATATGAGGAAAGATTGAAAAGACTAGGCTTGTATTCACTGGAGTTTAGAAGGATGAGGGGGAGTCTTATAGAAACATATAAAATTATAAAAGGACTGGACAAGCTAGATGCAGGAAAAATGTTCCCAATGTTGGGCGAGTCCAGAACCAGGGGCCACAGTCTTAGAATAAAGGGGAGGCCATTTAAGACTGAGGTGAGAAAAACATTTTCACCCAGAGAGTTGTGAATTTATGGAATTCCCTGCCACAGAGGGCAGTGGAGGCCAGGTCACTGGATGGATTTAAGAGAGAGTTAGATGGAGCTCTAGGGGCTAGTGGAGTCAAGGGATATGAGGACAAGGCAGGCACAGGTTATTGATAGGGACGATCAGCCATGATCACAATGAATGGCGGTGCTGGCTCGAAGGGCCGAATGGCCTCCTACTGCACCTATTTTATATGTTTCTATGTTAACTCAGCGGGTCCGGCATCATCTCTGGAGAAAAGGAATAGGTGACGCTTCAGATCGAGACCCTTCTTCAATTTTGTTCAGTTTAGTTTATTGTCACCGAGTTACAGTGAAAAGCTTTTGTTGCATGCTAACCAGTCAGTGGGAAGATAATACATGATTACAATTGAGCATTTACAGTCTATAGATACATGATAAGGGAATAACAAAGATAGTCCGAGGGTCACCAATGAGGAAGATGGCAGTTCAGGACTGCTCTCTAGTTGTGGTAGGATGATTCAGACCAGCAGTGTATGGCTATCTTTTACAATCATCACAGAATCCAACAGAAATATTAGATTTACATTGGCCATCAAGCAGTGTAAGTGGGAAGACAAGATGGTGTGCTGAATGAATGCCCTTTGACTGATAATAAACTCCTTCACAAACTGGGGGGGACTTGAAGCCACAGCTGCAATAAAATGTGATTCATGCAGAATTGGTGTAAGATAACATAGTACATAACAAAGGAGATGGACACAAAATACTGGAGTAACTCAGCGAGTCACGCAGCATCTCTGGAGAAAAGGAATAGGTGACATTTCGGGTTGGGACCCTTTATCAGACTGAGAGTCACGGGAGAGGGAACTAGGGGATGAAGGGGTACAAAGAACAAATGAGTGAATGTTATGAAAGAACAAATGAAAGCCAGCAATGATGATAAAGGAAAGGTGGAGCCCACAATGGTCCATTGTTGGCTGTGGTGAAGATGATAACAAGTAGATGCAAACAGTGAAATTAAGCAAGACGACAGTGAAATTAATAGAACGATTAATCTAGAAATTAATAAACTAGAGGAAACTTCTAGTTTCCCTCTCCCTTGACTCTTAGTCTGAAGACGGGTGTCAAACCGAAACGTCACCTAATATTTAAAAAAGACCCCAAGGGGTAACCTTTTCCGCACAGTGCGGTGGGTAAATGAAACTAGCCTCCAGTGGTGGTAGATGGGGCAGGTACTATAGCATTTAAAAGACATTTGGAAAGGTACATGGATAGGGAAGGTTCTGAGGGACAAGCGCCAAACGCGGGCAGGTGGGACTGGTGTACATGGGCCATCTCGATGAGCGTGGGCAAGTTGGGCCGAAGGGTCTATTTCTGTGTAGGATGACTCTACCGCTCCATACAATCCCAGCGAGTCGTGTATGTGCGGGGTGGAAGATTGCAACCTTCACGTGGTCCGTGCTGTTTCGACGAATGCAATCAACCCGGCGTGCACAATCAATTAAGATCAAATAGAACAAGTTGTCCTACAACTTTAGGCTGTGCACACCATACGCAAGAAGAAGAAGTGTATGTGCGGGTAGGCATGAGCAAATATAGGTGTTGGGAGAGGGGGAGAGAGAGGGGGGAGAGAGGGAGGGGGAGAGAGAGAGGGTGGGGGAGAGAGAGAGGGTGGGGGAGAGAGAGAGTGGGGAGAGAGGGAGACACACACAGAGACAAAGATGAACAGAGTGCAACAGAGGAAAAAATGAACAGAGGGACAGAAAAAAAGAGACAGACAGACAGACAGAGGCAGCACTAGAGCTGCTGCCTCACAGCACCGGAGAATCAGGTTCGATTCTGACTACAGGTGCTGTCTATGCGGAGATTGTACGTCCTCCCTGTGACCATGTGGGTTTTTTTCAAAGTGGTTTCCTTCTACATTCTAAACTCGTGCAAGTTTGTGGGTTAATTTGCTTTTGTAAATTGCCCCTAGTGTGTAGAGAGTGGATGAGAAAGTGGGATAACATAGAACTAGTGTGAATGGATGATTGATGGTCGGTGTGGACTCGGTGGGGCCGAGAAGCCTGTTTCCATGCTGTAACTCTAAACAAAACTAACTACCCAGTTCAACTTATATAATTAAATTTAAAAGGATAAAAACATCTTTAAATAAGAGCGTAGGAAATAGGAGCAGGGGTATTCCATGTTCCATGTTATCCCACTTTGTCATCCACTCCCTACACATTCGGGACAATTTACAGAGGGCCAATTAACCAAAAACCCGCACGTGTTTTGGATATTGGAGGAAACTGAAGCACACAGAAGAAACACAGCTGGTCACAGAGAGGACGTGCAAACTCCACACACGGAGCACACCGGAGGTCAGGATCGAACCGGGATCCCTGGCGTTGTGAGGCAGCGGCTCTACCAGCTGCGCCCCTGTGCTGCCCCTGCAAGTATTTCCTCACCTCTGGATTGGCCGTTTGCCGAATCCTTTGGTCTTGAATAACTTGCCGCCATGAATGCACGCGTAGTCGATCTCGGCAAACTTCAGCGCATTGTTCATCGGGCGCTTGGGTGCCCGTCGCCGCTGCGCCGCGAGTGCCTGGTCCACATCTGCACGGAGTTGTCCCTCTGGTAGCGGCGGTACTCCCGGTGCAGCTCACTGTAGCTCGAGAACTCGGCGCCCACTCGGAAACCCGTCACCTGGGTCATGGCTACACGTGCATCAGATGGAGTTGGCAGACTGGAGAGCGGGCACTGAGAATAGACCACATGCAGAAGATGCAGGTCAGCCAAGGTAGAACGGATCAGAACAGCTCATATCTAGAGTTCAAGAATGGCACCGTGGCGCAACTGTAGAGTCACTGCCTCACAGCGCCAGAGACCCGGGATCGATCCTTTGCTAGGATGCTGTCTTTAAAATTTACATTAGACTTCAGAGATGCAGCACGGAAACAGGCCCTTTAGCCCACCGAGTCCACCCCAACCAGCGATCACCCCATATACCAGCACTGTCCTACATGCTAGGACAATTTACAAATTTAGAGAAGCTAATTAACCTGCACGTCTTTGGAGTGTGGGAGGAAACCGAAGATTTCGCAGAAAGCTCACGGAGAGAATGTACAAACTCTGTACAGACAGCACCCGTAGTCGGGATCGAAACCGGGTCACTATCGCTGCAAGCGTTTTAAGGCAGCAACTCTACCACTGCGCCACTGGAATCTCCACGTCCCATCCACTACCTCATCCCATCCAGATCTTATCCTTGTGAATGCTGGTAATAGCATCTGTTAGTTTTTCTTCCACTAACCGTTACCTCTCTGCATCGCTCAAGTCATAGAGTCATACAGCATGGAAATTGGCCCCTCATCCCAACTCGCGCATGGGACCAACATGTCCATGCCTAATCCCTGGGATATGGAGCAGAGGGGATTATACACCTGTGATGGGGGAGTCCAGGGATTGGGGACTTGGGGAAGGGGGGGTGGGATGGAAAATTCCAGATTTGGGACTGGGAGCAATTGCGAGGATCGGGGGCAGCAAGATATTTCCTGCTGATAGTCAACCATGAGTCAGCAGAGTGTAATTCAATGGGAAAAAACGACTCAAAGTGCTGGAGTAACTCAGCGGGTCAGGCAGCATCTCTGGAGAAGCTGCTTTCTTCCCATATGCCTCAATTCCATTAGTGCTAAGAACTGTATTTAACTCTCTTGAACACATCCAGTGAATTGGCCTCCACTTCCTTCTGTGGCAGAGAATTCCAGATTTACAACTCTCTGGATGAAAACGTTTTTCCTCATCTCAGTCCTATATGGCCATAGCATTCTTAAACTGTGACCCCTGTTTCTGGACGTCCAACATTGGGAACATTTTTCCTGCAGCGAGCCTATCTTATCGTTCTAAATGCCAGTGAATAAAAGCACAGTCGATCCATTCTTTTATCATATGTCAGTCCCACCATCCCTGGAATTAACCTGGTGAACCTACGCTGCACCCTCTCAAAAGCAAGAATGTCCTTCCTCAAATTAAGTGATCAAAATTGCACACAATACTCCAGGTGTGGTCTCAGCAAGTCCCTGTACAAATACAGTAGGACCTCCTTGCTCCTATACTCAAATCCTTCAGCTATGAAGGCCAACATGCCATTTGCTTTCTTTATCGCCTGCTGTACCTGCATGCTTACTTTCTATGACTGATGTACAAGAACACCCAGGTCTCGTTGCGCCTCCCATTTTCCTAATCTGACACCATTCAGATAATAATCTACCTTCTTGTTCGTGCCACCAAAGTGGATAACGTCACATTTATCCACATTGTACTGCACCTGCCATTCATTTGCCCAATCACCCAACCTATCCAAGTCACCCTGCAGCCTCATATCATCCTCCTCGCACCTCACACTGCCACCCAGCTTTGTGTCTTCCGCAAACTTAGAGATGTTACATTCAATACATAGGTACATAGGTGATGTTTCGGGTCGGGATCCTTCCTCACAATGTTTGTAGGGAAAGAGGGAAGAAATCTGGAACGGAGGAAGAATAGGGCAAAGAGTAGAAGTTAAGAGGTGAACACAGGGAAGGGCGGTTTTTGATATGCAGATGGTTAGACAAAGGCCAGAGAAGGAAATAAGAAGGCATGAGACGAAAGGTTTGAAGAGTTCTACTATGGTGTTGGGGTTGAAAGATGGAGGACAATTCGGAGACAGGGCAATTCTCAGTTTGCGAGATTAGTGGCTCAGGATTTAGACGGGACAGCAATCCCAGAAATTGGAAAGATTGCCATGCATTTGCAAACCTAGCCGGGTTTGTGGACAGATTGCAATTCCCCAGGTTCAAGGGTTAGAGGTCAATCCCTGGGGTTGTGGGAATTTCCTGGATCAGGGATGAGATCCAATCATTAGGCTTGCGGGAGACAAGTTGCAATTCGAGGGATTGGGGACTGCAGGGGAGATCCAAGGCACCGAAATCTGGGTTTCCGGAAATTACAATTCCTGAGATTTAGGGTTAGATTTGGGGAGATCTGGGATCAGAGATGGGGCATGTTCCAACTCCTGGGATCAGTGATGAGGTGGGATCCAATTCCTGGAATTAGTGATGGGCTATGGTCTAATCCCTGGCATCACCAATGGGGCAAACTCCAATCCCTGGGATCAGAGACAGGGTGGGGTCCATTCCCAGAGATTTGGATAAAACAGGCTCCAATCCCAGGGATCAGAGGACGGGTGGGGTCCAATCACTGTGATCAGAGACTGTGCAGTCTAATCCTTCGGTGCAATGGGAAGTGGGAATCACTGGGATCAGGGACAATGCCTGGGATAAAAATTCCTGGAATTGGAATAATAATTGACCGAGTGCAGGTGGAGGAATAATTGCGTTTGAGTTGGGGGCATCCCTGGGTTAGATAGTGGAAATTCCTGGAGTTCAGATCGCACTGCCTGTATCGGAGCACTAGTTTAATCTGAGGTAATCCCTGGGTTAGAGAGGATGGCAATTACAGACATTGGAATAATTGCCCGTGAGCCGGGGGAATACCCCAGTCTGGGCTGGGAGCATCTTGCAATTCTCAGCATTGGGAGGGAAATCACGAGATTGTGGATCAGGGTGGGGGGCAATCCTTGATTCAGGTAGGCTGCAAGTACCTGGGATTGGGATAATCGCCCATGTGTGGGTGGGGGGTAATTCCCTGGGTTGGGTTAGGGGTATCTTGCAATGCTCAGCATTGGGATAGGGGAC